>VWZK01003765.1:118684-182444 GCA_013396935.1 Baryphthengus martii | reverse complement strand
TTTTTTTTTTTTTTTTTTTTTTTGGATCACACACCAAGGCCCATCACAAATGAGACCCCCGAGGCTTTGATGCCTGTGTTTGGACACAAGCAATTATCTCTAATTATTGTTTTGCTTTTCAGTTTGCCCAACTTTCCGACAGCCTTGAAAAGAAACTTCAAGGAGGGGGCTCAGCAGACTGAATGAGACATTCCTCCGTGAAAGCCCCTCCCAGAGCCCCCTCTCGCTTCCATATTGAGAGAAACAAAATCTTCACAAATGTTTAAGTACAATATGGGTTTGGCGAGGGGTTTTCTTTTCTTTTTTTTTTTCTCTTTTTTTTTTTTTTAAGATGATTTCTAAAGACACGGGAACATTTGTACAAATAAGGCGCAGATGGGAGTGGGGTGGGGGAGCACACTGGAGCTGAATATCTGGGAAGGGAGGTAAAATGGTTTTCAGCTGGGAAGGAAGTGGAGAAGCAGAGATTAAAACCCCTTTAGACTTTCCCACCACTCATAAATAATACATTAAATTGCACTTACTGCTTTCTGCTTACTGAGGAGCACTGGGCAAAGGCCTTAACTCCCAAAGAAAATTCACAGTCTGGGGGAATGACAGGATCAGGCGGCAGGAATTGGGAGAAAGAGTGATATTTTGTGAAGCTGTCTTGAAGGATGGGAAACAACTAAGTGTAACACGTCAAGTCTATGCTTATGCATGTGACACACACCTGCTGACTCACACACAGTTCTACACACGTAGGTTTTCTCCCACTAGCAAAATGGATAGGGATATGTACACACACACCTACACACATGCTATATGCACATAAACGTGCAACCCAGGCACAGAGATGGTCACAGACTGAAGCATGTCTATGCACACAGGTATTGCACACACAGAGACACGTAGGGCAGGTACAATTGCGCACAGAGGGATTTGCACACGCGTATGTTCATACCCACGTGTGCATATGCACCTCCACAGGTCCGTCGCATCCCTGTGCTCGTACGCACGAGGAGGTGGCGGAAGGAAGTAGATAAACAGGCAGAGGCACTTGTAGTAACATAGAACCCTGAGCTGTATGTATATATGTTAAAGTCATTTGAGAGTCAGGATTTTACTCAGGCTGCATATATCCCTTCCAACTTCTGAAAGTGATGATAGTAACAACTCCACAACACTGGTCTCTCACTGAATATCCAAAGGCTGTGTGTTTTCACTGCTAACCCACCATTTATTTAGCAGCCCTTCACAGTAAGTAACCAGAGCAGGGTACACAAAATATGTCCAGCCTCCTGAGACAAATCTTTGGCTGAAGGACTTTCATTTTCTGTAGCTAAAATTCCTCTGCACATCAATGCCATCCAGTCATTAGTTCTTCACCAACCAGTTTAATGGACCATCACATCTCCATCCAAGAAAAGGAAAACACAGCCCTGCTCCTACCCCAGACCTAATTGCACAGGCCAAGGGTGGCAAAGGTGGGGGAGCTTTTGTTTATTATTCCCCTCCTTTGGCGGTAGCTCTGGAGAGAAGTGGTGTCATAAATATTTGTCTTTCTGCCTGGCTGTCTGTCAACATATATGTCTAAAGAAACACTCTAACTATAAATATATAAACACAAAGTGATTACGCATGTGCATTTGTACACATCATTCTTATACATAGTGAGTGTATCGTTATATGCACGTGTATCTATATACACATGCACATAAATAAACCCAGGCATGTGTGTCCCTTGGGTATTTTATTTTTACACTTGATTATTAGCAGTGGCAGCAGTAATAGGCATATTTCTGTTGGATCTAGACTGGTAACATAAGTGCTATATTATCCTTTTAGGAAAGCAATTAGCATCAGGGATCTGATTCCTTTTGCTACCCTTCTAATTAATTATACTTGGTAATGCCATCATTAAGAAGAGCGGAGTGTTTGTTCTTTTAATCTCTGTGTAAGGGACATGAGCTGGGAACAAGCTGCTTTGGGGTAGCTTTGCTGCACTCTTTATTTCACCACTCAGCCTTCCCTTTTTTTTTTTTTTTTTCCCCTTTTTTTTTCCTNCCCCCCCAACCAAAACAAAACCACCCCCTTCAAAACCTCCAGCAAACTCCTCCCTCCAAAAAAAACTAGGAAACACAGCGAATTAAAGAAATCTTGACTTAAAAACGACCCATATGTTTGCAAATGTTTTCCACATGATCCCTTTCTGAATCCATGTGTTGTGCACGGGGTGCCAGGGGGGAGGACACCCCGCTACAGATTGAGGCTCTGATCTCTGTTTTTTTCCTGAGCTCGGGGGCTGTCTGCGGCACAGGGTGACCCTTCTGCCAGGGGTCGGTGCACTCGCCCGGAGGGCGGCTGTCCCCATCGCTCTGGCACAACCGTGGGCCCCGCTCCCACACGTGGGGTCCCAGATCTAAACTGCTAATTGCACGGGTTCACAGATCCTCCAGCCCAGTGCCTCGCCAAAAACCAGCTCCTCGCCGGGCCCGCATCTCTTGGGGACCACACACAAGCACCGCACAGAGCTTTTGTGTGGCAGAAAAAAGGGGACGCATAATAGAGAGGGCGAGAAAGAGAAAAAGAGTTGGTAAACACATTGGCTGTGGTACCTAGAAACCAAGGCGGTGCAACAGGTTCCCAAGAGAAGATCAAAAGTTGGCCTTTGGGATAAGCAACTGAGCAAACTCAAGTATGTTTCTATAATGAACTGCACAAAAGCAGCAGGAGGAGTACCACGCTAAACTCAATGAGCTGCTCATAATGCACTGATATGTATATTATATAGATATTCCTGTACCTGCCACACCAATCCTGACCAACATAGGTGTGTGCACAAGCGAAGTACAGCACATAAACCTGCCATACGCGCCACACACCATCTGTAAATAGATATGCACCACAAAGATGCCTGCAAGTAATTCTCTCCACAGACAATTAGATTAAAAAATCCAAAGCTCTGCCACAAGCCCTCAATGTGGATAATTACACAACTTTACCTACAGGTACCTGCAGAGATGTATGAGTTCGTGGGCACAGTAATAGCGAATACACAAAATGTATGCACGTAGATCACATATAGTTCTGCATGTGTGGCAAAAGAAATCTATGTGTTTAGATGTCCATGTTATATATTCATATAATTTCGTGTATATATTTCAGTTGCAAAAGTTTACAATCGATTCTGGATGTATCAGGCACAGATTACTGTGTGTTTATTATCGTGGTACATGGGCTACTTTTACTTCTAATAATAAGAAATTACATTAACATGATTACATTAACAAAATATTATTTTTTTACTGAAAAATGTATAATGAGAGTTTTCTTAAGCAGGCAGGATGTGTTTTTGTATTCTAAAACTTCAGCAGCCTGGGAGTTCATAAATACTCATTTGTCTGTCACCTGACATGACATCTGTCATGTCACTTAGCTTTCCATTAAGAAGAACAGGGAGCAGTTATATTAAGTTATGTCCCAGCTATCTTCTTATAAAGAAAAGACCCCATTTGTTCCAGGAGCTAATATGCTGGTTTCCTCCACTGCTACTCACTGAGGCAGTAAGTATGGATGTGACAGCCAGACGGTTGATATGAATGCACATGGACATTTAAGGTCCAAAAGGAACATAATACAGCATAATCCTGGTTTAACATTATTTTAAAATAAGGGGGAAACACTTGAACTCTCCCTACATAATGATATGAATTTTGCCCTGGATAAGATTACGTGGTTTTCAAGCATGATTAGCCATATGTCTAAACTGAAATGAGACAAAAACAAACCAAGCAACTTTGCAGCGCCTTGTGCTGAGCTCAGTGCTTTCTAAAAAAGGATAATACGGAACTCATTCAGCTGAAGTGTAGTCATAGCAATTGTTTCATTGAGAGAAATATGTTGTTAGAAAAAATAGATAATATAGCAGCTTTAATTTGTCCATTGCTTTAGAAGGTAACCACCTAATGTAACCCAGATTTTCAGCTTATATTATGAGTTACAATCAGTTTGAATCCCATGCAGTAAATCTAGACAGACATTAAACAACAGTGGTTTCTTAAAAACTTACTTAGACCATTTCCTATCTCTCCTAATTAATTTATTTTAACAAAATAACCTATATAAATTTTTAAAGAAATATGCCTGTAAAGACAGAAAAGGGTCCATCTACACAGCATGTGTGGGAGACATCTGTTACGGAAGGGAAGGAAGAATACCAATTTAAAACTGTTAATAGCAATTATTTTTCCCTGTGTGCTTACACTAGCACACGTCCTCAGACCTCACAGAGAAGGTGAACAGGGAACACTGAACTCTCCCTCATTTTACAAGAATTAGCCAAAGAAACAATGATGTAGCAGGTTTAAGACAAACGAGTGAAGCTTTTCTCAAGGACTGTTGTTAAATTGTGGAACTTACTTGACACGAGTTCAAAAAACAGGACTTCAAAAAACAAATAAAGCAAATACTAAAAGAAAAACGTCACCACGAACACAAAAATGAAGATACAACTTCTGGCTCCAAAAGCCATGCTGAAGGGTTGGAGGAGGAGAAAGAGACACGGACATTCCTCCCAAGCTACTGCAGATCCAGTAGCATTTGGTGCCTGCCTCCAGGCTGCCCCTGGCTAGTGGTTAGAACAGTCCCTTTGGACGAACATCAGCAGGGACTGAACCTCCGCCTTCCCCCTCGCTGGCAAATGCAGCCACTACCCAGATACCACATAAAAACAGAGGATGGAGGCATGCTTCCTCCCTGTTTTCTGGATGTGTTTTAATAGCAAGGAGCGATCCTCTGCCTGGCCACAGAAAATGTAATTTTAACCCCCACCTACAGCCAAAAGCAGGTCTCAGTCTGTTTTCCTGAGTGACATCCTTCCTAGAAGCAATATGTAGGTTCCGAAGGAAGGGAACAGCACAAGATTATAGGTGAACCCTCATACCACTGTTGTCTGCATGCTCATTTGGTGACCACTGCTCAGTGGCCTGTCTTAGGCATCATCTCCAAAGCCAATTTGTCTTTCTCACCTGTCTGGAGGAGCCATATCCCTTTTCACTGACCTTAGAAGGAATCAAACTACCTGCCACTAATCAAGCAGTTTCATTTTGAACTTGCAGATTGACAGGACAATAATTTCAAGTCTCCTGAGGATGGACCAGCCTCTCTCAGATGGCATTTCAAAATATCTCAAAGCAGCCTCTGAGATCTTCAGGATCCCCAGAAGACATGGTCTGTTCTGGCTCTGCAGAAGTCAAAAGTTTCACACTGTGTACCCTGAGCCAAGGACACTCCTTGCACTTGCTGGCTCTCATCTTTTTGTTAACCAGCTCTACAGGTTGAGCCAAATGCCAGTAATGGTACAAAGTCCCTGTCAATAAGCAGCTTGGAAACAGCCCATGGTTGAGGTACCATGCCATAGATTTAGCAGAAGCCACCTGGGAAGTCTTTGGACTTTAGGGGACAAGCTTTACA
Source organism: Baryphthengus martii (assembly GCA_013396935.1). NCBI lineage: Eukaryota > Metazoa > Chordata > Aves > Coraciiformes > Momotidae > Baryphthengus > Baryphthengus martii. Next base: position 176,990 of record VWZK01003765.1, on the reverse strand, counting down.
AAGGGAAGCATATCCTGTTCCTTCCTTGCTGTGCTGCTGGTTGAGTGAGGAGCAAGACTGATTTTTCTCTGGGATCTTTCCTGGGAGGAACTAGGGGTACTTAAGTGCATTGAAGGAACTGCAGTGACACTGAAACAAGTTGGGAAAGAACAGCTGAGGGAGCAGAAAATCACCCCCAGGTCTCACAAATGTGGTCTAGGGTAAGGCTACTGCCGTACAACCCTTGGAACCCTCACATGTAGCAGTGTCTGTTTATTTAATAAAAATAAGACTTCCTGACATGGCTATATGCCTTTCCCTTTGCTAACGGCTGAAGAAAGCAATGGGGCTCAGGCTGTCAAGAACCTCGAGAGGAATTTTAGGAATTTATCAATTAACTAGAGAGAGTGATTAGCTGTGATTCATACTGGCTTAATGTCTCTTCCTTGTTGCTTTCTGGCCTCATGAGTGGGCAGGTAAGTTTTGGCCACTTAAGCCAGTTTTGCAGCTGATGACTTAAGAGGTGTAACTTCCCCAGCAGTAGCCAGGTGTAAGTTACAAGCTGAGAGGGAAGATGGAAGTTATTCCAACTCTAAGTCCTCCAGAGTCTTTAAATATTTAAGTTCACCTCGGCCTTGCAGAATGTGATCCCTTCACTTGACTATAGCTTTTCTGTCAGCCTCCCACACACTGTATAAAATCAATCTCCAGCCCTCTGTGTCCTTTAGATTATTTGCCTTTATTGTACAAGCTCCAAGAACAAAGCTAAAGAAAAACAATGAAAATAAACAAATTTTAAACACAACCACATTTCTTGCCCATTCCTCAAGCCAAGCTCTTATTATTCCAAAGAACGGGACCACAAATACAAGGGACAAGATGTGATAAATGAGTTCCTCTGGCAACCAGTGGATCATGGTAGTTGCTCAAGAAAAAGTAGCTCAGTGCTCTTTTTAGGTCATTGATATCATGAGACTTCATTAATGACTCACAAAGTGCACAGGGAGCTTTAAATGAAAACTATTTTCTTTGTGTGCAACATAAACTGATATTAATGGCTGGAGCAGGAACAAGTTGGCAATGTATAGGCAGACCACAGTGTGGTCAGCGCAGATTACTGTCATTTGCTAGAATAATCGCAGTGGCAACTGTTGCTGTTGTTGCTAAGTGGGTTGTTTTTTTTCCCTGTGTGTCTTTGTTGTGCACACTATTTATGGCCAGATTCTGCCATTCCCATGGAGTCAAGGCTGCCTCCTCTGAGATCTGGATCGTCTTGATTTTTTTGTTCTTAAGGATGGATACAACTTCATTCTGCCCAGCTAGTCTCTGCCCGAGGCAGGTAACCCTGTTGACATTAGATTTTGCAGAGTGGTAGAGTGAGATTACCGTCTATTGTACTGCAATTTAGAGGCTGCAGCCTCTACGTTGGTGGGTGGGAGGAGGCAAACAATTGTGCAACTTGCCCCATGTCCTGTCACATGATGGAAGGACACCCCATGTCACTTGGGAGGTGTGAGACAAGCACTATCAGGCTTGTGCCAAGCTGGTGGTTGTCTCCAGCTTCTTACGTCTGCTGTGTAGACATTGGAGTGAGGAAGACTTGTGGCACCACACTGGGTGCAAGTGACTTCTCCAGAGAAGCATAAAGCAGAAGTGAAGGGTTGGGGATGAAGCATCTTTCTCCTTTTCTGAATTGTACAGAAGCAAAAGCTGATCTCTAGAATGGAGGCAAAAGGGTATTGGTCTTAACATAAAGAATGGCAGAAAAGCACAGAGCAAACCAAGGAAATGGAGTAGAGTCAAGGGTGCAATTTTTTTCCCAGTCACTGGAAGCAAATGTGGTGAACCAGAGAGCTGATTTATTAGCATCCAATTAGCCTATGAGAGCAGAACAAAGGGCTGAAGCTGTGCCTGAATAGAAGGTGGTGCTTTCTAACACGGTCGGCCCCAAGCTCCCCCAGAGCAGCGTACCTGATAATTAAAATCAAAGAGGGACAGGTGCAGCCTGGGTACAAAAGGAAGAACAAAGAGTTGAACTGCTCTTTGAGAAAGAAAGAACATGTTTTCCCTCTTGCCTTTGACACAGCTTTGTGTTCTTAAGTGATCTCTTAACTTCTGATGTGCAGGACTCTCCATGACACATTAAATGATATGGGAGACACCACCTTTGAACTCTTCGTGCTCATATTGAAGCTCACAATGACACCACTTATCAAGGATGGATGCTGAGTTCCCATGTTTTATGTACCTCCAAACTTTTCTCAAGGTTTGTACTGAAGATTGCAAGGTCAGAGTGAGAATATAACAGATCAGGTCCAAGCCGGGAGGTTCCTAATATCTCTTCTGAGTGTGAAAATACAAGATCAGAAAGACCTGAACTATCTCTAGGTTTCAAGGATCAGTGCAGACTCAAATCTTGTTCCTGTGAGTGAGAATTTGAAAATGGACAGTATGTGCCAGCTCAACAACTCAGAGAAGAAAAGTTATCTGAAAATTATATTGAGGAAGTACTTAAAAATCTTACAGCTTAAAAATCTTAACACCAAGCATTATGGCTGAATCTTTATCTTCCATTATTAGTCACAAACTACTGGGAGATTCTGACTTCTCATGACTCAAAAACCACTAACATCCAGTAAAGTATTTTAGCGCATAAAAATCATATCTGACATGACTGTGCTGAGACAGATCTGATCTCTCCTGTTGGTCCAGCGTCTGAAATTTTCTTCTCTGTATTCCCTAGGGAATCCATGTTCAAAACACTGTCATTTGGCCTTCAAATGTGTCTCTGCATGAAAAATAGCATTTAAACACCAAGTAAAGCAAGCCTTTAGTGCAAGCTGTGTCTTTGGACCTCTGACTTGGTCCCAGGCCTCCGTTACGAGTGAGGCATGAAACATTTTTTTTCTATGCAAGAGCTCTCAGAGATTTGGCTGCCATGTCCCTCATGCAGAATGAATTGGCCAGTTTGTTTCAGCAATGACAACTACGCTATTGTTCCCTCTTCTATCTCCTCCCTCCCCACCTAGTTTTATCTGCATAAATATTAATAACACAACTCCTAATTAAATCCAGGAATATATTTACCTCCGCAGATGAGCTACTTAAGTGACACAAGAGGGACCTCTTGTTTCCATGAAACTTTGCAGCCTGTAAAATGCAGTCGTTCCTTCCAGGATTATTGCTGCACAGTAAATAATGGGAAAAGATGGAGAACATTTCTGAAATAGGTCAAGTACACTCCAAACAGAAACGTGCTAATAGCGAGAGATGTAAGAACAATGTCAAATGTCAATGATCAAAAAGTAGCTCCCGAATATATATTTACTGAATGCAATGCTTCTCCGCTGAACAGAGTTGACATAATGACATGCTCTTAGAGGAAACTTTCACAGTTATTTTATTAGAGGTGTTATTACACTATTTTTTAATTTTTTACATTTTTTTTTACTGAAGTGCAACTAGAAAGTTCCTACCCTCTGAAGACAGGCTCTTTGAATAGTAATAACAAAACAGCTTGGAAAAGGTGAGCACTGTCTGTTTTTCTCAGAATAGTTTTTATAAAGCAGTCAGCTTAGCTGCACTTCTTTCCAGTGCAACAGTACAGCTTAACTAGTATGGACTGTTGTGTTTATGGGGACAACACCTGGGCTTATGTTAAAGTCAAAATAAAAGACCCCAACTGCAGCTTTCCTGTCCACGGGAACTTATTGTCCTGTCAGGAGAAAAATCTAGACTAACTTGACATGATATTGGACAAATCCATGTTGTTTGGTCCTTAACAACTGTGTGTATGCAAGTAGTGTGGCCGATAACCTGTTACCTGGCTATGACCAGCTAAAAACCGTTTCCGGAGTGGATACTGGCAGATTCGTGTCAAACAGGACATACTGAATGGCATTTTATAAAGTCTGGCAAATTGCTGTTGTTCAGCTGGATGACACATGATGAAGCCAACCAGGAGGGCTGTTATTCCAGTAAGGCTGTGGGCAAAGTTCAACACTTGTACAGTCCCTCTCCTCTATGCCACTGCTCCTGGCTGATCAAAAGTCAGTGTGACAAGTCAAAGGGAAAAACTCAGCTTCACACTGAAATTAATAAACTAGGGCATCTTAGGCAAGGCCTGTTCCACTGCTTACTGCCATGAAGGTCTCCACTGTGTCTATCTTCTGCTGCTGCTTTAAAACTGCTACAACCCAAGGAACTAATGGGAAAAAATGCCATGGGATTTGTTTGCTTTGGATCCAGTTCAAGTCAAAACCACAAAGATGGTCCATAACCAGCTTTTGATCAGAGTTGATCAAATCCAGGGATAGTCAGGCTTGAGGGGAGGTCCTCAAGAAAGACAACAAACAGCTTGAATTCAGAGGAATGTAAGAGACACAAAAAGTGGGTCAGAAATCTAGAAAGCATCACATACAAGAAATGGCTGAAAATGAGTGGATTTGTTTGGTCTAAAAAATGCAAAGAGGACACAGCCTAACAGTATACAAACCCATAAATGAGAAGAGGGAGGTTACAAACCTCTGTGTGTCCTGTGGGAAGGAGACAAAGAATCGCCCTTGAGTTGCAGCAAAGAGGGGATGACGGTAGACATTTCAGGGAAAGCTGTTCAAGATGAAGACAGTGGAGCGCTGGAAGAGGTTGCTGACACTGTTAATGGTACCTCCATCATTAGGGTGTTTTAAGAAGAGGTTTGACATTTATATGTCAGGAATGAACTAGAGCTGACTCTAATCCGTCTCTTCTGGATGAGGAGGACAAATCAACACCTTCTCAAGGGCCCTTCCCACCTTGTCTCCTAGGATTAGGTAATTCAAGTATATGTGAAACTCACTGGACACATTTTCTCAGACACATTTACAATTCATCTGATTAACTATAACCTCTGCTTTTTGGAGAAAGCCTTACCTAAAGTGTCATGGAAAAAGCACCATACTGTTCAATCACTTTGCGCTGCAGTCCACCTTGATGCACTAAAGATGGCCTCATAAAGCAAAGTGGGGATGAGCAGATTTCTTACTCTGGTAGATTGAACATGGGTATGCTGATAGTTGGGGGTCCAAGAAGGCCTAGAAGAGTTGGGGACCAGGGGAACAACATGATTTCCTTCCACATCTTAACCACCCCCAGCCCTAAGATATTTACATCTAAGACGTTAGTTGGGGGCCTCCCTGCAACTTTCCCATGTCGGCAGCTATTGTAAAGTGCCACATGAGGGTTTTTTTGTATGCTGAGAGGCCTTTCAGGGATCTTTATTTTATCTAAATAAGGACAAAGAGCTTGTGCAGCGCCAGCACTGCCCCACTGTACTCAAAAGGCATCTCTGTTCAAACACCAGTGGCTTGAGGCCCAAAGATGTCCAGCTCCAGCAAGGAGGACCCAGGAGACGATGGTCTTTTCCTGCCAACAAGCAACATGGCTGTTTATCCAAAGGAACAGGACTCTGTGTGAACGATGATAGGTTTATTTTGCAGTCAGCATCACAAATTATGGCGCTTTTCCATCTATTGTCCTATATGCTAAGTAAACATCATAAACCATTCTGTGTTATGTGCTTCTGAAAACCATAATGCAAGAGTTCTACCATCAAGGAACAATGAAAGGGCAAACAAGGAAGCCAAGTCATATAAGTTAGCTTTGTTTTCCGTATGGCAGAGTAGCGTACAGCTTGGTTTCTCCTGTCATGTCTTTTATGGTGTTTTTTTTAAAGCTACTATGCCATGTTACATGGTTTCATTCATAAAATTAAATTCCGTGGGGCAGGAAATCATTCCCTTTTTCATGACCATATCGTCTGAACCCATGCTGCAGGCGACAGGGAGAAATTACTACTCCTGATGCACATTTAAGGAGTTTCTTCTGCTGCACGGTTCCCACATCAATAAGAAACTCTGCACATGCAGCAAGGCAAAAGCCCACTGGGCAGGCTGAAATGATTTTTGTGTGTGTGTGGTTTGGTTTAACTTAAAGATGTACAGATAGAGTTTTCACTCAGCGTGCGTATTAATTAGTGCAAGGCAGCAAATTTGCCTACAGATCTGAAGGCCCCAGAAATCAAGCTGTGGGCGGGTAGTGATTGGAAAGGTTTAGAGGGTGATGATTTGATAATTTCCCTAGTCCAGAAGCCTGCAGAGAACACACACAAACTCTAGTCTAGGGCTGCCCCATATCCTAAGTGTCCTGGACACAGGTACTGCTGGGCCAAGCATTGGTCTGTATGGACATACTGACGCAGGATGGGCCTACCTAGCAGCATCCCAGACAGGGATATCTTCAGACAGATGTAGGTAATGGGATGTGTCTGCTTAAGGCCTGTTTGGCCTATGAGCTATGAAGGTCACACAACTGACTGCTGAAAACAAGAGAACTAGTAATTAAATACACAGCAGCAGTTTGAAAATGAGAGGATGAAAGACAACATGCATCCCTAGATGATAATGCAGTTCCTTCTGAGTTTGCCTTGATAACTGTATAACGCTCAGATCCTGCTTGGACAAGACTGGCAGCCCAGGTGGGACCAGCCTGCAGGCCTGCATGAAGTTCACCAGTGTGGGTTCCCCACCATGGCACCAGCACATCCCTGGCAGTGCTGCTGGGATGATGCAAAGATGACTGAATAATCTGTCATTCTCCTTGTGTAAGGAGAGCTGGCAGGCATCGCTGCAGCAGATACTGTTGGGAACAAGTGATGGGGCCAGCGTGGGCATCCACTCTCTGTCCCATAAGGGATGGATGAGAATCTTCTCTCATCTCCTGCCTCCAAACCACCCCAAAGCTCAACCTCCACCTCACCTGCATGAGTTTATGGACTAAATCTTGCAGATGTCAGTCACCTCAAAGCTTTGTTTTGCTCTTCTTGCACTACAATCCAGGCTGGAGCCACATCAACTCAAAATTTATCCTAATGCAAAGATTTCCTTTGGAAGGAAAGACAAAATGTCCCTTATTTTTTATTAAAAATCTCTTCATGATTTTTCTTGTATGCTGGTTCTATCTATACCACCAGAATGAAACACTGGCATTTAGAAAAAGATGGTAAACCGTAAACAAACGCTGTTGCCAGCATCATAATAGGATGTTAGAAGGTTGNACCAGAATGAAACACTGGCATTTAGAAAAAGATGGTAAACCGTAAACAAATGGTGTCACCAGCATCATAATAGGATGTTAGAAGGTTGTATAAGATTCTTATATCCCTGACATGAACACAGCTGTGTGCTCACATATGAAAAACAAGCTTTCATAACTTAACCACAGAGACCATTATTTGGAGTCCTTTCTCAAGAGAGGCCATTATATTATATTTTTTAAAAGAAAATCAATAAATCCTTCATATTTAAGCTCAGCTCATTTACTACAATTGTGACAGCATACCAAAACCAGAAGAGATTATACTTTCATATATTTCACTTCATACTTTCACTTCATACTTTTATACTTTCAGAGCCATTCTCTTACCACTATAAGAAAGATCTAACTCCCTTCTTCAAATGCATACAGGAATGTAAAGAGGCGGTCTTTTTTTGTTGTATACTATACATTGAATATATCTGTACATGCACAGCTGGAAACACTAATTCTTGAGAGTCTGTGTATGAGGAAGTATACTTTAAATGCCTATATGTTTTATGTAATATGTATTTATAAATGCATATCTCTCCCCATCCTGCAAAATATACATACAGTTAGATGAGTGATTGAAGAACAATGTGGTATATCCGAGAAAGGGTCACTCTAATTATCCAATTTCCTAAGCTTTCACTTGGCTTCTCATGCTGTCGAATATCCCACTTAGGCAGAGTGTACACACAGGGCACATCTGGCTGCCCAGACAGGGAGTGGTATCGGTTCTCCCCCACTACAGGGAACAAACATATCAGACTTGCTTCTACAAAAATCACTTGGGCACTTCACTCGCTGCCAGTGGCCACTTCTCCCAGTGGTCACAAGAGCATGAAGCACTGCCTTTAGATACTTTCCTCGCTCTGTGATCACCAAAACGCTCTGCATAGGCGTTTTGCTGAACTGCTCGGTGAAGCTTTGTGAAAAATGTGCATGTAAGCTCAGTGATGACGAAACTGCTACTGCAGAGTTTTGGCTTCTCACCATTTAATTCAGCTTTAAAACCCCAGTTAGCTTTAAGTGAGCAAGATCCAAACCCAAAGTGAAGGGTGAGGGAAAGAGGAAGGAAGAAGGTGAATGCTCTTTGTGCTTGGATGTGGGATTGCAGGTATGGGATGGGGGTGCAGGGATGGAAAGGGATGCTCAAATTCTTCACCAGATATAAGAAATAAAAAATGAAGTGTAGAAAGTGAGCAAAGCTCTTCTGCATTCCTTCTGTGCTCACCTTTGGTGTAAATAAGGAGCAAAGCACAGACCTGGGAGAAGCAGATGAATAATTTGTGAGGCAGAAAACCAAGCCCCCAGCAGCCTGCACCCCCTCCCTCCTCATCTATGTCACTTGCAGACTGGGAGGACTTTTTTCCAGCCCTTTTGCACCTCTGTCTCTCCTGGAATTTCCCACATCAGCGCAGGAGGCTCTTGGATGGATCCCCTCCAGGGTGGCACAAGCCCTGCTGCTCTCCACAGTTCTGAGGGTGGGGATGCATGCAGCCAGTGCCCCAACTCTCCTGAAACCCAAACACGACGCTGACAGCTGGGTTTTAATCATGCAAGGGACGATAACCATCAAATGCCGCTAATTTCCAACAAATTATCTAATCCAGATGCTTGCCGGATTTGAGTAAACACTGCACCCAACAGGATCATAAAGCAAATAAGCACAAAGCGGTTTAGGGTTTCAGGTCTCCCCTCCCCTCGCCTGGGACCCTCAAATGGAGAAAAACGCAAATCAGGTGATCCAGCGCTTGTGTTTGAAACCAGATCGGATCCCATGGGATCACATGAAAGCCCCTCCAGCAGAGCAGGCAAGCAGACCCTTGCACAGGGTGCTGGCAACAAGGGTAGCTTTGGGATAGCTGATGCGCTGGACAAGGAGGGTAACAGCCCCTCTTGGCAGGAACAATGACCATTGTTGGGAATCCAGCAGCCAGGAGGCATTTAGGGATGTTGCTGCCTCCTGGTAAGTGGGAGAGCTTTGCAAAACTGGGATCCTGATTCAGTCCCTTTCCCCACCACACATGGAGAGATGCTCAACTCAAGTGCTGCGCCCGTGGTCCATCAGCAAACGCCTCGGCAGCACAGGCTGACACCCACAGCATTATCTCAATGGGAAGAGAGCATAGCATGCAAATGGAAAGCTGGAAAGCAGCTCCGGCCTGCATGGTTTGTGCACGTAGGCAGCTGCCTGCAATCTGCCTGCCTGAGGAGGGAGGCATGGGACTGTGCTGCTGGCCCACCAGGGTCATCATGGTTGTCTTTGAAATCATCCTAGCTGGTTTTCTAAGGCAGAGGAGAATTTAAAATCCATGCATTTGGAGAGAAGTGCACACAAATGTATGGATGCAGGAGCACGGTACTGTCAGTGTGAACTGGTTCAGGAAATGGTTAATAGGTTTTATTCTGTCTTGGGACAAGCGGTTGATCCTGACTCACACAGGAGCCCTTTCAGACTTCAGTTTTGCAAGGGCTGTGACCTGGAGAGATGTACGAGGCTATACGTATATACACATAAAGTGTATGTATACACACAAAGTGTATGTATACACACATAAACACATATAATTATAGATATTTTTTTCCTCTCCTTCAGCATCAGCCTATTTGCTTGAATAACTTTCCTACAGGATCACATATAAGACATTCCTCTAAAGGAAAGATATATTTTCTAGAGTCCTATAACATTTCCTAATGTACACATGTGCCATTTGGACAGTGTGTAGGCAGGATATGCATTTAAAGACACACTACATACAGTCATGGACCGATGCTGTATGTATGCACATGGCACAGCCATGCTCTGCCAAATCTGGGGTCTCATATAAATAAAGGATTTATTTTACAAATTTCCTTACACACAAACACACATATACACGAATGCATTGGAAACATATGGGATGAAAAACATTCTTCTGCAAAAGTCTGCAATATTGGATTCAAAGACACAATTACCCGGAGGTTATGTAAGCTTTGAACAAGGAAGGGTGAAAAAAACGGCAGGCCTTCTGGTGAAAAAGGGGAAATGGCACCTCCTCACTTACAGCGTATTGTCTATTCTGTTTCAAATTGGGGAAAAAAAAATATTTTCCCAATTCCATAAACAACAGCCATCCTTCTTTCAGCAATTCATGGTGGTCCTTGTTCACAAATGTTCATTAAAAAAATAACCTTCCCAGGCTTTTTTGCCATATGCAGAAGTAAACCAGCCTTGTTCCTGTTCCTGGGAATTTTCTGTCTTCCCCTTTTGCAATTAAAGCTGATCTCTCCTTACAGCTTTGCTCCCCTCTGCACCCCACCCCCACCTCCTTGTCTGTCTAATCTCCCATTCCCTTCCAAGTGTGTTATTTGGTTTTGGAATTACATCTATTTACCCAGGGTGGAAGTTGCACAACGGATGTGTTTATGCGAGAAAATTATATCACTGACAAACGCTGATTGGCATGTAGACATTGGGAGAGAAAACTGCAGAGGACATATTCATCAGCTTGGAATAACACAATGATTGTGTTTTCAGCGGAGCTAATGGATCACATACCCCTGCTCACTCTGATAGCTGTTTACACAAAGGACGGCTTCCCAGATGCAGCCAAAGCAAAAAAGGAAAAAAAGCTTAGAATAAGAAAACCCGCCCCGGCAAACCCAGTAATAATAGTAATAATGAGTGATCAGGGATAATCCTCTGGAGTAAGATCATGGGTGTAATTCTTATTTGCACTAAGATCGCTTCACATGGTGCTGCTGGGGAGAGGAGCATTGAAGTGGATGCAAATCATACGGTTGTGTGTAGAGAGGTCTTCACTCTGTTGGGGTGGGATAAGGTCCTGGGGAACGAGGGCAACCCCGTGCCCTGGCTCTGCGCCGGCAGAGGTACCACGGGATGTGGGTGCTCCCCAGTCCCATCAAGCCTGCTGTGGCCCTTGGTTTTGTCTGGGTTTGGGGAGGAGGATTCTTCGTAATAGAGGTTTTGGTGATGCTGGCATTTAGGGTAGAGCAAGGAACTTGCTCTTTTTGCCTTTCAGGTGAGCAAAGAGAAAGTTGGGTTTTTAGCACAGAAGCATGATAACAGATCATCTGTCTGGTCTCTGCTCATTCCCGCTTCGAAACGAAAATACTGAAGGGGACAGAAGTGTAGGTTATCAGGGGAATCAGAGTCTCCACCCCACCCCAAAGCCCCCTCCTTTCTCATCATGCATTTGACCTTCTCTAGAGCTCCCCTATTTCTCATGCAAATACGTGTATCAGGGAACAAAGCTCTCAGCCTGGGGAAAACACTTTGCAGAAGCTTTCACCACTCATAGCCAGGCTCTGCCAAATGAGATTGGCAGATAAAAATACACAAATTTTGTCAGACACTTTTTGGAGACCAGATCTGCATTTATCAGTGTGTCTCTCTCTATTCTCCCTTCTCTCTCTCTCTCTCTTTTTTTTTTTTTTTAATAGGTAAAGATGCTATTCATCTAAAAATCAAATGACTTATTGGAATCCAGACTGTTCATCTACCGCGTGCTCCCAATTTCACATCTATTCGTGCCTTTGAGAAATCCAAATCTGCCACATGCTGTCCAGGGAGACCTAGATGATTTTGCTCTTTATTGCTTCTTACATGCCTCAGTGTTTAAAAAAGACCTGTCTTTTGAACAGCAGCTCACAATCTGATAATATTTCTCTTTGAAAAGTCAACATACTATCATTGTTTCGAATTCAATTATACAGCCGGCTTTCTCTCCATGGTATGCAAGCACTATATTTAGGTTATATTAAATTATGTTTTAATAACATCCAATGGCTTTTTTTATCCACCTCAGCCTTTAAAAGTCTTAGTCCCTCCAAAGGAGTAGGGGGAAAGCAGTTTATTAATGCATCACTTCAGAATTGTTTTTTAATTGGAAACATTTTGCAGAGAAAAGACCATTAATAAAATTCGATTCCAAATCAAACTTCTCTGTGTATGTTATTTTTACTCTGCAGTCAAATGCTTTTATTAGATTTTAAACTTTCACTGTTCTTTTTTATCTCTAGCTGTATAATGTTCTACAATAAAAAATAAAGGGCCTAGCGATTCCAAAGTCTGGCAAAATAATATACTTTTTTGGATGTCTGTGTATGTTGCCAATTAGTTTTGCTGTAAATACAGACCTCCATCCATCATCAGTCTCTGGGTGGCTATAAGAGATCTAATTTGTTTCAGATGCCTTGTGCTTGCTGAGCTATTCACCAACTCTGCTGACCTGCTGCGAAGACCAAAAGCTGCAGAAGGGTGACTGACAAGGGAAACTGGAGAAAGACCTATCTACTTAGGGACGGATCCTGCCTCTCAAAAGGGGAAGGAAGCATTCCCATCTTTCTCCTCCCTTTCTCCTCTTTTCAGAAGCCCACAGTTTCGGAGAGGAGTTCAGAGGCGTAAGACCCAGATTAGGGAGTCTATGACAGGGTAATGGAAAACTCTCCTCCTCAATCCATTCTCCCACCTCCCCTCTCCTCCTTTTACAAGCCATGCTTCAAACCTCCTGTTCCCTAGGAATTTTATGAATGCCTGAGCCCAGCCAAAATAAACTCGTAAAGAAGTTGTTTCAAAAAAAGGTCACAGACCTGTACAACAAGTGCGAACTGGCAAGTATCAAACCTTGGGCCAAACAGCATTGCACAGGAGCCTTTTGGCTATATACAGCCTAGTCGTGAGCAGTTTGTCAATCTAAAGAGTATTTGATTCTCCCACACCCGGGTCCTGCCAGCTTTTTGCCCCTCCCCACAGGCACCCTACAGTCTCCAGGAAGGGACCTATAGAGGTAGTAGCACCTTCAAAATGGAACAATGTGGGGACACCTTTTCCTCCATAGGCTTCTGTGCTGGAGAGGGCCAGATCAGAGCCATTGGCTTGGGGGTTCATTGCCAACAGTCAGAAACAGCCATCTATGCTGTTTTTCCACAGACAATTGGGATTCCCACTAACTGCATGGTTTGTGTGCAGTGTGTGAAACGCATCTACTTTTTTCTTTCTACAGAATCATTTTGTACAGGAAATAATCTTTATCTACTTAGGGGGAATAAAAAAAAAACCCAAACAAACAAACCACAAACAGAAAAGAAAAAATTATTGCCTAGCTAAAAAATGTAAAGTCCCCTGCCAAACCGTGAAACCCTCTTGATGCCTGATACTAGTGGCAGTTTATCTGTCTTCCCCTGTTCTCACTCCTCTCCTGGGCTGCAGAAGTGGTGTGCAGCTCTGCTTGCTGCAGAACCCCAGCTGCTTGCTTACTGCTGTGGCTGGGATTTGGCTTCCCCCACGCAGCAGCACCCATGTGGGATATGCTTCTGAACTGCTCCCACAAATCACACAGCACAGATCTCTCATCCTGACCTCACGGTTTGAGCACTTGCACTGGAGAAGGGAGATGGGTGGTCTGGTTCCCACCTTGTCCTGGAGAGTCCCCCGCAAAGACAACACCAGCAGGGACAGGGTAGAAGCACCTCCAGACTTAATGTGGAGGCAGCTCAAAAGCTGCTGGGGTAAGGGATCAAATGAGGGAGTTTATCTTGGCTGCATCTGCTCAACAGTACTGGAGAGGAGTCCTGGGTGCTGATCATTGCTGCAATTGCTAAAACTAGTTATATGGAAAAGTTAATGGATTACAATAGTAGAAACAATCCCTGGAGTTCGGACCAGAAGAGCTGCGAAGGAGTCACAGCAAGTCTCCTGCAAAGGACACCGGTAGGGAAAGGACAATATGGTGGTTACTTCCTCATGTTCCTATTCTTGATCTCCCAGCAACTGGCAATCCCATGATATACACACTCCACATCCAACAAACAGGCTCTGACACAAAATCCTTTTCCCTGCCTGCTTTACATTTCTGTTCGTAGGATATTTTTGTGAGCTCAGGGATTCAGATCACTCACATGCCCCGGACCAACATGCACAGATCACCCCTGAGGCGTCTAAAACCCAATCCAGCTCAGGAAGCCCTGGAGAGTGATTTCTCAAGCAGCAGCAGTTGGGCTGAACCAGCCAGGGGCAGTTGTTTCTGCTGTCACACAGTGAAGAACACAGAAGAAATGATCCATCAGAAAATGAATCCAGCTACAATGAGTGGGGTTAGGGGTACATCCACCAGGAGAAAGATCAGGGAATGCTTAAAATAGAATCTTTGCGTAAAAGAAAAATACATAATAGTACAAAATCAGCTTTAGCTACGCAGAAGGGTTTGTAAGCACCTTACTGTGTCCGAGGTTAAGATGCTAAAATTGCTTTGGGAAAAAGAAAGAAAGACTCAACAGCCAAACTACACCAGGACAGTGGAAGAGGATCCCATCATCTTATCCAGGTTGTTGCTTCCCTGCCCTGGCAGACAGGGATAGCGACAGAAAGCACTGTGTGCCCATGGTGGGGGACACTACCACAGACCCACTTCTGGTGGCAGCACAAAGCTGGCCATCCTGGGGAGACCACCTGAGCCCTCAGCACACAACCAAGACCTGCCAGGACAGCTGGAAACACTCATGGCCTAACCCATGCCAGGGCTGCAGCCATCTGTCCACGTTATGGAGATGCTTGTGAAAACATGATGCCGCTTTTCAAAACAGCCATCATTGTTTCAGTGATGAGGGAGGGGAGTGGAATGAGAGGAGGACCCTCCCTTTTCAATTGCAAGGCATGCTTAGTTTTCATCATGTTGGGGCGGGGGGTAGAAATTACTTTTTCTCCAAACCATATGTAGAGCATCAACAAATGCACATCCTGTGAAGCTGGGCGTGTTGCAAGAGGAATTACAACGCTGGCAATTTATAGCAGCTGCCTTAGTAGCCTCTTCTTCCACGCATTATTCTGTCAACATTGTATTTTCCTTGGAAAAACAGCTACAGTAGTTTAAATCTCCTTACTGAAAACAGATCTACTACAGGTGCTTTTAGAGTTCATCCACGGGATATGAGAAGGTTGAACGTCCCCAAGAAAGGGAAATTTATGTCAGTAATGACTAATTGATTTGCTTGGCTTTAAAATCCCCAATGTATTTTCACATTTTTCCCTGGCTTTTTTTTTTTTTTTTTTTACAGTGCTAATAAAAGAAGCTACATCATATATTTGTGTTATATGTGAGTTTATTCTGGGAAATCCTTACTTTTGCAATGTGTTTATGTTTTCCCTCATTTCCTTTTACCTTTCCTTTATAAAAGGGCTTGTTTTTATAGCAAATCAATAGGTTAAAGGTGAACACTAATGAAAAAAAAAAGTGTTTTTGGAAAATATATGGTGAAAACAAGGCAGAACTGGAAACCAAATCGTTGTTCACTGAAAATTAAAGACACACTTTCCACATTGAAGTGGGATAAATGCAGTATATTGTGGTAGAGTATAGTGAGATCTGCACACTCCTCTCCAAAGGCTCCCAAACCCAATCCCAATCATCTCAAGAAACATTCTGATCATCACAGGGATGAGGAGAGAGGTTAGTTCATCTCTGTTGGGGGTCGTTTATGGAAAACATTTCTGCAAGATCCTTTGCAAAAATAAATATTTTTACTGAATCCCTGGAGCAGCTTACAATTCCCCCTGCTCACAATTACAATTTCCCCATTAGGAAACTTCCTTGAAAGACCCACTTCGGCTCAATTGGAATGTGTTTTTTCAACAAAGTTGAAACATTTTGATTTCAGGCTTTTTTTTTTTTTTTAACTTTGCTGTGCATTCATTCATCATCCTCCAACCCAGAGCATTCAACAAGACAGAAATGGCGAAGTCACACAAAGGAGTCAAATGGGCTGTTCTGAAAGTGACAGCCCATTTCATTTGGGGTGAAATATTGCTCTGTTTTGGGGGAGGGATACAAAAGAAAATAGTGTTGATAGCAAAATTATTCCCTTAAACATTGCAATTTCCAAGGCAGCAAAAAGTGGTTCCACTAAGGATTTTGCTAATGAGGGCGCAATGTGTGCCAGTCTGTCCAGACGTCTACCTGGAGAGATGAACAAGGGCCCTGTCCATGTCCTTTGAGGTGACTGGAAAATCTCAACTGAATTTAACACATTATTTAGTGGCAGAGACAAAAGGCACAAAACTGGTACAAGTATCATTAAATTCCTGAGCACCATGGTCAAGGACACTGGCACAGAATGGGGTACAGGAGGGCGCCGGGGGTCTTCATGGCTCTGTCAGGGCTTGATGAGTCCTGTTGGACCAAGTGACATCACTGTACTGTGCCTCAGTTTCCATCCGTGCTCTGAGATAAGCCACAGGAAAAACATTTTTTAGCATATTTTGAGATTTACGAGTGACACTGTGTCATAAAGTGGCTTAAAGAGTGTGAGCATGCCACTGTTTCCAATTTAGCGCTATTTACAAACTACTATTACTAAAAAGGCTGCTAATAAATAAAAGCAGAAACTGAAGCCCTTAAATAGGGTTGTACTCAACCCCACTATACCAAGTAGAGAAAAAAATTATTGACATCAGGTAAGGAATTCTGTTGCCTTTAAAATGAATTTGTCGGTTCCGTGAATTTAATATCATTCTGCTTACAGAGTTGTCCCTGCTAAGCTTGCATTCCAATTTTGAAACAAGAATACTGAGGGAATACTCCATGAATCACTCAAAGGACAGCTAGGAACAGAGGCATTCCTTTAAATCAGAAGGAGTATAGGAGAGCCTGGGCCTTGGAACACGAGGTCTCCATATGTCTCTGTATGTGTCCATACAGACTCCTACATACGATTTATAAACACCCTATGGAGCAGGAAACCTAACTTGCAAGCTGACAAAAGCTGTGGAGGTTACAGAATGGATGGTTGCCCATTTCCTCCTGGGATCCTACTGTCAAGATCTTCTGAGATGTAATCTGTTCTAAAATCAATTATTTTTTACAAGGACCACTCTTGCTGAACCTTGCAATATCCATCCTCTGCCACTGTCTACTCGAGTTATTACCCCCAGGTCACTGGAGCTTTGGCACACTGAAGCATGCACATGGTGGTGTATGTTACTGGAAGCTATTATCCCAGGGAGCTCACAGGATATAACAAGTTGGGGATGTTGTTTCCACTGAGAACCAGAAATCACTTTTTGAGCTGACTGATGTTTGAAGAGGGACCATCTGTGCTGCCCAAATTGACGTTGACAGCTATGTTTGACATCTCTGTCTCAACCGGTAAAGAAAAGTTACTGTTGCATTT
This sequence comes from Baryphthengus martii, assembly GCA_013396935.1. NCBI lineage: Eukaryota > Metazoa > Chordata > Aves > Coraciiformes > Momotidae > Baryphthengus > Baryphthengus martii. The sequence continues at coordinate 159,725 of VWZK01003765.1, read as the reverse complement.
TCTTGACTCTGCAGTTTCTAACTTTGTGTCAGTGGAGGATAAAAGGAGGAGTGATAGACTGATGCTGCAGGAAGAGCTTGGATAAAGTATTAGGGGAAAAAGAGTAGCTCCTTTAAGCAGGAAGAACTGTGAAAGCTTGAAGGAGGGTGTCAGGGAAAAGGTGGGATCTCTGAAAGTAAGGGTCATTAAGAACAGGTTAAACTAACCTCTGAGTCAGTCAGTCAGAGCTAGACCATTCCTGGGGCAGGAAGTGGACAAAGATGACCTCTGATGGTCATTTTCAGCACTATTATCTATTCCTAATAATGCTCATGTAACCTGCGGTGCTATAAACTGAGTGTCTTTCTTAAAAGGTGCTTACTCAAAATGCTGTCCAGAATTAATACAGACCCAAGAGGTTGTAATAGTCAGACCAACCACATCTCTTCCACTCAATCTCAACCAAAGTACAAAAAAGGAAAACAGGCCCATGTCCAGGGTTTATGGAGGTCAGAAGAAAGCTTGTCTTGGAGCAGTGGACTTCATGTCAGATATGTCATGCATAGTCCAAGTGAAAGTAGTTCAGAAGCAGAAAATCCAAAGTAGTTATTTGTAATTATTGTACTAGGTTTCAGCATAAATTGAAGTATCATGTTGGGTGACAGATGCAGAATCACTTCTGTGATTGTAATTACTGGTGAACCACAGTAGTGAGTTTCTTTGGAGTACCTGGCACGAAACACAGGCATGCCAGGATTACCTCTTTCATACTTGAGGCTATTTATAAAATCATTACAAAACCAATTAAGGAAGTTCTAGAACTATAATGATTAACATTATCTAAAGTCAGGGGAGAAAGATTTGTATCTCTGGAGAGCTCTTCATTCCTTCCTACGACAGATGTCTAGTTAGGTCAGGTGTGGAGATATGCTCACCATATGCCCTATAGAAGCACTCTGAGATGACATTATATATCTAATATCTATACCTCTGATGGGAGGTGATACCCTCTTCTTAGAAATATTTCAAATGAATGGGTTAATTTGTTCAGTATGAAAACTCTCAGTGCTTTATATCCATGATCCAGTTTCATGAGAAATCTGCTATTTGACTTTCCTAAAGATAGCAAGCCAAGAGCTCTGCCTGCTCTGAGTCTGCAGCACTGCACAGTCCTTGCTTTGAGGGGAAATCCTTTTTCCAAGGCACCAGAAATCTTTCGTAAAGGAAACACAGGGTTTGGGCTGGGCTTTTTGCGTTTCTGTCAAATTGAGGTATCAGATATGGTTGTTATTATTTAATAATGATAATAGTAACAATTTATCAGATGTAGAAGTAATACAATAATGATAGGCTTCATGGAACACACAAAAAAAGACTAACAAATATAATCAGTTGCAGAAGGAACTGAAGAAAATCCGGGACATGAAAAGCAGAGCAACAACTGTTTGTGGTAAGCTAGGCTTTCATGATGGGGGTATCACAGCAGCAGAATAAAATGGAAACAGGGTCTACTGTAAAGCTGTGTGTCCTCCAGATGGCAACATTGATTGGTATTTCTGAAGGAGTTTAGAAGGAGCAATCTTTCTCTGGGATACCCAGATCAGTCTTAGACACAGACCGGTAACAATGTTGCCCTCAAGACCCTGGGCTGCAGCAGGAAAAGGCAGTATCTCTGACAATATTCATGACAGTAAAAATGATGAGAAAAAGTGGAAGACACTACGCAATCTTTAGATGCAGCAGATTATTCCGAGGGAAAAAAAAAAAAAATAGAATTTATGGCACAGCTATCCGGCAAATGACAAAGAAATTATTAATTTTTTTTTAATCCTCAAAATCAATCCCTAAGAAGGGATAAAGACCATTAAAGATGAAAAATGACTGTGGTCTTAGGGATGCTTGAGTGTCTTCTGAAATCAGTGTATTTCCCCTAGCATTTTGAGTCATTAGGGCTGCTGGTGTGAAGACTTGTCTGATTTGGCAACAGCACCTTAACCTCTACAGGTCTTGAGATGAACAACTGACAACTGATGGACATGACAGTAACACCCAGGACCGCAACATTTAGTGCTCTTCTGAAGCTTTTCGCTGAGTATTTTGTAGCCCTTCAGAAAGGAGATTAGGAGGACGAACTGTAGTTAAGTTTGAGACTTACATGCATTTGCCACAAACGAATTTTGGTCCCAGAGCTGAAGCCAGGTGAAAATAAAGGAATGGATAAGCTCTTTTGCTTTTATTAGCTTTACTAAAGTATAATTTTCTTTCCAGTGCTATGTAGGTCAAGTTGCACTACAATCATATTGTAGGAATTTTGCCTTCATTTTGTGATCACTATAATCTCCCGAATTCCTGCTCTTGAACTGGTCAAGGTGCAGGGAGAGATTTTGAGCAAACACCACATTAGTAAGAGATTTAGGGCCAAAAGGCAGGCTAGTGTGAACTCACTCAGCACAGGTGAATGCAAAGGAGTGTCACCCAGTGGGCTAGAAGGAGAATTTATTCTCATTTTCTGTGTTGAAATAGATTATACATATCAGCTCAAATCTTCCGTACCATCGCCATTTAGAGAGTAGATAAGGAAAAAATAGTTTTATCATTTTCTCATACAATTTGTTTCCTTTTCATTTTTTTGCTAATTCATGCTCAAAATGTCTTGAGGTTTTCATGACTCATCTGTCCTCTCAAATAATGTTGGCTATTAATGAAGAGTTTCCTGGAAAACAGATGAGTTCAAATTTTAAAGAATCCTGTTTTCCATTGAAGTTTAATTTCTAGAATTATTTTCTGCTTTCAACAAGAATGAGACTGAAAAGCAGAGAACATTTTCCATTAACGTCTGCAGAGAAATTTCCTTTCGTTTGTCACAGAGGACTACATGGCTTGAAATAGCCTCCACTTTCACCACCGCTGCCAGGACAAGAGCCAGCATCTTCTGCTTCCCCCTTCTGCCTTAACTCAGGTCTGAAAAAAGCTCTGCATTCCCAGTTTCTGTCCCATTAGTTCTCCTTTCACTACTTCTCATTTACGCCAGCTACTCATGATAGCAATGCTCCCATCCCCACTTATTTCAAAGTATATGGAGTTGCCTCCATACATTTGGCCCCATTGAAGGAGATGAGGCTAATCTTTGTCTGATGGGAGGAGTTAACTGGAATTATTTTGTCCAGGGAAGAGCTAATACCGTAGTCAATGACTTTATTCATCCCTGTAACTCTCTAATGTGATGATACTTTTTCCCAGTTTCCTGTCTGTTTCCCATATGTTTTTCACCCTGAAGGCTCACCAACAGGATTTGTAGCAGCAAAAGCAGGAATTCAGCCTTTTTTTGTGTATGTGGTTTTGTTGTTTTTTTCTTTTTAAAGAGCAGTCCTGTTCCAACTGATGTGAACAAATAAAAAAAGAAATTAAATACAAAATTCCATAGATGTTTGGACTGGAGTTTTCATGGGTACAGGATGAGAGCAGGGATTTGGTTTCTTTGTCCACCAAAAAATGTCAAAACTATGATTCTTAGTTTTCAAAAATGTAGATTTTGGTAAAGGAAGAAAATAGTTTGGATAAAAATGTGAGGATTTAAAAAAATCTCTCCAGATAAACTTTTAAAAAATCAAGCCCTTCTTTTACTGAACACTGAGAACGGTTGCAGAAAGCTTTTTCATTATTTAAATTTTCTTCAGAAACCACCCATCCAAATATGCTGGCTCAGAGCTATTCTCCTTCACAAACAATTTGTTACCAAGGAGGACCTGAACCATACCAGGGGTGACATGTGGCACCTTCACCCACCATCGGCACAATCTATGCTCCAGCAGCAGGAGGGAGGGCAAGGTTTGTTTCTTCTGCCTGTGTCATACTGTCAAAACTGAGCTGGGGTCATTTAAACCTGCAGGTGCTGACGGGCCTAGATATGGTCTCAGGTTGTAGATGATAACTGGTGCAGAGATCCTTCTCTATTTATTACCTTGGTGAGAGTAAGGCCGCCCTTTAAAATCTGGCTGATGTACACGCAAGCTAATACACGGGTGTTAGAAGGGGATCCTTGTCCTTTCAGGAGAAGTAGACAGCAAAAGAGCCTTCTGATGGAGCTGCAAAGCTAGAATGTTAATCTGATGAATTCTACCTCTATGGCTCTGGAGTAAGAGGTTAGCAAAATACTTTCGGTGCCAAGAAGCTGTAAAATAAGCTTCATTTTAGATGCGATAGGGGAATATCTTCTTACTAATTGTACCAAGGTGTCTGCTGAATTAGCTGAGATACGATATTATCAGCAGTCACTGTGAAATCTTTGTGTGAAAACATCTAATCGAGTCAAAGAAACCAGTGCTAGAATAGACCCCAAGGCAGGTCAGCTGTTGCTAAACCTAAACCAGGCTCGTCAATGTCCACTCATACTGTACAAACTGCCTGACTGAAAGGGGAAAAGCTAATTCCATCACTAATTGCATCCCCCATTGTTGTTATTGGTACAGGAGCAAAGCTGAGACCAAAACCGTGTTATGACTTCACCTTTCCTTAGTCTCTGTTCTAAAAACCATACAGAGGGAAGCAGCTGTTATACCTATTCTACTGATGAGCATGAAATGGCACAATTATCCCTGCAATTGTCCCATGGAGATACTGTGACTAATGCTCTCTGAATTTAAGAGAACTATGAAAGATTCAGACCAAGCCTGGTTTCTCTACAGATCTGGAAATAGATAATTACAAGGTCCTAAGTAAGGTCCAAATAGGACCCTGGCTTAGATCCTAGTATCATATGGAAATCCCTCCTTGGAGGGGAGCTCCAAGGACCCAATTGCACTGCTGCCAGCAGTGCTGCACTTCTCTTGCCATTTTGCTTTAACTATGTTACAGCACAGACCTATTTTTCATGCTCACGCTTATATCTTGAAAACTTGGGTCTGGTTTGGAAGCGTGTGTGGGCCTTATCTTTTTGTTCTCTAAATGAAGGGTCATTTCCAATATTCTGCATCTGTCTCAGTACAAGTGATTTTTAATGGTAGATTAATCTACAATATGTTATTTTTTTCTCACGTACTAGTAATAGAAATTAATTTATACGTCCAGTGGAAGTCAGCATTTATTTTCAGCAATTTCTCCAAATTATGTTTATCAATAGGTATCTCTCAGCAAAATGCCAAATCTTGCAAGCATGTTTGGAAAGTCAAATATGTTTGTATAATACAAACCTCTGTCATGTCAGGAATTAGTTTGACTAATAGGCCTTTAATTAAATCCTTGTGTAGTCTTGGTGTGAAGAATAGGCCCAGTTTCCAAAAAAAAATAATTTATAAGATAAATTCACAAATATATCCATCTAATAAATCTTTCCTACATCTAATATTTGTCCTAGAAACAATAACAGGACAAATAATTTATTAGACTATTTCCTATTGCATTATAATGACTATGTTTGATACTTTAAACGTATTCTTCAGAGCACTGGAATGATGAAGGCTATAACTAATGAAGATAAAGATTTCCAGGGCGCATTGATCCAGGAGAGACATACTTAGTGTAACTTCCAGACTGATATGTAATCACAGAAACATTTCCCTAGAGAACACAAATTACAGATGACTCTAAAACTGCCACTGGAGATATTCTGCAGAAACCACAACAGGAAACGTTTATTTTCTCAACCCTAATAACCCTTTCAATACAAATTATTTTCAATTTTTGGGAAGAATTACATTAATCCACGATTAATATTTTTCTTGCAAGATACCTCGTATTTCTATAAATATCCATCTTATTATCCACTGTCTTTTCTTAAGCCAGCTCCTTGATTTCTCACTTAAATAACCATTGTGTAGGAAGCAAAATGCCACCTAAAGTGTCTCAATTTTATTCCAGAGAACAGCATGCTTGCACTACAGAGGAGCACAGCAAAAGGTCAATTCTACCCCAGCATAAACACATAGGAATCTTAATAGCAGAGAACAAAATGGAAGTGCCATATCTAAGAAGTAGTTCCAGCAACCAGAAATACCATTCTGTTATTCATAAATGCTTTTCAGAGAGTTAGAGCTACCCCTAATCTATCAAACTACCACCCTGCAAATTCAGAGGGATCAGAGGAAACATTGCCCTTCTACATCATGTCTGGTTGGACCATCCTCTTCTTCCAGTGGCAAAGGTCCCACACCTGGGGTTCTATTTATTTTACTTAATACTGATTATAATAGTAGTTTTTCATGCCAAACAATTCAGTTTCAGGTAAATCTAGCAAAAGACCATGTGTCTAGATTAGAAAATGCACAGCCCTCCTCCTCATGTCATGGCTTCACTTCATTCAGGCTGAGGGGAAGGAAAAGGAGTGAAAGACAACGGCTGAGGAAAGAGATGCATTATGTTTTGATCGAGCTTGTTGGAATGCTCAGAAGCACTTGATTTATTCCTAATTGTATTGGATATACTTCAGCTCTTAACAGCCTTCTCAGGATCACTCTCACTCAGTACACAGGTCTATGCAGGCATAGCCTTTGGGACATGCTTCTGAGGTCAGGCAGCTGCTCTGACTCAAAAGGCTACCAAGCTAAAGTCAAGATAACCGCCTCCCCAAGAGTTTGAGAAATAAAGTGCATCAAAAAGAAAACACCAGCTTGGGTTGCTGATGATTTTTAGAGGAAAATCTGATTTGCAGCCTGTGGTTTGGCTTGCAGCAGTCTGTGTGCATGGATTTCATAGCAGTGGAAATGAGGCACTTAGTACCAGCCCTGCTCTGGGCAGACGATCCCCCAGGAAGTCTCACTTCTCCTTGTTCCAAACACCAGCTCTGCTCCAAAATCCTTTGCATGGTATTGCAGGCAGAGATCTTTGGGCAACAATACAACTATTAAATACCAAGGAGTCTTTTGAAGAGCAGGGCACAGAAATAAGATGGTAAAGCTGTTTCCCACTGGTTTAGAAAACCCATCACATCTGAGGATTTGTACTTATCTCTAACCCAAAAATCAGAGTGTACACTTGGTTTTTCACACACATCAGGCACTAAGGCCCCAGCATGGCAAAGACCAATGTTTCTGCATCATATTGATTCTCTTCTTGCTGCAAAGTACATCTCTACCTAGGAAAAGAGGACCAAATTGTGATCAGGTCCCCAGCAACTGTAAAATGACAGAAATCTAGGATGTACAGCACTTCAGCTCCTGTTTTCCGGCCCATACACAGGGGAAGTTGCAAAACATTTCCCCCAAACTTGTAACAAGTTTAAAACAAGCTGCAGAAAAGACCCAAAGCCACAAATGACAACATAAAACAGGAGGAGAGGGGGAAAGATTACAGGCACTGAGAGATGCCTGAGGGTCCTGCAAACAGCAAGGGAATTTGTTAGGTGCCAATTCCCAGGTGATCCTAAGCAGCAGGCTGTGCTCTGTGCTGCAGCTGAAGACAAAGAAAAGGTGACAGGTCCTTCCGTCCCTCTGTCCTCTGATGAAAAACTTATGTCTGACCCTAAGCTTGGTGATTTAGTGCCAGTCGCAGAGCATGACTCCCTGACTAGGCTCCAGAGAAATTGCTAACACCAGCTGGAGTGCCAACACAACCAGCTCCGCATCCTGCCTCGAGCAGTGGCCAACTTCCAGTGCTCCAGAAGACGGCAAAGAAAATTCTCAGAAGCCAAGTTACGTAACATTTACACAGTATTATAAACTAACACAGTTCTGGTTTGTTTTTTTGTTCCCATGAACATGATATGACTCAATGGAAACTACTCTGCAGGAAACAGGCGGCACATTCTGAATCTTAAGCTTTCAGAAATACAACACTGCTCAAAAGAATTTGGAAACGGCATACCTGTTGGAGGGATGAGCCCAGCTCAAAACCTAGAGCTGAAGAAACCAGAAGTTTGGGAACACCTGACAAAAAACCCAACCAGCCGCCTCTGTTCTGGCTGTTGCAATCATATTAGCACTGGACTGAACTCAAGCTGTGCATCTATGTAAGTAGTGTGTCAACGTATCAGCATTCATATTTACCTTGAAACAAAACAGAATAATCCTATAGTGGGATGACTTTTTTTTTTTCTTTCTGAACACTTCTTAATGTTTTTACCAGCATCTCTTAAATCCTATTTCAGCTGCTACTTATAATCCTAAAGTGGTGTTTGAAATCTGTCTCTGAATTTCAGGGTGTGAAGCCAACTCAAATCTCTTGTCTCCCCATCAGCTCTCCTGACAAGGATAAAGAAGGACGAAATGTTATGCAGACTTGTTGACGGAGGTGAAATTCAGTGGTTGCCAAAGATGGTTTCTGGAAACAGTGCAAACCCTCCACTGAAACCTTACTGGCATGCAAGACAATCTTTGCTTTTTACTAGTAGGCCCAAAACTAACATTTTCATAATAATTTTCCAGTATCAAAGTGATAGTTTTTATCCAAGACAGCTGAATACTACAGAACTGTGTAACAACAATTCAGTGCCAAACATATGCTATGTATATATTTTAACACCTTTGATAATAATAAAAAATGCATGTTCCTAGCAGTTTTCTCAACTTTCATTCAATAACAACATCCTTGAGTTGATGCTTTTTGTTTTCCTTTCATGTTATTACGAACCTGTGTTTAATTCTCAGTGCCAGTTTGGCTTTTTAACCTCTCTTTCTACATTCCACTAGTAATGTCTGATTAAGAAATTAGCCTTTCAAGTGCTATAAAAAAAATCCAAGAAATACAGTAACACAATACCATGGAAAACTGATATAATCTTTTCAAAACTATAAAAATTGGTCACCCAAAGGAACATCTGCATGGTAAAAATTTTAAACAAACTCGAAGGGAATCAGATAGCTCATAAAGAACCAAGAGGCTAGAAGAGCCATTGGTCGTTTACATATTTTGCTGTCATCCTGACTTGGAGAAGACTATCATTTTGAAGCATGTTGCTTCAGTTTTAGTTACCAGCATCTGGAATGAATTCCAGGATGGAACACTGAAAGTTTTTAAAAGGAAACTCAACCTTACAATAATTATTCCTTAAATCATTAGTATGGCGAAAGTGCCAGATGTAAAAATATGAATAAAACAAAATATGCTCCCAGGTATCACTCAAATCCCTAATGTACATCTGTCTGTTTTCTCAGTTCATTAATATCTGTTGTAGTCTCAGATACTTTCTTTTATGTAAAAATTTCCACTTGTCTGTTATGTCTTCTGTCTTGCATTAGAGTCATCTCTTTACCTCTCAGAATAACTCTGGCTGTGTACATAGCAGGACTGTGGTTCTACTGTAGTAGAAGGCTTTCCTTCAGCAAAAGATAATAGTGTATTTATTCATCTTCTAACCAACAGCATGGGAAACTTTTGGTTTGATGGGTATTCAAGGGGGATACCATCCTGAAAGAGTGGTTTCTTGGTTACACCAGGGCTTTGTCAGGATGGAGCTCCTCGCAGAGTCCAGGTTTCACTCACAGGCACGAGATATGACACAATGAGAACTAGGTGTGACGGTCTGTTGGGCTTGTTGCACTTGGGACAGAGCAAAGAACCTGAAGATATGCCTTCGCTCCCTGCTCACATTTTCAAAACAGCAGAATGAAGGCAGCAGAGGGAAAGATGAATGACACTATAGATTAATAGAAATTTTTCAATGGTCTGTTCTTTTCAGGATGATGATGCAAATCCTAAGACCAAAATCAAATGCACTTTTATAAGTGAATGCACTTGAAATGTGATACACTGAAATCACTCAGGAGGACCCATTTCACTGAAAGTTCTCAGAACACCTAACTAGACCCCACCAAAGTCCCAGCCATTAATATATTTCAACTAATGTCCTCCCTCCCTCCACAAAGATGTCTCCTCAGAGCTCCAGAGTACTCCCAGCACCGTTAAGCATTTCTGCAGATTAATGCTTGTCTGAATGTTACTAATTAGGCCAGGCGACTATATAATGAGATGCTTACAAAGTTTATTCATCACTAAAAATAAATGTTAAGCATCTGGTTTGCAGGCTATTCCCATGTGCCATTCAGGTCTCCATGCTGCAGATCCAGATGGAGCTGGAGGGAGACCAATCACAGTGCAGAGGGATTACATGTCTTAAAACCATGGTTAACTTAAATAAGCACGTTGCCATCCCTCCATAAATCCCACATCTACCACCAGATGTGTGACAATATTGCACAAGGCTTTCTAGCTCGTGCTCCCCTGCTCTGATGGGGCAGAGGAGACAGCTGGCTGCTGATGGCAAGGTTCACCTCTCTCTTGCACACAGCCTACTTGTCAGCAAAGCTACTCTCTGTTGGTGACCATCTGAAATGAAAGACCCAATGACTCACAAAGTAGAAAACCATGAAACGGGGCTACGTTAAGTAAACTCTCGTTCTATCCCAGGCAGCGGTGGAAATGACTCATCTCTCAGCTAAGCCCGGGGTGAGTTTCTCTCTGCCGTGTTAACCAAACTTTAAACAGGTTTCTCAAGATGTTTTTTGCAGTGAAACCATTGGTGATGTTCACGTAGAAGACCTGATCTAAGTACTCAGAGTAGCAGTAGATCTTAACAGGGACACTGTGTCTCCTGAAAGCCTTTATTAGCCTGTGTACTGACAGAGCTGACAGAGAAGGTGGGATTGACAGCTGGATACTTTATTTTTCTTTTTTTATTCCTGTACAAATGCTGTGCAAGAAGCAGCACCTTCCTAGTGTCATGGGCTTCACATTGACTGGGAAAGCAATATTTGGGAGATCCCAGGTTCTGGGGGAAAGGAGGTCATTCCTCAACCAAGAGAAGATAAAAGGACAAGAAACAATCCAATCCAACATTATCAAAGAGAAGGGAGCAATCTTGGTTTTCCCAGAGCTGGCTGAATCAAACCCTTTAGAGAAGTGGAATATTTAAACTGTATTTCTGTTTTTAAACAGTCTTAGAGTCTGCTCTCAGGTTGGGAGCCTTGTTTTGCTGAACACTGCTGAGCTTAAATAGAAGAGCCAATTTCTTGTCATCCTTAAAGAAGGAGCAATGCACAAAGGCAGAACTGATAGAGGGGATAAGTTTAACTGTGAAGGTAATTTTTCAGCACTTGTGTTTTATTCCTAGAAAGAAGCACAAGGTGATATATTTCAAGCACCACAAAATTAAGGATTTTCAGATTCCGGGTTTTTTGAATCGGTACCTTACATTGCTAGGGAAACATAATAAAGCGTGCTGCTTCCAGGAACCACAGAGTACAAGTAAACTATGTAGATGAGACCATTAGAATAAGATAAATATTCATTTCCTCTGAAATGAGAAGTCCACAAATCTATCTAAGTATGAGAAGGGAGCTATTTCCCTCTCTTTAAACTAGCAGTGAATCTTTTAGCTGTTATTTGAACACTGTTAAATACTGCGCTCTGCCACATTTACCAATTTGCCCAGAAACACAAAATGACTGGATGAACAAGGTAAGATTTTCAACCTGTCTCACGCCAAAAATACTAAGATTCTCAGGAGAACTGTGGCACAGAAGCAGCCCACAGTGCCTCAACCTCGGACAACAGTGAATCCAACCACAAGACATAAAGCTGCAGGAGACATGATTTCTTAAGCCCCACTGCTCACTGAACAGGCTGGTGCTATATGGTCCAGACTTCCTTTGTGTCTGCTGCTACTCCCTGACACTGCTGAGGTGGGGTGAAGCTTCCTAGGAAGAGCTGCATGGGGCCGCAGTGGATGTGATACACACTTGCCTGTGTGATGATAAGCAGAAGCACAACAGAGTGTCAGGAAGGGTGGTTTTGTGGTTATGCGGTTCGCCCACGGCCCAGAAAATCAGTCTCCATTTTAACATATGTTTTTTTGTCGGAAGCAAGTCCTTTAATGTGGCTGTAAGGCACTGAGAGAATGAGGCAGTTCAGTGTTGTGCTGGTGGGACTCACGTAGGTATCATGCATGAAGAGACAGACAGGCATATGGACAGAGGAACAATGATTATCTGACCAAATTTCACTGTGTTAGAGCCAGGTTAGACAAAAGGGGATGGAATATGAATGTTGCAGCAAAGTTGGAAAATATTGGGGGAGGTTTAACAGCACTGGTTCAAAGGTGCCCATCTTGGGAGTGAAAGGAGCTTGAACACGTTTTAGTTATAGGCACAGTATCCAGCTATCTGGAAGCAATGGAAACTTCTTCCAACATCACCTAGTTCAGGAAAAGAGGCCAGGGAAAACTGAGGTTGGAAAAATAGCGCAGGTCATGGACCAAGTGATGAAGAAAAGAGGGGGAGAACACTTGCCAAACTAAACCTGGTTGGTACTACAGAGAAAAAGAGGTAAGTGGCAGCATGGACTTTGGGATGCAGATTCAACCGATGCCTGGAGAGCCAAGTGCAATTCTCACAGCCCATCTGACCAGGAAAGACCACAATGCTTCCATATACAGACCCAGGATCACAATCGACTACACATACACAGCCACTAAAATGGTTTATTCCAGCTGAGACAAGCCTGAATGAACAACTGAAGAATAAGGCTGGGGGAAGTGAGCTAGAGGATGTTGCTTCGGAGTGTTTGGCAAGATTAATTCGTGGTTCCCCAAGGGAAAATGAAGGCTGACAAACTGGTGAGAGTAAATAAAACAGCTGATGAAAACTAGGACTGATCAGATGAGAAGAATATTAAATAGCAGGCATAATGCACTCGCTTGCCCATGTCTTTCTTTCAATATATTTTCTGTATTTGATATATGTCCTATATTTCAACTTGGCAAATGACATGCACACATGCCTCCACAGAGAAGTCATCAGAAGTTAATGCCACAGAATTAGGGCAAGAGTGCAGGCTTAGTAACAACTCCACATCAGTGCCCCAAGCAGGATGTTCTCTATTCTTTTAGGTTAACTCAACTCCAAAGTAAAATTAGGGTAAACCATGTGAGAGCAGGCTTAGGACAAAACCGTATGTCCTCATGGGAAACTAGTGCCTGATGCCACAACTGAGGCCACCGCACTGCAGTTTTGAGACTACTTAGGAGAACTGAAGGAGTAAGCAAGTGGAAATAGGGATGCTAGGTGAGGACTGCGCAACAGTGAGGCTGGGACAGTTTTAGAGAAGGTCAAATTGCTTCTAGCAAAACTATTTTGTGGGTGGCATGAAAATACTCCTGCTGGTTTGTGTCCATTTTTCTTGACAGGATCATCCATTGCTACCACCTGGGAATTTTGTGCAGTTTTTTTACTTACGATTTATGGACTAAGTCTAAAAAACTCAGAACCAATAAATACATGGTATTGGTGTTTTGGTACAGAAAAAGTTCCTTCCTGACAGCACTAAAGGATTTTATCCATAGCTGTTTCTGAATTCCTAAAATACAGATTTCGGGCTCCAGCTACAGAAAATGTTTGAGGCTTGACTTTCATTTTAGTCCAAAGAAAAGCAATCTCTCAAACTGAGTCAGGGTCTTGTGTCCAGTACATAACAAATGGAAGGGGAATGGGAGCGAGACAGAGCACATTCCACAGCCTGGTGTATTTAAGGAAAGGGGTATAGCTTTCACTCTCCCGCTGTTAGACAATAATGCGCTGACTGAAAATGTCAAGCTTCAGTTTAAACAAAATAAAAGACTGGAGGGCCCAGGGCAGAGAATTTAAACACATATTAATTAGGGCTGGTAATACTCTGACATTTGCTAGGTTTTTAATAAACTGATGAATATTCCTCCTTCATATTTCAGTGACATGAAATTGGTGCGGTTCAATTAATTTCAACAAGTTTCAGTCAATGGCTGCTGAAGGAAAACGAATACACAACATTACAGACTTGAATTAGAAATACTCTCACTTTGAGTGAGTAATGTGGAAACCCACTGCCCTCAGGCATGAGAAAATTGCAGCTCAGGACATTGAGAGGAATTTATTTACTTGCACTAAGTGATTTACCTAAATAATAATAATTACACAGAAAGAAGAGGAAGGTAGAGAGAATAGATGAATAAAGTTCCCTCAAGACTGCAACCAAATGGAGCAAGAGACATCCCAAAATGTGGAAGCACGACACTTATGCTTATGTTAGCATGCAGTCTTAGCTTCATTTGTTCGTAACAAACTAACGAGGAGAAAGAACATTGTCTGGAAGATGTTGAAGCTCCAGCTGTTGTTGCAGCAATGAGCACTAAAGCAACATATCCTTACTAGGTTATAGTCTCTTCAGTGGCGGTTATGTGAGTGGTTCAGAAGGTACCAGTATCTAATCAGACCAGTTACACTTCCACGCAACTAGCCATTGAATGTTGTAGGTTCACATAAGTGCTCCCAACCTCTTTGGAATAGCTCCTTCCTCTTTTGGTAGCTACAAGAGTATTTCTGTGTATGACGAGAGGCTTCAGTCACAGACTGGGTGGCTGCTGTACAAGCTTTGGTTGACACACCCAAGAAGCAGAAGCCTGGCCTAGGGCCATCTGGGAACTTTAGGCTCTGCTTGTCCTGAGCTCAGGACAAAACAGCACTGCAATGAGATAAGCCACGGTGCTGGTACAAATTGAGATACAGAGCACAACTCTAACGTCTGAAGAAGGCAACTGGACAGACACTAACTCTTGCACCACTTCATGTGTCACAACACACGTACTCAATCACAGAGACCCTGAAAAAGTCACATACACACAACCATGCTCTCCTCCTGCTAGTAAGTGAAATTTCTGTGTACGTGGGTGTCTCAGCTTTGCTAAAAGAAACCCTGGGGTGTAGTTATCATAGAAAGAAATGGACTGAGAACCTATATTCTGTAATAAGGAGAGATTTTTTAGCATTTAAAATGTCAGCTTTCACACTAAGCTCATGGCATTCAAATCCTACACATAAGAAAGTTCAAGCAGAGAACAGAGTTGGACATTCTCTTTCCAGATTTTAGTGAAATTTTAGATTTAAAAATAAAGCATTCACATTTCTCTGTATTTTTTCCAGTTATTAATCTTCAAAATTCTGAAATAAAAAACTGAGAATCTTGAAATCTAAATAAACTGCAGTTTAACAGAAGTGAAACATTTTTCAAATAAACATTAGAAGGAGATTTTTTTTTTATTTGGCTTCAAAATGACGTAAAGGTGATTTTGTGTTAGGTTGTGGCTGTCATTATTATTCCTATTATTATTATACTCTTATTGCCAGTATTAATAAATTACTTGTATCCACTAAAGCCTAAGAATGTCTCAGAGACACACATGCTAGGTATTTTACTGATGTTTATTTGAGAGACTGTCCTTGCCTCAAAGAACTTCTAATTTACCGTTGCACTCAGGGGAACAGAGAACAGAAATAGTTGCTTAGCACAAGAACTGGATTATCACAGATTCCCAGTGTCACAAGATACATCAAAACCCAGTCCATCATCATCAGGAGTAACACAGGAGACCTGAGGTGACCCAGACAAGCTCAGAACATCACTGCGTCTTAGTGAGAAGCAGACCTGACCTGAGCAGTTTCCAGACTAAATAGATGCAGGAACAGCTGGGATGAGAAGAGTGAGGAAAATACAAATTCAGTCTTACAAATCAGCGGATGAGAAGCTTCATCACTGAGCTAGCAAAGCACAGCAGATCCCCAATAGCCCAGCCTGAAGTTAAAACTACAAGGATACTCTTTGCAGACAGCACAGAGTGCAACAGGAAGGGTATCTGAGAAGTGCTCTAAGGGAGTCATTACGTTGTCAAGCAGCAAACATGTACTAGGGTAGAGTTTAATTAGCATGGTTCAATCAGCCAGCACCACCTGGCTGGATCACAGTCACTGATTATATGGGTGTTCTGACTGAAACTGGGATGTTTTACACCTGCAAAATCTGCCTGCCTTGGAGTCTAAGTCGAGCTCTGATCAGACCTGAGCTCTGATCCTAGCCCTTCCCCAGAACATGCACTGCCAGCAGAGGTCAGTGGACAGGAGATCTGCTTGCTGTTACACCTCCAAAGCTTGCAACTCAGCACTGTAACATCAACAGTCTTGATTTCAATCATTACATAAGGCTGAGAGCTTCAGCAGAACAGATCTGCTGCATGATGCCTCTAGGGAAGGGTTTGCTGCTCCAAGCTGTGAGGGAAATAACTGCACCTGCCACCATGGCTGCCTTCAACAGTGAGCCCAAATCAGTCCTAACTTGCTCCCAGAACTCCTCTGGGGACTATGGGGCTGCTGGCAGCTTCTCATGCTGCTGTAGGTGTTGGATATCACCATCTCCCAGACCCTGGAGATCATGCTCATACCAGCATGGTTTTTTTGAGGCACACAAGAAGAAAGTTGAAGAAAGTTTGGAGCTTATGGAGTCATTTCCCCTCTTGCTCTGTACAGTCAGAGTGTGGGGGCAACCTCAGCTCTGAAAGTGACAAATGAAGATGATTCCCTCCCCCACTGCTAAACAGACACCCTCAGAAGACAGCTATTTTATGATTAGGCTTATCATTTAGGCTTCATCTAGCCCCCTCCAAGCCCACAGAGGATGTGTAGAGAGACTCTTTTCAGCCTCTAATGGGCATTACCAGTGTAAATCCCAGTGCACAGACTAGAGCTCTCCTGTCACCACTTTAAATTAAGTCTTAAAATATGGGCCAAGTATGATGGATTTGTACACAGTTGCTTAGGAAAGGCAGCGCTGCAGGGGATTCATTACACTATGAACTGGTGGCTGATGCCTAAGTATTGCAAAACCCATGGGGTTTCCAGAAGGATCATGACATGAAATATGTGGTGAAGGAGCAGTACAGGCTGCAGAAGCCACAGCACACTGAGAAGACAGATATGAAATTAAAATTATTGAGGCCACAGAAAGAATAGGGAGCTGAGAAATATCCAGTCTAGTTGAAAGTGATCTGGGATAGGATAGAGACAGGCATACTGGATCCCAAATAAGAGGAGTTCAACTATTTGCTTTCTTCTTAGGGCAGTCCTCATTATAACTTGTACAACTCAAGAGATAAGCGCTTTGTGGTGAATGTTGGTGATTTTTTACATTAGATTTATAGCCTGGAGACCTGGATTCCTATATCTCAACTCTGCTATTGATTTCCTGAATAACATTATTGTATGAACCCACCTTTTCAAGTGGGCAGCCTGAAGTTCAGAGCACAACCCTATGGTCAGCTGCACAGTGAATCTCTCCTACGACCTATAAGGTCCACTTTGTATATTGGGAATTTGGCCTCAATTCTGTGAACCTCCATTTCCTAAACTGTTGCTGATGGTATTAATTCTTCTGCAAGGTCCTTCCAGAGGCTCTGTTTATTCATGCTCACAAAGAATAACAAATTCAGGGAACAAAGGAGGTATGGAAAAACAAGTCAGATAAAAGCATTATCTGAGAACTGCATCACCAGATCGGCCAGTGGAGCTGTATTAGAGAGGGTAGAGGAAATTGTTGTTTCCTCTACCTCCCTCCAATACTTCACTCACAACCACCCCTGCAGAGACCTGACCAGAAAGAGACTAAGTTGACACCAAAAAAGAGAAAACAGCAACCCCACGCAATTATCTAGAACTTACCCAAATAAAACCATAGAAAAAAAAAAAGGCTCATAAGTACTTGATACTTATTCAGCACATGTCATCTGATAATCTTGGGGCAGCTTACAATGTCTGGCTAGGGAGCAGCAGGTCCAAGCATTTCTGAATAGCAGACTAAGTTAGATGACTAAATATGGTATTTTTTTATGAACTTGAAGCACCCACTTTGGAGTGCTTGGCCCAGGACTGTTTCCATTTGAGACCTAGGCCTTTGATCTCACTGCTAGACAAAATAATTAAAGGAACTGAAATACAATTGAGGTTTCTTTCCAGCTTAAAAAAAATTTTTAAAACACTTGGATATCTTTTTTGGACTCTTTAGATAAAACATCATGTAGAAAAACAACATGGTATCTCTTGAGCTTATTCCATCGTCTTCCTTCTTTTAAGCTCACATGTGAAGCTGTTTAGATCTTTTATTGGAAGGGAGAAAAGTTGGAAGCATCAGGTAACCCCTGGAGGGATGGTCGACTTTAAACCAGACACATTACCCTCTAAGGACCATTACCTAAAATGCTCTTTTTGTACTGAATGGCCCTGCTGAGGGATTTTTGGAAAGGGGGCTTCTGTTTGGATGGAGGGTTTTCTTTGTTGTTGCACACATAGATTTGGTAATTTGGGTGGTGCTTCATTTTTCTTGACCCAGTACTCGCCAACGTGCTTAATAGATCCACAGTGACAAAGATGATCTGCCTCCCTCACAAAACATACAAAAGAGTCCATGGCTGGAGTGGGAGGGAGAAGAGGTCCATATCACAAGGAAAGATTTGATGGGTTCCTTTGAGTTCCTACTACCCAGACTGAGGTCTCAAGACTAAGTCGGAACAGTCCAATGCTACCTTTTCTCATCCTCAGTGAAGAAAGAGAGTGGCAGAGTGGTTGAGGGCGTTTCCTACAGGTCCAAAGGTGACAGCTGGAGCCTTACTTGGATTTTACACTATAAACTGCCCCAAATTAACCCTAGTGGAAAGGCATATCTGGTAATTTGGAGTAAAGAGTCAAAATCTTATATGACATAGTAACCTAAATCACATTCCTGGAAAGCTTAGGTTCTTTAAGTAGGCTACATCACTCATGAGGACTAAAAAACTTACCCACAGGTGTTTCAGCAGCAAACTTCAATATCTAGAGAGCTTTGGCTGAATGAAGCTTCTAATACTACCAACAATCTAACCTTGTCTCTTGGTTTAAGCTAGTTTTGCATCTTCTGACCATAAACTCATGTTCAAATTCCAGTGCATAGGATTTAGTGAAAAATAAGTATTTACCTCAAAGGACACTGGTTTTATCCTTCGCATTCACCTTTTAACATGAGGCACCTTTCTCCCACACCCATATCTTTTTCTCTTGATTCAGTTTCCTTCCCTTCAGTTTTAGATCCTGGCAAGATAGGAAGGCAGAAGACTGGATTTCCTCGTCTCTGAGCTAGTTAAAATGGCTATTTTGGTGATGCTTCCAGCCTTGGATAGGTTGACAGTGCCAAGGCAAACTCAGCGTGACCACACAGTCTGTGAGTCCTGGGCCGGCTTTGAAAGCCTTTGGAGCAAGCACATCCCACTCTTTGCAAGCATTTTGTACGACATTCCTTCATTTTACATTGTGTTCCGTGGGAGTACATTTGTTATTAATCACTGGCTTGCACATTAATACAGTACTTTCTAATGGTTAAACCAGATATTCCATCCTAGCAACTCAAATTAATATTTGTTTGAATAATCTATTTAAGATGATGTCTGGCCAGCAGTGTGGTCTGGCTGGCAGCACTTCACTCTCCCAAGTGGACGTTTTCATTTGGTTTGTTCCATATTTTCTTCCTCTGCTTTTATTTTATATCATCTCCCAAAATCTTCCATACAAATTGCTTTCTCCAGCAATGGTTCCTCTTTCATTCAATCCATGTAGGTCAAAGTACTTTTTTTCATCACTTGTCCTAACTGTTTTGGACAAATGGCTCTATAGAAAGCAAAACATTTCTTAATAATTTTTTTTTGGTGGCTTTTGTATTATTTAAGGTTCGAATGTAGGTGCATATTCTGAGTACCAAATATATATGATACGTGAAACAAGATATGCTGTTTGTATGCATATATGTGCATCTGTATTTGTTCTATTATTTTGCAGCATGGCCATTGATTACATGTATCATTGCACTGATGTTGCTTTAGCCATTGTCTTCCACAAGATCAAAATCTTAATTAAGTTCTACTATGATAAAAATTATAAAAAGCTTGAGGATATTCGGACACTGATTGGGGATGGGTACAAGTGCTCTTCTTGTTTTCAAAGATTTCACAGTTCAAACTTGTTTCTAGAAAACACAAATGAGCAGCAATCCATGTCCAGTAGCAATTTCTCCACTGAGTCAGGCTCAGACTCTAGTCCAAAGTCCTACTGTGTTTTGAGGAAGTATGAAGCTTTTCTGGCTTGGGTTAGTCACAGATTGCCTTGGAAAACAAAATTTTTAGAACTGTTCATTTTCAGAATGTTGCACTGGTAGAAATTTGCTTTGACAACACCCCTCTGAGGTACAGGGATCAGTGTAACGTGCTCAGACTTCACAAGATGCTGTGAACACAACCTGTGTGGTGGAAGTCAACTTTGGCCTGTCAGCTCAGAACCAGGTGCACAGAGAATAAATGTATGGGAAGAGGTAAGAACACAAGTTATCCAGACCTCAGTATTTTTCAAAGCCTAAGACACTATATATGTTGTGGGGCATTACTGTTTCCTTTTATTTATGTTTTCAGAAATTTGTTTCAATCAACTGTGATTGCAAAAAAGTAGCTGTGAATAACTGCTTCCCAATGAAATGCGTCCTAGGAAGTTTATTATATTTTATTATATAAAATTTTTCCCCTCATCTAAAGAAATCTTTTCTGTAACGCTTTTCATTGAGATTAAAATATACTCTTCCTTTTGCTGGAAGAACTAAGTATTTTTCTCCAGCTTCAAAACAACAGGTAAACAACAATGATCAGTCTCAGAATTCCCTCCTCAACCAAGTGAAATCAAGGTGGGTTATATATACTCACTTGAGACAAATGGATATATTTTCCTGAAAACCTATGTTTAAATTGATAACCACAACAACTTCCAAGAGGAAGCTGCACAAATCTTTACATCACAGATGATTTCTCTTTATTTGAAGCATTTAAAAAAAGTAGGAATCTTAGAAATCATGTGTGTTTGAGTCTTTATTTAATTTATTTTACTTATATAATTATTGCTAGAAAAAAGAAGCAGAAACCAGAAAAACGTTTTGCCTTGCTGTTGTGTAACAGTTGCCCTACCGAATTTCAGACTGGAGAAGTTTATTCTTGGAGAACACAGCGTATATCCAACATACATATGTTTACACTAACCTACAATGACATACACACACACAACGTATAATTGTTGCAATTTATATGTTCCTTTAAGATTATAAAGTAAAAAGCATTAATAAACTGGAAATGACCACACGACCGTCTCTTAAAGATTCCACGTTCCCCCAGGTATTCCAGAAAAAGCCAGTGAGAGTTTGACAAACCACATGCTCCTCTGACTTAATGTCCATCTCTCCTAGAATCATCTAGCATGCTGGGCACAGAGAACAGTCCCTTATGCTAGAACCTTCCATTTATTCCTCCACAGGAAGATGTTGCCTGAGGAATGTATGTTTTGCCCAATTAGAGATGTAGTAAGGTCAAACAGCCCATTAAGATCTATCTCACCTTACCAGGGTCCCATGAGGACATGAAGAGGGACATAGAGAATTTCTTTCCTGCTCAACCCAACGTAAGAGCTCTTGATACCTAGGAGAGGTTCTTCAAAACCTTCACTACAGTTAAAAAAAACTAGCAGTTGCACTGTAAGCAGAACCTGTTACAGGCATGGTAAAGAACAAAGTGAACCTCTTCTACTATCTAAGCATTTTTTTTTTCTCTTATTTCTCTAAACACTTTTGGTGATTATGGCTCATTTGTTGCAAATACGTATCACCCCAAAAGAAATTGCTTCAGGCTGTCTGATAATAATTTCATATTGGAAATGCTCTTTTCTTCCTGAGGGAACACTTACCCTATTGTGACATTTTGCTATTTCTAAGTTCAGTTAGACAAAAAGGTGGTGACCAGAACAAAGACACCTATGAATTAAATAAATCTTTGACACAGGAGACAAATCTAGACTATGAAATTTCCCTCCAAAAGATTGAGTGACTGCCAGTAGAGCTCAGCATCCACAGAACCACACGAGAAATTAACCTCTTAGAAATGACAAAACAGTTTTACATCCCTGAAACTTTGCCTCAATCAAAATACAATAGCCCACAATTGTAGCCAAACCAGTAGCCCGTAATTCATATACCAGACAAGATCTTTTCTCCTAAATGCCAGGAAAGAGGACTAGAAATATGTTATTATAGCTGTAACCAATTGTAGATATGTAGAAGAGCTACAGATGCTACCGTGCTGTAAGACAAGTTGGGAGATTCAAACAGATATTGGCAGGTTGGTAGATCACTGAATGTAAAACATCTTTACTGCTACATGACCAGATTTTTTTACATAAAGGAGACAACTTTAAACACTTAAAATCCCTTTTTATGTACAGCAGTTAGTAGAATGTAGCAATTTTATTATTGTGTTATTAATGTGCAAGACCTTGTCTTTGGTCTTGAGATTAGTCCAGGACAAACTCTTTCTACCAGCTCCCTTCTGAAACTGAAGAGCTTCCAGATAACCTTTGTAGAAATCTATTGCAATCACATTTGCTCAAGATAAAAGTTGGTATACCATACTTACTTTAAAACCTCTTTTTGTCAATGACCTTGGCGCGAAAGAAGTATGCGCCATTGCTATTTTTTCTCCTCTATTGTTTATCTTGAAAAGCAGCTGGTCCTTTATGAATTTCTCACCATTTGACTCAAAGGCAGAGTATTTTAACTCCCTTCAGGAGTTATTGTAAGTCCCCTTCTAACAAACCCTTCCCTTGACCTCACTCCCACCCTCACCACCTACAGAAGATATACAGGAAGGTTAGAATGGAGATTTGTAAAGTAAAAATGGTGTGAGATTTTCATTCAGAATCACTAGATGGCAATTCCTAACTATTAGTGGAACCAAGATGCACACGGTATTGAGCGAGCTCATAAAAAAAGTATTTATCACTACTTTATGCACCTGGGGCAAGCAGAAGGGAAGGAGGGATTTTTCTCCTGAAAAGCTGAAGGCCTGCTTTGGTTTGTTTTTAATAAAGATTTTGGAAAGAAGTAATGGGAGTAAATGTTTCCGATTTTTGGTATTAACATTAAAAACTTCCAGTATTTGTTAAAACTGCCTCTAACACAGCTCTTGCAGCTACTGTTTAAGCCCATGGGAACTGTGAGCGCTTCCAGGACTGGACCCTCTGAATGCTGGTTTGCTGTAACTGACTTCACATACAGCCAATTCCCAAGTCTTTATCCAGGTTTTACTCACCCTTTACTTAGTCAAAGCTCCCACTCATGGGCAGTAAATAAGGACTTTAGGAACTGGCTCAATGGATAGGTTCCACATCATGCAAGACAACTATTATTAACCGTGGACATTAGTCAGCAATAAGCCCTCCCCTACCTCTTAAACTTTTGGTGTTCCCACAAGGGAAGCTATTGAAAGCCTGTGCTTTGTAAGTTCAGTTCCCTTTTCTGGCTTATAACACAGCTGCTATATATTATCTTATACATTTGACCACAAAGGTGCATTCTATAGGCAAGATTCATCCACTCCTGCCATCCCTTTTTATTCATTCACTGCTTTTCAGTGTAATGTTTGGGGACCCTGTTCTCAGCCACTTGTACATTTCAGCACTTGAAACACACCAAGAGGGACAATCGCTTGACTGATATCTCCATCTTAGTATCTATACCCGTCTCTCTGTTTCTCTGGCTTTCTACCCAAGCCATTGTGCGCGCCAATTGTGCTATCATAAAGCAGAGTGTTGGGCTGTTTTGTGATGATGAAGAACCGTGCAATCACAAGCTTTATTGCATACCATCCCATCCAGTGACCCCCGTTCTTATCATGAGAGCCCATTCAAGGGGAAATTACACCAGACTTCAACGGGGAAAGTGTCCCTCTGTTTCCAGGCTATTCAGGACAAAAGGTGAGAACCACAGAACAAGCCTCTTCTACTTTAATTGTGAAATGTTTCAAGCGATGGTGGGGGGGGAAGGTTGTAAGGGGGGCTAGGGGGATGAGGGAGGGAGAAAAAAAAAATAAAGAAAAACTCTATTGAGATCAGGTGGTCCCATTTCCCAGAGATAAACAAGTTCAATAATATACTGGTCAACAGAGTTACCCTATCCTCAACAGGCTTTTGTTTTTTAAAAAAGGACTAAAATAACCACTTGGAAATGTTAAACCAAGGCATGGCATTTTAATATGAAAATGGAGGCCTAGTATATTTTTGGTCCCTCTGACAACGATTGCCCTCAATTAGATCACTTATACTCAGTAAATTGGTTGCTGCAAGGGGTTTGTGATCATAAAAATAATTCATACATGCCAAGTTGCTTTCAATTCTGGGGGTTTTTTTTGCTGTTGTTGGTGGGGTTTTTTCCTCTGCTTTTTTGTTTATTGCCATAGTAACGACAAGTGCATATTTTGGCTTGCTTCCAAAATAATATTCGAGAATGTTCTTTTCGGCCATTTTTAAGAGGAATCATTATGAATATTTGAATTATATTTTCCAATTAGCTGAACTGAAGTGTTTTCCAGCAACTCTGTCTTTTCCTCTCATTTATAGAAAATGTGAATTTTTTTATTACACCAAGGACTTTCAAGACAATAGCTACAGAGACTATTTTTCAGTACTGTTTGTAACATCTAATTCAGAGCTAATTTTTAATGGACAGAGTTCCATGGGGATTTATTTGCAAATTTCATCAACTTGAGTTCCTGTTTTATTTGCTGAAATGCAGTACTTGGAATTGACCCAGTGAGCAGGAACACTCTTGTTCCTTTTAAAACATTACTGTATATTACAATAAACAGTGACTGGTTATCAAAAATAAAATGCTTGATTGTCTACACATTTAGACAACACATTTTTTGTCTTGGATGAACTGTTGGGTTAGATTCACTGCTGACAGAGCTTAAACAAACACATATATTTTATTTCAAGCCTTGCTTTTCTTCAGAAGCCAATAGCAGGTGCTCAGTTCAGAACAAAAGTAATTTCACAAGGAAATGTTTCTGTGACAGATACATTTTGTATTTAGCTATCTTTACTAAAATGCATGGCTGAATAAATCTCAGTACCTTCTCTGTTTCACAAAACATCCTCATTACAACTCATTTAGAGTCTCCAATAACATTGGTGTCTTGGTTCTTTTTCTAGTATAATTTTATATTTTCTCTTCTCATGTGCTCTTTTATATTTGCCCTGATAATACCCTCTTCATCCTGGGTCCTAAGTGGATGAAAGCCGATCCAACTTGCCAGCCCGCACTTTCACCCTCCTTCAGCCATAAAGTGTCTGTCACTTGAAAAGGAATCCAAAGTGCTCAAAGCACTAAGGAATCAGTTAAGAAGGGATTGATATGCTCCTGTCTCTGGACTCCTCTCCAAAATATCTGCTGTTGGGTTTTTCCTAGTGGACAGCAATGGCCATTTCAAGTGAACTGAATAAAAAAAAAATAGAAGAAAGCATTCTTAAACCCAGGAGCTAATTTAGCAAAGCCCGTTTCTGGTGAATCTGTTGTAGACACCTAGGACACTCTAAATCAACACTGACAAACTCTCCAGGCTGTAAATGTTAGGACTTACTGTGAAATCAAGCTATATTTTCCACCCTGATAGTATAAACAAAGTCAACCTGCTATACTTCTGCACAGCGGTAGAAATAGCCTCACACGTTGAACTTATACAAGATCATTTTTCAAAATGGGTTGTAGGTGAAAAAACTCCCAAAACTTCTGAAGTGTCATCCAGGACCTCTCAACCTCCTTTCCAGTCTTGGCCTTGATATAGGATTGAATCAGACTCAAAAGCCTTTGAATCTCTGAAAAGCCGTATCTACTCATCATTGTTTGTACCTTGTAGAAACATCTTGTCCCAGGAAACCGCTCAGATGAAATGTAGCAGAAATGTCAAAAGCATAAAGCATCGTTTACGCAGCACTGGGGGAAGGAGCAGGAGTGGAGGAGGGAGGCACAGCAAAAGAGAGTTTTACACACCGAAGCGTGATGGGCTCTTTGCAAACAAAGGTGAAGGTCTGGGTCTGCCAAGTTCTTCCAGTCTCAGACTACGGCACACTAGACCTACAGGCTCTGTTTTGTAGAATTTCAGGCTAAGCAGACAAACTAAAACGCTATGCTATATCCATCCTTTCTTTCATTACAGCATGAAACAAGCAATTAAAACAAAACCAACCTACTTGGACATGTTTGATCAGAAAGCACTTAAGCAACATAGAAGGAATCCACAGCTTTTCGTATTACATTAATACACTAATATCTTAATCCTTTACCAGTGACAGACTACACATTTAAATCCCTAATGGGACCTGGTCTCCAAATTACATTATTTAATGTTTATTCAGTGAATAATCCAAATAGTATTTAACACCACCGAAGAAAAAACACACACACCCCCTGGGCGGATTGTCTGCTTTTCCTTTGCTTCGTAATTACCCAACCAAGGGCCCTATTAAATAACTTCATTTTTTATGATCTTAAAGTGAAATGAACCTTCTATTTTAACATTGCGCAGAAGAAACACTTCAGGCACATGTGCACACTGTAAAATCCATGTCAAAAACTTTCCACTGATCAAGATTGTTTTGATCCATTTGGGGATTTTCTAGCCAAATGTATTTAATATCACAGGGCCCGATTCGGGCCCCATCCTGGAAAGAATAAAAGCAAACACCAAGGGAGAATCAAAGAAATAGAAACGGTTCATCAATGAAATCTCTGCATGTGGAAGAGGGGAAGTTAATTATCTTCTAACGTTATAATACAATTAGGACACTTTCAATAGGATTTGCACCACCCAGCTGTGGACATGGCTGGCAGGGTTGTAATCACCCAAGCTCCCTCATCACCTAGCAGAAAGGCTCAATCCTTTCTCTGTGATGGGAGCTCTGGCAGCCATAACGCTAAGGGAGGTGTCTGAGTGGTGGGGCTGGTGTTGGGTGGTACAAAACCAAGAATCTCTGCATTGCAGCAGCATGTCCTTATGCTTCCTTGCCTGATCTCCGTGGTGCTCCCCTCCAAGCCTTGCCCAGTAGTATCCCAGTCCTGTGAACTTACAGGGATGGAATAGCCCATTTGGTCCTTTGGGAAAGTCAGTGCCATAGTCAGCAGAAGTTATTTGTTTCCCTGGGAAAAACACCGTGTTTTGGCATCAGAGCTCCTAGTAAGCTGTCAACATTTCCATTAAAGAGTCTTACTTGGAGAGCTTCAAAAGCATGCGGTTTGCAACAGAAGGCAGACATGTTACTACCAGTTTGGATGTAAATGGAAAGATGAATGGACAGCCAGACAAGCAGCTCCTAGTAAACTATCAACTTCTGCTGGTACTTCCGCTGAAGTTTCATATTATCTCCTGCTGTTCCAGGCCATGACTAGAGAAGCTATTCATTATGGACAGTATCCTAAATATACTGCAGAGAGATGGGGTTGGTCCTCCCCTGTTAGCCCACAGCAAGACTGGGAATGAGGGGTCAGTGGAAGACTGACCCACACACCAGCACAAGGGCTTTTGGAGGAATGCTGACTTAAAGACTGCATCACTAGGGAGTGCAAAGCACTTGCTCTCAGCATGAAACATGCTACCTTCCTACCTTAATAGTACAAGGAGATGTTTGTTCCCAGCGTTATCGTTCACATTTTTATGACATGATTGGTTGAAAGAATTATAGGTCTTTTCTACAGACCAAGGCAAACGTCTCCAAAACTTACACACTTGTGAGAGGGTTTGGGTGGTATTTTTTGGACTGTTGACCATAGGGTATATTACCAGAAGCAGAGGAAAGAAGAAATAGCACCTGATTCCTCTCCTTGTAGAACAGGGAACTTCACGTTATTAGTGAAATATATGAGGTGACACTCACACAAGTCTCACTGTAACAAAGCCCCTCATAATCACCGGTGGATTTCATTCTACTTTTATATGAGGCAATGAATATTTATCCTTACCACACTGAGGGGAAACTCCAACACTGATGAAGTAACTCCCCAAAGGACTCCTCAGTGGGGCTGGGAACCTGTCATGTGCCTCTTGCATCCCAATCCAACCTACTCTGTGTTAAGCAGCCTGGTGTTTCAGTGAGTGATGGTAGAAATCAACACGGGGTAGTGTGGATATTGAAAAAAAAAAAAAACAAAAAGAGAGACAGGCCAAAATGCACTGCACAGTCTGAAATCTGAATTTACCGGCAGGGTCAGGGAGCTATTTTACTTGCTACCACTGTGAACTCCAGGAATGGAATCAATTAGTATTAGTTTAAAACATCATCTGTTTCAGTTTAACAGAAAGCTTCTGTTCAATGAAATACAGGGTTGGTAAATGAAAAATAAAAGTTGATCTGATTTTAGTAACTCCTAAGGTACTATTTTAGGTGTGGCAGAGAGGTATATCATACAGCTGCCGCAAACATGTGTGACAATACATTACTCTTGTCTTTCTTCATGTCTTCATAGAAGAATATCCCTGCAAGTCACACATGAGTGCAAATGACAAATCTATGCTTAGCAAGATGTTCCATCAGTGACCTTGCAGATGTGTGACAGCATTTTCTTCAGACACTATTAGATGATAAACCAGCCAGTTTTACATGAATGTTTGCCCAGGTAATTAAAACCATCTTTAAAATCACGATAGCAAAATTCAACTCCAGGCATCATTTCTATACTTAAAGAGATAAACTCTGTCTATGTGAGTTTGTTGTGTTTTTTTTACCATAGATTTTGACATACTGTGCTAGGAGTATACATTAGAGAGCTGCACAATGTAAGAGTTTTCCAAGGCAATGAACTCACTTCAAGCAATACTGTGATTTTTTTTCAGAAAAAGTTTTTTAAGGTTTTGTCATCCCATCCAATTCAAAACAGTCCTAACACTTTCCAGTTCCTTAGGGGCACCACCGTCTTGGTTCTAATCTAAATGTCTTACAAGACTAACAGTGTATATTACTTTATAGATAAAACAGGAGTGATGTTATTGAAAACTGAACTTACGGCGATCTTACCTGCAGAAAAGTAAATCAATTGGTTGCAGTTGCACCTTTGTTTTCATACCCAGAGTTAGGAAACAAGAGCTAAAGGACACTACAGGGACAATTCAGTTTAACGTTACTGTTCCAGTATTACTACTAAACTGCTCGCACTTCTCACCCTAGTTTTTTGTTCTCTGAATGCCCCTTCTTTTGACACTGCTTTTATTTTTCTCTCTTTACTTTTTGGAGGGAAGAAAGGGGACTGAGAAGGCTTTTTTCTCTCTTGTCTTCTATGCTGTTTTACAAATAATGAGACAGAATGAAGAGAAAAACAAGGGAGAAAGAGCTTCATCAAGGCTTCATCAGCCCTGCAGGTCCCTCAGCTATGCCTGCTGCAGCTGACAGAGCAATCCTCTCCTCCTGATATGCCGTTCTCATACCACAATATCCGTAACTAATGATGGTACCACTGCTCATGCTGCACAACTCTTTTTAATTCAGTTTACTGACTAAGCAACACTGCTAAGAAACCACCAAAAAGATAGGGAGAGGAAAGCAGAGATGAGTGGGGTGTATTTCAGTGGGGACAACTCAGTCCTTGGAAGCGTGATGAGTTGCCAGGCCAGCCTGGCCTCCTGCAGACACCCAGCACAGCTCTAGAGTCAGCAGAAAAAGCTGTGGAAAGGACCAGGGAGGGAATGTGGGGCAAGATGAAACAGCTGCTGGGCTTCCTAATTGGTGGAATTATTTTTCACAGCCCACAGTACAGTATGGTACAGTATGAAAATGAAAAAGCGGAAACTTATATCTTTACATGGTGATAATAATTTTAGCATCTGCATAATGTACATAAGCCAGCACCTGGACCCCTTCTCCTTTAAAACAATTAAAGTCCTGTTCTGCCTGAAAGTAATAATCTCTTTGCTTTTATTGCCATTTTACAAATTTTCCATCCCAATCTATTAGTGAAATGAAGTGACACAAAGACTGTCAAATAAATTCTTCAAGGAGGGTGGGATAGTGAAGAAAGGCTTGGACTCAGCAAGGCAGGGCAGCAGGAGCACATCGAAAATACGAAGTCCAGATGATGGTCATTGATCAGGACAGTGGTTCTTTGGGGTTTCTGAACTTTTCTAAGTCCCCAAAACCAACCCTGAAGGATGGCTAACAGCTTCCTGCTAGACATTTGCTAAGCCACCAGTAGACCTCACTGAAGGAAGACCACTTTCTGCAGAGAGCTGAGGCCTCTAGTGATGGAGTATCAAGAAGTAATTTCCTTCGCAGATAGTGTAACTGATGCTGATTAACCTAAATTATGTCATGCAGGGAACAGCATCAACTCATGCTGTGCACACCACCTCAGATGGCAAGAGAACAATGGGGAGCGGAGGAGGAGACAATGGAGGCCATGGGAGTCTGGTACGTGGCAGGGTCACAAGGTACAAAGTAGAACAGTAAAATAGATATTTTCAGCATGCCTATTCCTTTGGTGCAGATCTGCTTTGCTTCTGTGCTGCAGGAGAGAATGACAGGGTATCCTCCTGGATTAAATGTATTACGAGTTAACTGGAAAAGCAAAGATGTGGTTTTGTTTCTGTTACTGTTATTTCCTATTGTTGTTCTTTTGAATATTTTTTTTTTACAGATATGGACTAAATGTATCCTGAATCTGACCAACGATACACAAGACTGAGTCTGGATTTGCAGAAGTGGGCTCATCCATTTTGCCATCCCCTGAAATAACTAGGTACACACTTTCATAAACTTATAATACAAATGGCTGACAAAAATAATTCTTTTTTATTAGAAGGAGAGGGAGTTTTTAATAATTCTCAGTAATTTCAGCAGAACAATAAATTCATATTAAGTTCTTCCATACTCATCTATCTGAATGGATAGCTGCGGAGAGAAAGAGGAAATAGAGATCTGTTTGAGACTGAAGACAGCCTGATCTCTCTAAGGATAAGAATATACATATTTATTTATATATAGGTATATTGTTTATCATAGGATTATCTTCTGCAAGAACACAAACATGAGAAATGGAAGGAGAGAGGATAAACGAGAAAATAAGATAAATGATCTGCTCAAACCTGGATCTAAATGACTAACATGGCTCATTTTCGTACGAAATTACTATTGTTGTATTATTGTTTATATATCTAATACACTGTTTAGATATCTAATATATTTCATTGGAAAGCCTCCAAGTATTTAATTTCAATTCTAGTTCTCTGAGGACCAGTTGGTCCATTAAGACACCAAATATGTAATGAAGAACACTAAACACATCGTTCATTGATAAATCTAAGTGAAAAACAATACTTAGTTCATTATAGAAAAAAGAAAAACTCTTGATGCTTATGATTTCAAAGGTCTTATTTTTAAATCCCTCTCCTACAGCAGACCTGATAAGTGAGGAGCCCAAGACAGAACAGCACAAAACTGGTGCATTCACAGATAACAAACCTGGCCTTGGGGGAAGAATTTCCCACTTTTGATTTGCGTGGCCCTGAATCACTCAGAATGTCACAATAAATTTTAGCTTCCACCAAACCTAAAATATAAAAGATGATTTTAGACATAATAACATTTTGTTCCTTGCACCAAGTCCACATACAGCCTTTACACGTCTACTTGCTGAGTTCCCATGAAAAATCATAACATTGACCGAGGCTAAATTAATCCATTTGTCAGCATCTGCTGACCTGTGCACCTGCACAGGCATTTGTAACAAAATCCTAAACTAGCATCACTGGGCTTCAGGTTCTGGCAAAAATTGCTTGCTGAGTATGTGCTACACCCCTTGAGACTTCCCCGGGGGATGTGACTCATTGGAGAGATGAATGGATACTTACACAAATGTATCCAGATCAGTTTAACCCAGAAATTTCAGGAGTTCAGGTTCCCCAAGAGATTCCCTTGCTTGTTAAAACACGTTTTATCATTTTATCCTCGTTAAAGCCCATGTTTGATTTTTTTCATGAAAAAGTCACTGCAGTGCAGTTGGTTCCCGGAGAACAAAGCAGGACTAACTTTATGAAAAAGAAAGAAAGAAAACAAAACCAAATAATTGAATGAGACTGTTTTAAATAACTCCCAAATAGTTGTAAGATTGCAGAATTCATATACAAGGCTGAAGAAAGGGGGAGCTAATTTTCTCCAGAAAAAAAAAAAGCAGTCCTGTCTCTATATTATGTCATTCTGACTTTTTCATTTGCAAAGGTTACCAAAGACTGCATACACATACAATTCAAAATATTCCTCTTGAAAAAACATGTGTAAAAGGGACATCATGGAAATGAGGCTGGATCAATACCAGAGTGAAAATGACATTCAGACTTTGGAAGAAAATCGGTGTGCTTCAGTCCCAGTGCGTAGGCTTTCTCTTCTTTCCTTTTCCTGGACTCTGACTGCTATAGCTAAGACCTAAGATCTTTCCGAGACGGATAGACAGTAGTAATGAAATTATTTGAAGACTAAAGAAATTTAAGGAATTCCCTTGTCTAGCATATCAAAAAGTTCAAAAGTTACCACTGTCTCAGCGGCTAAGCAGCAGAAATGTCAGGTGTTAAAATATTTTTTTAAAGAAAATGAGAAAGGCAAGAGAACCACCAAAGTCTGGGTACGAGGTCCAAGATAACTCAAAGAGAATTTACACACATATTTGACACACCAGGCTATTTTCCATCAGACAAAAATAGCAAGAGAAACTTTATATTCTCCTCTTTTTTGTTTTCAAGTGTTCTTATTAAAAATCTGTATCAAGATTGTGATAAAAATTTGAGCTGCATATTTTCTTTCCCCAGAAAATATAAATCTAGGGCAACTTATTTAATGCAATATATTTATCAGAATTGTTAACTTTCTGACTAATACCACGTATGTAAGTTAGTACACAGCAAGAACACTAAAGAAACCAGATGAAAAGCTGGAGATGCATAGATTTTTTCCAACACATTTGCAAAAGGTAATTCATATAAATAAGCCCGTATTCAGTAATATGAAATTTAATATCTATTTTCTGCACTTGCCTTACAGGTGTTTTTAGGATGCAACAATGATTAAAAATGAAAATATTTTATATTTTATTTAAAAAAGAAAATCTAGGAATTTTGAATATGTTCCTTAATATGACAGAAACAGTTTAGTCTTTTCGAATTCCATCGTACCTTCATATTAAAAAAGGTGGCCCTGTTTCTGTTGGGTGGCCACAAGTAAAGGAGGACCTTCCATGAAGATGGAAAGAAAAAGCAGGAAACTAGACTCAAAATTGTCTTTTGACCCCATCATTGATACTTATAGGCCAAAACATCTCATTTATAACCCCAAAGAAACATATTTCACAAGTAATGCAGTAGGCTTTCATACAGTACTGATGCAAGCAGGAGATCTGGCAGGAAAAGTAGAGAGCAGAAGAAATTTGTCAAAATATAACTGGGAAAATCCACATCCTAGTAAACTGTAAAAGGAGAACAGAAAGCCCTGGCTTGCTTTGGAAAGCCACATCTTAGAAGAAATTTGAAATCTCTGAGGGACACAGCAGACAGAGAAAAAGATGCCACCAAAGAAAGAAGGCTGAACCTTTACCAATTTCCAGAAAATCTTAATCCATGGATATAGGAATTGCAAAGACGAGTGTATCTGACTATTACCAAACCTTGCTTTGGAGAATTAAAAATAGTAAAATTTGTAAGAAATTTAAAGACCTTAATTTCAGTAATTTTTAATAAAATACTTTGTTTTTTCTTTGGGAGAAACTATTTTTTCTCCTTTTTAAATACATCTACTCATCAGATAATACACAATACATAAAATACTTCAAAAAAAAACAAAAATGAAAATCATAACGCATTTTAATTTTCTGTTTTTAAAAAAAGTTTAAAATAAGTTTTAAAATCACAACTAAATGAAAAGGAATTCAGAAACCTCCTTTAGAGAGAAATTCAAAAGTTAAGGCCTTCTTTCTCAGAATAAAGCCAGACTTTGAGTTTCAAATTCTTTCAGAGCAGAGGACCTATCCCCCACAGAACACCAGGGATCACAAATAATTGATATTCTGATAAAGCTGTCCCACTAAAAATCCAACCCCTTCATTAAACCTGAATCATTAATGGACCACCCAAAAAAAGCAAAAGAAAATTAGACTTGATTTTCTGAGGATATTTCCTTTATTCCTGGTGGTCTCTGCCATTCTTAGTCACATTTTTTGCTGAGCAAACAAATTGGCATGAAAATAAAAGCTTTTCTCATCCACAGATCGATTAGATTAGATCATATCAGATCCCTGTCAGTCTGCTGAAATCTATGGAGTGCTTTTGCCCATGGTCAGCTAAGACAGTGGCTGATGAATTTTGGTACCAAAAAGAGGGAAAAAAAAAAAACCAAAACAATAAAAGTTTCCTTCTCTTTCTTTACCTGCCTAAATATATTTAATTGCATGGTGTAGAACACAAATACACATAGCGATATAATTATTTAAAACAAGGTTTTCTACCATGCAACATTTTCCTTAGCAATGCAGGACGTTTTCTATAAAAAGTGTAATTTCTATTTATTTTTCTTGAAATTATTTTCCTTCTATTTATTTTCCTTGAAAATAAAATAGTGGCAACAAAAGAAAAAAAGCCTGCCATTAGCAATGTCTTTAATTTTATGTTACTTTTTCCATCTGTATTCTTTCTATAGAAGTAAACCTCAACTCCAAGATGTTTTTTAAGATTTACATGTTTATTTCATTTTGTTTAATAACTTAATCGGTTCACAGTAAATTTGACCAGACATACACACACAGTGATCCCAGCTGGTCGAACACAGTGAGCCAAGCCAAAGACATCATAGTCAAAAATACAGTCCTGCTGCTGAAAATCTGGCAAAATTATAAACAAGATCCTTAAAATTACAGCTTGGCATCACACACCAGCAACCAGGACGATAACATTGTTTACAGGAAAACAAACTATAAGCAATTCCCTGCTCCTCGGTGCTTAAAAGGCTATGTTAAAGGAAAAACTTGCACTGTTGATGTATAGATTTGCCCCTGATTTGGCTCAGCATTGTGGTTTTCATAAGCAGCTCTCATGATGCTGTGTTTTCCTTGCAGGTAGGAGAACAAGAGTTAATATGTGAATAAATTATTCCAGTGTCTTAACTTTTTTTTTTTTTTTTTCCATTAATTCACTATCTTTCACTGCAAAGCCACAAACAAACCAATCCAACAGCTTGTTCTCAGCCTTTGGGGCCACTTTACATTTCACAGGAAAACACACTGGGCAGAGCTGAGACTACGGTCATCAAACACATAAAACCCTTCAGTTTCGAAGACATTTGGTCTATCCTGATCTGTGACACACACTGTTCATAAAAAACCTAAACTAGAGTGAAAGGTCCTCAGTGGAAATGCCCAGGACACTGGGGCAGGGAGCTGCTGGACACTGCAGGGAGGGCGAGTTCCCAGTCGTGACCAGGGCACACAGCAGGAGGAGCACCTGAGGGGTCTGCTTCTGGTCTCAGAAACTTAGTCCCTTTTCCTGGGTTTTTACATAGAAAAAGGTGTCGTGCCGTGAATATCTGGCTATCCTTCCTGACCTACCAAAAATGCGAAGACTGATGCAGCGATGCACAGGAAGCCTGGACAAGGGCTGCGAAGATGCCTGCCTGCATTTCCTGAGGCACTGCCTTTATTTTTTATGACACTGAAAGTTCGTCAGAAATTCAGTGTATGTCTACTAGCTCAGTCAAGGAAAAAGAGACAGAACCAGATGACCAGATTTAAAAATAAAATGAAAGAAAAAATAATATTCAAAAAGTCTTTTTTTTCCCAAGGAACGCCCTTGAAAACAGAGCCTGGCTATGGTGGGATGGACAAAACCACATCATCCACGTTTCTAAGCAGCCTAGACTTCCCACAGTACATGGGTGCTCTTTATGGAAGATCTGGATGAAGAAGGATGAGATCACAGAGTGCAAAGATCAAATATACCTACAATCAGAGCGAGATAATGACTTGAGGACAGGGAGGCATTTTGTGCTGCCTGCAGCTCACACAGCTCTTCTTGCTCTGCCTGTGGCGCTAATCGCAAGCTTAGCCACACTGCCTTATAAAGCTCGTTATCAAGATTTCACATCTGGCCTGCACATCTCAATTTAATGATGATATGGCAGCATCCCCTCTCCACTGCACAGCACAAATTACCACGTTGCTTTCTGAGGACATAAATATCATTTAGCATTTCTTCCCTTCCAGGAAGTTTTACAGCCTAGAAGAGCAGGAAAAAGATACCAACCTAGATGCACAAAAGGAACTTTTTACGTGAGTGATGAGCTTGAAAAGCCCCCCGTCCCTAAACATACCCAGTTTTCTGTGTTTAATATAATCCCCGCACTACAGACTGTCAGAAACCCATGGAAGTTGATGTGCACCAGCAGGGAGTGTGGTCCATTTTGCATAGAGCCCCCCAAACCACCTGCCTGTCACTTCACTCCTGTTTCTTGGGAATATATTTGCAACAGGGATACAGAAGGAAAAATCCCAGCCAGTTCTTCCTTTCTGGAGATCTCCTCTGGTTTAAGTGCTCCTCTCCGGGCAGCAGACAGGAGTTAAGCATGCACCAGAGGCAGGTGGGGCC
The DNA here is from genome assembly GCA_013396935.1 of Baryphthengus martii. Classification (NCBI taxonomy): domain Eukaryota; kingdom Metazoa; phylum Chordata; class Aves; order Coraciiformes; family Momotidae; genus Baryphthengus; species Baryphthengus martii. The sequence continues at coordinate 123,469 of VWZK01003765.1, read as the reverse complement.
AGCCAATGGTGGAGGAAGAGCTGAGCTTCTTGGTCACCCCACAACAACGTCTGTGTCCTGCCATCTTGATTTGCTGCTCACTCTGAATTTACAGGAAAACCAGTTTTCTGGCTAGGCAAGCTAAATCAATACGGGGGTAAGAAATTCCCAGTGTCGTAACAGGGACAGTGGTGTCCACAGCCCCATTCTTTCTCCAAACTTTATTATTATGGGATGGAGTGTTAAGGATCTGCCAGCATTTCTATTACAAACCTCAGCCTTTAGAGGTTTATAAATGCAGCCATTTAAAATAACACTGCATTAAAAAGTAGGTATGTGAGTTGTCAGCAGTGATGTTTCTGTTTTCTTTAAGATGGTTTAAAGACATTTTAGTAGATTATTAGCCTTAGAGAGGTCAAAAATAATCAGAGGTGGTTTTTCGGCTACATTTTTGGCTAGCTCTGGATAAATAATGGTTTAATTTGAAAAACAGTGAGTACATAATACAAACGGTCTTTAAGCAACAACAACAAAAAAGAAAAAGCCTCAGTTAATGGCCATGCTGTTTTATGTTTTAGAAACAGCTCCTGCACAGACACAGTGAATGCTCAGCTTTGAAAACTTTCCCTGTGATGTGGGCAGTGGAATACAACAATAGCTACATGGATGGGGTGGTTGTTTCCGTGTCCTGAGCTCACTCCTCACAGCCTCACCTCACCTCCAGGGGACAGACCATCTTCTAGGGGAGGCTGGCCCCAGAAAGGACAGGGGCTTCAAAACGGGGACAAGGGCATTTCAAGCTCCACCCCATCTCAGTCCAACCTCCATCAGCTGTTGCCGAACAGCTCTGACCCCACTTCACAGCCCAGGATGTGTTGGTGGATGAGAAGGTGACCTGCTCCCAAGTGGGCACTGCCAGCACCACACAAGGAAGCCCAAGGAAGCCGTGGGTGTGCTAATCTCCAGCAGTGTGAACAGAGATGACAGATATTTAGACCTTCATTTGGAGCATCTCATCTTAGGTGAGCAAGGGGCACATCTAAGTTCACAATCAGAATGATTACGTTTTTGTGATGGCCCCAGTAACAGACCTTAATCAGCTGAGGACAAGTCCTGCAGACCTCACAACCTGTGAAACTGAGGTAGGAAAGACTAATGAGGGAGGCAGAAACTGCCTCAAACACTGCCTCTGTGCCATTAAAGACTGTTACAAGCAAAAAGTCGAGACGGTATTTTTTTCTTTCCTTCCATGAAGAAAATTGTGGGCCTGATATTTTGTTACAGCAATAATTGGCCCCGAGATGAGCTTGCAATTATTTTGGTGAGTCTGACCTTCCAAAGTGAAATGGCATGAAGAGCACAGCATCCATAGGCCCAGGTAACAGCCAGCTTAACAGCTTCTAATTATTTCCCATTAACTCTTGATCTTCTTTATCTGATTTTTGCTTCAAAGTATTTCAGCAAAGAGGAGATGGCCTCAGCGCTCTCTATTTATCTCAATGTCTTGGTGAAAGTTTTGGAGCACTTTCCCTGGGCAGAGAGTAGAGACTGCCTGTGCTGCCTTAAACATGTTTTTAACTAACAAAACCAGTTTAGTCCTAAGCTTATTACATTGTTCAGACATGACATTTGAGATTATTTTTATAATTAATTAATATCTTTGCCAGAATATCTATACTGAAGATTGTATATATATGGGAACTTAATGAAAATCATGACTGTGGACCAGTTATTTCAGAGGAATTATGTCCACATAAAATTTGGAGATTCTTTTACTCTGGAATAAAATATTTCAGAGCTGGGTAAAAATAAATGTAATCAAGATTACATGATATACAATGTAAAGAGCCTGCTTTGCTTATCCTTCCCTTCTCAGAACCCATCATTCAACAATGACATAAAAAAGACCTTTCAGTCTACCCAGAGCAAACGCTACCACTTCTTGAAGTCTTCTCCTGAGATCCTACCACTTTAGCCCCCCATCATCCTGAAAGCTGAATAGATCCACCCTGGAAAGGACCAGATGATATTTCCTACTCCATCAGCTCCAGGAACATGCCAGGTACTGCCTGATTCCCATTTCTGTTCTTTTTTTTTTGTACCATGTCTTCTGTTCCTTCTATAACTTAGTTCTCTCTCTCTAGTTTGTTATATATTACAAAAATAAAAATGAAAATCTGATCTAGCCAGCCAAGATTACATTACTACTTCAGTGTATTTCTGTAGTTGTATTTCTGTGAGCCTGTGACGAAAAAAGGCAACAAAAAGCAATGCCTTAAATAGCCCGCCTATGGTGGAGCTTGAGTGGCGCTGATAAGGCAGGGTGCTGCCCATCTCCAGTGCAGAGACCGTACCATGACTCAGCTCCAGAAGCTGTTGTCTAGCTTTGCTCTTATTTTCTCTCTCCTTTTCATATGTGCTTGTCTTTGGGACTTGGTTTTGCTTTCTCCTTCCAGAAAGCAGAATTAGACTCCAGAAATAACAGTAGTAGAAGCAACTCCAATCTGTCTTCATTAAAAGTTCTTCTCCCAGAAAAAGCCACCACCTCTAATACTGCCCAACCATGGTATGAAAGGGTTTTCTTCATGACAATGGATCAGAATTAAGGAAAATCATTCAAAAGCAAGAGCCTTTTCAGATGTTTTCATGTCTTTCATTCTGCTTTCTGGAGCCAGAGATCTTTGTATTCAAAGCTCCAAACACTATTTATAGCACTTTATGGAGACAGACTCATCAGCACTCAGGCTTTCCAGAATCCTTCATTTGATTTTCGTTAGTACTGCAAGCCCAAATGAGAAACCAAGACAAGGAAGCACAACAGTACTGCATCAAAATGAGCCTGTGTATGCAACTGCAACACAAGCGTCTCAGCCACTCATGTAGCCTTCCTCCCACAGAGGAACTACAGATTGTTTATTAGCAAAAGGCCAGTGGTTCTATCTCTTTGCTGTCATCCACAGCATCTTCTTCCCATGCACCACTGCCGATCATTCGGGTTTTTGAACTTTATTCCACTGTAAGAGCAGAATTTGACCTGGTGGTTTCACTTCTTACTGGTACTCAGGGTCACTTTGTCACCCTCAGCCCAGGGGAATGGCACTAATCCTGCAGCATTAAGAGGCAGTGATTTCACAAGACAAAAAATAATAACAGAATAATAAACTTTGCAACAGGGGATATGTAAGTGCTTTCACACCTTCACTCTGCTAGTTTTTGCTCAGACCTTGGAGAAGCTCTTATCTTTTCCCCATGCTCCCACACTCAGTCACAACAGGCGCTGGATCAACCCCAGACCACAATCCGCGACCCACCTTCTGTAAGCGGATACGTTTTGTATTTAATACCATGGTAAATTAAAAAATGGCAGACCACATCAAGCTTTTATTTCGCATACAATAAAAGGGTTTCCTCAGTCATAAAAAAATGGGCAAGGAGAAGAGGAAGAGGCCACCGCACAACAAATTCCTTCCTTATAGTCTAGAGAATTTGTGGGGGCGGGTTAGGAGGGAAATTTGCCAGTTAATGAAATGCCATGTATGAATTATACATCAGGACCGGCCTCAAACGTGAACCAGACACAGTTTGGTGTGCTGGGATCACTGCACTGGCGCAGCGCAGGATCGCGTCCAGTTCTGCAAAGGCTCCCATACAAGCTTATCTCCAAGGTTTAAGCCCCTCCTGCCTCCAGTTAAACAACGAGGGACATGTGTAAGTATTCACAGACTGAAGGACTTAGTTCTACAAAGAGCGCTTTGTTTTGCAAAGGTTGCCTACACTGGAGGAAATACTGAAACAATAGAAAACATCACAACTGTTTATCCTCTTGGTTTAAAAATAAATGTTGTAAGCATTCAAATACACTCACCTTACAAGCAAACTTAGATTTTGCCCCACATTTTTTCTAATGTATAGGATACAGAGGTTAATAATAAATTTCTGTACCCACAATCATTAGAGGAAAATCCATTGACTTGGAAGGACGCATTGTAGCAGCCCAGGATACCAGCTCTGACGATCATCCAAATTGAAACCAAAACCGATTTTAAAATGACTGTGGCAACGATGTTGCCTTTGTAATGACTCTAGCATTAAATACCCTTATCATTGGCAAATAAAGGATTTGTGTATTCTGGATATTTCTCACATTGCTCAGTGCCTCCCAGCCCCAGGACAGTGCTAGGCACTCTGTCAACAGCAAGATACACATAGTCCTCATCACAAAGCCCTTGCAATGCAGATCTAAAACCCTGGATGGGTGGCAAAAGACCTATGGATAAACTTCTAGGAAAAACAAAACAACTCACATCAAGACGGAAAGCCGTGTGTTTCTACACCCCAGCTGCCTAACGATTCATCTTCATCACGCTATATTTATCTGCCACTCATAACAGTTTGTTTTATAACGTTTTTTTGTTTGGCTACAGTAGCCTTCCAGACTTATACGGGGAAGCAAGCCGAGGTTTGCAGCGAGCACGTTTGCTACGCACATACACTGCTTCAGCTCCCAGCCAAAAGCCAAGCAGGACAGTACAGGGACAGTCAAATGCAGCCATCCATGTTTTTTATGATTTCCCTATTTTCCCTATCATCTCTATTTCTCTTTTCCATAGCACAGCAGAGCTCTATCAAAATCTGGTTGCGTTCGTGCGGTTGCAGTAATTTTAATATGGGTTACCACAGCAGAACGAGTACATTTACTTCTGTGCTGCACAAACACGACGTCATGAGCAGAGCACGCCGAGGACTCCCACAACTTCCACACCACATACCTCCCATGCAGCGATCCTGATAAATACTTTTTTTTTT
>VWZK01003765.1:89965-118516 GCA_013396935.1 Baryphthengus martii | reverse complement strand
GGGGGGGGGGGGGATGGCTGGGAACAGGATATTTTAATTGACTTGACACTAAATTCCACTCCCCACATTGAATCAACTGAGCATTAAATTCATGTGTCTATTATGGTATGTGCAGATGTATCAGGGTACACACGTTAAGTGTTTCCAGTTGCTGAGTTATTTTCTTATTGAATAAAAATGATGTGAAACTATTAAAGGAGAGCCCAACAGAATTTGATAACAAGATGCAAGAGCTATCTAAGGTTTTTGACAATCTCAGCAATTTCAGGCAAAAAAAAAAAATAACTTTTCAGCACTTTTTCCTAATATTCACTAGAGGTGAAGTATTTCCTGGGGTGGAACCAAGAAATTTGGGGGGGGATTAGTTTGTTGGGTGTTCGGCTTTTTTTAATACTACTTATCATTTTAATGCTACTTGAACCACTTTTCTTTTTACAGAATAAGATCAAGGGAAGATGAAAAAATTTCAGTCTTTGTTCTATTGTTTTTTAAATAAGACCTTCAATAATGCTGGAGCAAAACATATCGATAAATACGAAGTATTTTTTTCCCAGCTTAAAGTATCTTCAAATTGAAATGATATTTTCTTAAAGAAACTGCAAAATTGAAAGGGAAGGCCTCAATACTTTAGACAAAACATTTTATTTGACCGAATAGAGGAATTTCTTTCAGATTTTCAATACACGTCAAATTAAGAAATCTTAATGAGAAAATGCATAACGTCTTGGAAAACTATGCCAGCAATGTTCACAGGCCAGAGGAACCACGATGTGATCACTTCTGCTCAAAAACGAGAGGGCTAAACTTCCTGCTGTCCTAATCCTAGCAAAGCAAAGAGCATTAGATCATGAGAGGATTTGTCCTTCAGAAAAAAAAATAATCTTTTTTTCTTATAGGTAGAGCATCCTCCAGGCTGGTGTGAATTACCAGGACAGAGCAGAGGATGTAGCCCCACGTTTTTTAAACAACTCCCATCAAAACTCCAGCAGGAGCCAGCGGGGCTTCATGACAGCAGAGCCCTTCTCCGGTGCAGGGATTTGTATAGACCAGGCTTTGTACTGAAGCGAGGCAGCAAGTCCCCTCCAGGCCGCCAAAGTCCCTGAAGCCACTACGTTTGTTTGCACAATGCCCAGAATTTCCAAGCTATTCCCTTCTTGCTTTTAAATATTTATTTATTTATTTTTCTTAAAATTATGGTTTAAACTACTGAGGGGGAAAACATTGCTCCGCTGTCCATCCGTCACCATGCAGGGGCTGGGGAGCGATAGTGAGAGCAGCAGGGCCTTTCAAACCCAGCACTCGATCCAATCTATTGTTATCTAACTCACCCACGGAAAATAAGAGCCTGTTATTTCCTTTGAATCAAAAACGATCTACCACAGCAATTTTCATTACTCCAAGAAAAAGAAAGCGAGAAAGAAGAGAGAAAAAAAAGGGGGAGGAAAAAAAAAAAAAAAGACATTACTTCTCTGAATTACACGCCACTTTCATAATTCTCCCTGAAGTACCACACAGGGACTGTGTTGAAGGGAGGAAAATGAAAACAGCTGTGGAGGTTTTGGGTTACACTGCAGCTCCGTGCTGCCTTTGGCCCTTGCCCACCAGTGCAGTTTGTTCTAATCCTGTTCGTGAATGTCCGTATTTGTTACCGCTCGCTAAGGCAAGTCTTCTGCCTCTTGGAATAATAAAAACTGTTGTGCGCTTATCTGCTAAGCTTCTTCGACAGTTGCAAAAAGTCATCAAGTCAGCAATCCGCCCAGCGCCCAAGGCTGTCACTCAAAGGGGCTGCCCACGGCTGCTGGCTGGGACAGCAGCGCTGGTGGATGGGGCTTGTGTGCAGGCAGGGACTGCGGGGCTGGAGGAATTCGGTGTCCTTCCCATAGGGCTGGCATTGTTCTCATGCCCCAGAGCTCGCCTTTCTCCTTTTTTTTTTATTTTTTTTTTTTTAACTTTTCGTTTCTGCTACACACGCCTCAAAACAAAGGTGGCATCCCCATTGGTAAATCAGCTCCTAAAAATAGGTTGCATCATTTTCAGAAGGAATTTTGGCTCCCGAGGCAGATTTTGATGAACTCGAGGCAGTTCAATTTCAGCAGGGCTGTGATTTAGAGCCACACGACCCTCCCCTTCGTCCCTCTCAGCCCCGCTGTGCCAGTCAGGCCTTCCCTCCATCCTCCACTCTCCCTTCAGGTCCACTGCGCTGCCATACTATTTCCTGCTGCTGGGCTCCCAGTTTTCTCCCTAATCCCTGACTTCCTCCACGCTTTCCAAATAGTTCTCCTCGGCCTCAATTTTATTAACTTAAGCTGTTTATTCTTCTGCCGCTAGAAAGTAATTCTGTACATTCTCTTTTCCTCCTCCCTGTGTCCCCCTACCCCCATCCCCAACCTCGCTGCATGCTGAGAAACCATTTGGCCCTTTGGAGATCTGCGTTTATTTTTTCCCAATGCATTTGGGAGAGAAAATTAAGAGGAGGGGACAGGGAGACAGGGGAGGGCAAGTTTCTGGCAGCTCCCCACTGGAGGATTGTATCTGTTTTTAATTTAGATAGTTAAAAATTGCAGTCCCACTGGAATCTGGAAGAGAAGCATGTGTGCGTGTCTGCGTGTGTGGTTGTATAGGCGCGCATTGCGTTTGTATGGAAACAGGGTGACATGTTTATTGTGTGTGTGCACGCGTGTTGTTTTTGCTCATGTGGAAATGACGTGGCACGTTGTTTGTGGCCCGTGAGTTGCCCGTGTCTGCGTTACATCCGCACGGAGCTGGCTGAATCTGACATTTCTATCCATGCAGTAAAGTCCAAGAGAATGGCCGACTGTGATAACCACTAAGTATCAACCAGTTCCACCACTGTAACCTGAAAGTCTCCCATACACACCTGTGTGGCACTACGGAAAGCAGCACATTAAGATCCCGAGGTAGCGTGGAGGGGAGGCTGGGGTAATGTCTCTGCCTCTAAGGCAGTTCACTTCCTCTCCGGAATCCAGCAGAAGTGACTTATTACAGGAGCTTATAGAAGCTCCCCTGAAGAATAATTGTAAAATGAAATAAATTGCACTAAGTGGTGGCCAATAATTTCACCAGGGACAGAAGCTATTAGACAAGCTGGGAAGGTCCTCGTCTCCACTCCACCCTCCTCCAGCTGGAATAAGCCCTGTCTAAGGGGCAATGTAAGTCAGAGCACATTTTTAGGGGGTGATTAATTGTGTTTCCATTAAAGGGGAGCCAAAAAAATCAACGTCTGTCCAAAGCTGCTCACGGCAATGGGCATCTCTCATCATCAGGGCTCACCCATGAGCCTGCTCCCAGCACTTCGCCATCCACTCAGTTAAAATGTTTTAAGATACAAAGCTGCCTTTCTGCAGCCTAAGCCTGCCACTCCGTATGTCAGCCATGGCAGGCAGGGAGCAGCAGTTATTCACTTGGTTGCCACTCCTCTGGGATAATTAAATAATATTCTCATATCTCCCCCAGTCTCTAAACTACAGAATGCATTTCACCTGTCCACTCCTCTTTGGCAACCTACGGAAACCTCAGCCTCTTCTTGGTTTTGGTTGTTTTTTTAATTCCTCTGCACTCATGAATAGCCAAGGGAACAAATTCCTTGTAGCGTTAACCAGTATTTTTAGCCTCTCCCTAACAGCTGACCCAAGAGGAGATGTTCTTTAGAGACAAAAAAGAAACAAAGAAAAAAAAAAATAACCCAGTACATTCCCTCTCCCCTTTCCTCTTCCTCAAAAAAAAAAATAAAATCTAAAAAAAAAAAGTCACACAAGTGATGAAAAATGGGCCATGGGTATAGAACTGCAGACCCCAGGGGCAGCTCTAGATTGAACTCCCTATTTATACATGGTTTTACATTATTATTTACTACAGTAATCAATGTAAAAACACTGCCTACCCTAGCAACCCCTATGTCATATGGTGTGTATACATCACCTCTGGGAAGCAGGTCAGCCCTATAAAGAAAATCAGCCATATTTAACGTGAAACTCTGGAGTTTTTACAATGTTTTTAAAAATGTTTTACAACATGTAGAAATGCTTCTATAAAAGCAGACTTATTAATCCCAGTTTTAAGCTGTCTTTTAAAGTGCAGTTTTCTTACACAAATATTTTCCTTGTCTCCCCACTGCTCCCTTCCCCCTCTTTTAAATAATGTTGTAATAGAAAAGGAACCAAGTCCTCAGACAGAGAAGGCTGCTCAGCACCATTCACCTCCACAGACACCCAATTTCTCCTCAAGACAGAGGCGAGAGAGGATGGTTTCCTGCTCTGGAGGACATAACTCTTCTGGGCACTATCGGCACAGGGGAATATCTATAGGATTTAGTGTGTTTTCTTACGCTTATCCCAGGACTGAGAGTTTTTGCACCAAACATGAGGTTCTCAACCAAGAAACCTAAATTATAAACCTACCTGGGTCCCCTTCCCCACTGAGGGAGATCTACAGACAGCACAGGTCTGAATTACTCTCTGGCGGTGCCTATCCCTAATAAATGCTGAAAACAGTCTAGTGCAATTACATGCCTAATTTAGGAACAAGATGAAAAACAAACCCAGGTCTTATTCCTGGACATGTCTTCTTATTTGGTACCCACAACTGCTGCCCCCTGAAGCCCCAGGGGGGCTGTCCACTGCACCCTGCCCACATCCCTGATCCCACACCATGGGGCTGAGCTTCCCACCGCAGTGTTGGAGATACCGCAGGTCCAACTGAGAAGCATCAGGGTGGCACAAAAGGGACATCATCATCATGCCATGAATCCAGCCTGGAGCTTCATGGGGCTGCTGTCAGCAGTGCTTCAGCTCTCAGCCACCCGTGAAATTGCAATTCAGTCTTTCACTCATGGAGGGAGCAGAAACCCCCAGCATCACCCAGGAAGGTCACAGTGCCCATGACAGAAAATCTTGGCACTGCAGTGGTGTCAGACACCCCAGGGCAGCCCAGAACGTGTGCCCAGGGAAGGGGGTGTGATATGGAGGTGAGTGCTGCAGTAAGCAGCATAGCTGGCCCTCAGTCCTCAAAGAGCCTTCCTATCTGAGTAAAGTCCATTTTTGCAAGACCATTGATTAAAAAAATAATAAAATAAAAAATCCATTGCGTTGACATTTAAAGTTTCCAACAGCCAGATAAAATTTAGCTCTCAGATAAGACAAGTTGCCCTGTCTACCCCCATTTCTAATCCTTGCTGCAATTCCCTTTGAGTAACAGCCCATTTTACAGATAGCGAAATTGAGGCACAGAAGACTTGGTAACTTGCCCGAGGTCACACATTTTTTCTAAATCCTGACAGCATCACATCTTTACTATAGGGACTGGATGCTGCAATGTTTCAGTGATGGGGGACAGGATCGCTGGTCTCTGCCATCTGGCTAAGCCTATTCACGGCCACCACTGGCCTCGTCTCTGTAATAAGCTTGACCGCTCTGATGGGGGGATGCCTGTTTATCTTTCTCCCCCTGTGACCCTAACTCCACAGCTTCCCTTGCTGGTCCTTCATTGGACCCAGATTTCTACCCTGCCTGCTGTTTTTCCAGCAGTAGCGCTTTGGCTCCTGGCAGACTGGAGAGACATTTCTGTCGGCAGCTCAGGAATTCCCTTTGTGTCTTTCCTGAGTTTAGGCTCACCTTGATGCTAGTCTCTGACCCCTCTTTAATGTGGAGGAATGTGTGAAAAATTTATTCCCCTTTTCATTAAGAACTCATTTAAAATCACCAAAAGGTGACCCAGTTCCCTCCACTGTGGTTATATCATTTTCTGCAAAGCTGTTCTATTCCTGACTTTCAGTTCAACAGAAAAGTGAGATCTCACTTCCACTGATCCAACAGTTTAATTTTTTGGCATCAACAATGAACAAAATGATGTGAAGACATGTTTGAGGTACATTTCTCTCACTCACAAACAGCCTGACCAGCTATGAGGAAAACTGCATATCCCTGGGCGTAGCATCCTCCTCTTAGCTTGCTTAATTAGCTACTGTGGTAAGAACAGGAATTAGATTTTCCATTAAAAACTTAGAAAAACATTTGTTTTGTTTATTTGTTTTTCACAACACTCAAGTGAAAGCCAAACTCGTCATTTCTACTCTGGTTTGTTTTGGTTTTTTGACAACTGAAAAATTGACAATCATAGACTTGAAGTGTTTGGGGGATTGATCTGTCAAAGGTGCCAATCTAAATATTGTCATCCTTTGTGCAGAGCTCCATCCAAAAAAAGAAAAATGAAACCATTTTTCATCCAAAAAACGCTTTGGAAAATCAAAATCCAATTGTCAATGCACTTTATTCTCAATCTGATTCTTATTAATGTCCTTTAATCTCCGGTATGCCCAGAGCTGGACGCCTGTAGCAGTGTCACGGCTGTCTGCTGGCACACCCTGGAGATCCGTGGGGCTGGATGCAGCACAAGCACCTCAGGAGAGGCAGCAAAGGCCCTTGCCCAGAGGATCCCATCATCTTCAGTGATTGGCGGGAGGGCAGAGAATACCAGAGCTTGTCATCCCTCCCAGTCGAGGGGAAGATGAGGCAGGGGTAGGGAGGTTAAAAAAAGCACAGGGGTTGTAGTATTCCCCTCTACTTTATTTAGGTCAAGGTTTTACTTATCCCATACACAGCCAAGACACGTTCACCAGTCTAATCAATATCAACCTTTTTCAGTGCATTGACCACAAAAATCACTATTCATTTCTCCCAGCACAGCAGGACTGGTAGGCAGACATACCACGGTGATCTTCCCACAAACACCTTAATTTCCAGAAGACCTGCTCCGCCACTGCTGTCCCCAGCACGCCAGGAGAAGCTGCCTACCCAGCCTAAGCCTCAACATGCTGCAGTTTTCGTTATTGGTGTCACTTGTGTATTTGGTTTGCAGAGCGGGGGAGGAAAAGGCCCTAATACAATTTATTTTTTAAATGAACCTATTTAAAACTATGGATGCCGACTTTTCAGTAGTCTTCTGGGGGCTGTTAGAAAGGGGCCCTGGCTGAAATCTATCTGAAGGGAGTTAACCACAGCTCTTTGCTCACACATGTGGTATAATGTAGGGCCTTTATTGCTTTTCTTTACTCCCTACACATACACGCTTAAGATACGCAGAGTAGAGCTTTTTTGAATATCTTACAAGCACGTTTGTGTATATGTTGGATTTATGGCAGAAACAGGAACCTACTTCTGCCCTCAATTAAGGAAACCTGTGAGCAGGAGGGACTTGACACCAAGCTCCACACAAAAGCCTGAAGGAGTCCAGTGACACTTCAAGATGACAAACACCCCAGCTATCAGGAGAATGCGTCTACACCCCAGTATTTCAGGAGAAAGGGATCCAGCGCAACAGGGAAGGATGCCAAATTCAAGATTCATGTATCCATCTCCAAAGAGAAGTCAGTCTGATCCTCCATGTCTCACAAAGAGTCAAGGCTTAGGATTCATGTCCTCTGGGCCGCCAGCTGAGGCACACCAGTTGGGACCGTGGTCACCATGGGACCACCTCTGCGGTCAAGCGACAGAAATCAGCTCCCTTAGGGGCAGACTTATGGCCTTAGACCATGCCCAAAACATCTACTGGAGTCATTCTTCCCTCTCCATTGCTTGTTCAACCACCTGGACTCAGGCTAGGTGTTTGAAAGCTCAGCTGCATGTCCTCCTCTCACAGGCACTGCTGCAATTGAAGAGTTTCAGATTGTGAGTGGGACAAACCAGACTTCGTCTGTCACAGTCAAAGCCTGTGCACCAAGGATGGAATACCTGGACCACCTACCATGGCACCTAGGACAAATGTAGGTGTCAGAGCTGACGTCTGTGTTCCAGAGTGATAAATAGCTCAACCCACCTACCACCTGGTGATGCCAGATCCTGGCTCATTAACAATATGGAACAGAGATCTGTGATTCAGTCACTTAATACTGGCACCTAATTGTCACACCTACATCTCCCCTTTGACCATCAAGAGCAGACAGGTTATAGGATCACTGGATGGTAGATGAGCTGAACATCTTCCTGTGACATCAGGTGCCCTGAGATGGTCCTAGACCCTCTCTGGCCACCTTACTGTCAAGATTGCCACCAATTTTCAACAGCAGCCTTTTCAGATGCCTGGAGATGTCATGAAGGGACAGAAGTTCAGCTGCTATAGATCAGCCCTGGTCAGCTGAAGTCACTAGTTTAAGACTTAAATAAGAGTTGGCATCCCAATGTTTAAATTTCCACAAGCTGCAGATCCAACCTCATTTTTAGCTTTGTGGGGTTTTGGAGCTCTGCTTTGCTGTGCTAATGTGCTTTTAACGTTGTTTCTTCCCTGGTATGCACGTTATATTAGCACACATACACACGCGCACCCTGTATACACAGAAAGTCTATAAAACAGGGCACTCGTATAATTTTAAAATAGACAAATCAGTTTAAAGTATTAAAGCAAATCTGGTAAAAGAAAATCTCTCCTGGGTTGACATTCTGTTTGCCAAGTTTTAGCTTGGAATGAAATTTTATGACTGAGTTATAAACCCTCGAAAACAGTGGTTCATAATGGAAATCTTGACAAATCCTTAACACAGGCCCCATTGTAACATATTCTGTTCATATCCCATTGATCTATGGTAATAACAACTTTTATATAAAACATTTTAACCATGGGAGTGACGTGGTTATCTTCAGGTTTCCAAAAATATTTTTCAAATAAATAGGTGGCTTTTTCAGTTGGGCAAAATCAAGGAATAGGACATCAAAAATGACATCTAAATACTCTTTTGGATTAAAAAAAAAAGGAAACAAAAACATAATAATCCAGAATCCATGATGTTTCTTTGGCTGAAAAGCAGCCACTGACTAAGCAGCAATTCTGCTCTGATACAACTCTCTGCGTAATGGGGCCACAAGCAACAGAAATGACTTTCTCAGAGGATTAGCTACAGGCCTGAAATAATACGCAACTTTAAAAGCAAGCTACTCCTTGAGCACAAGCTGATAAAACCATGATTCAAAGGATTTGCATGCTAGGTCCCCAAAACCTCCTTCTCTCCCACAAGACACCCACTGCCTTTGCCTCAGCGGCTCCCAACCACTACTCTGTCTTGGGCTACCTGGCATGTCTAACCCAGGTACTACAAACTTTCAGCTCTGCTGAGGCCAGCAACATGGTGCTGTAAGGATGAGGAGCTGCTGAAACTGTGCATTTTATCCTGCTCTTGGTTGTGATGGGTGCTTCAGGGATGGGAACAGGTGAAGAGCAGGACAGATGTTGCCTTTCCCCAACACCTTCCACTCTCAAATCTGCACTTGACCACCACACTTGATCCTGGGTCCACAACCCACAATGTGTTCCTTAACTTCAAAACATGGGAGTCTAAAGACTGGCAGCCTTCCTGGGGGTGGAGAAAGACAAAGCAATTTTCAAAGAAAATATATCTGCAAAAGTACTTTAGCCCACTGACTAAGAAAAGTTGAGACTGCAGGCATGTGAACCCAAGCAGTAATGAAAATGGTCTTTTTTTAAATTTTTTTTTCCTGATAGTGTTAGAAGTTCAGTCCGTCTCTGAAATATTTTTAAACCCTGAATTTTCCTAGTGTCTGAAAAATTAGTAGTCTTCATTTTTCAGTCTTAAATTGTTCTCATCAGATAAGGAGCTTCAAGTTCACAAACAAGAAACTGAGGCACAGAATTATGAGGAACTATAGGTATGTCAGGCTTTTGAAGATGCTTAGATGTTGAACTGGACATACAATCAAGATGCCAAGGGCTTTTTGTGAACTGAACTGAAAAGAGAGAAACCATAAAATGTGGATTTGTTTTCTTTAAGGTAACATATCTTGCCTGAGTTTTCCAGACTCTCTTTTGAACCAATTGAAGAAGGCACCTTCATGAGATGATTCTGATCACCCTAAAAGAGTTAAGCACGTCCAGGCAGTGATTGGTCTTATCTCTTTTTTCCTGATTACAGTGGGAACCTGGTTTGTCCTGGCAAAGCAAAAATGGGGTCTTACACCTCGATCACATTTAGCAAGCCTGGAAGTATCTCATTTACATCCAGCCAAAGGGCAGAAATGAGTATTTTGAGCATGCACAAACAGGCACATGAAATAAAGCTACTTCTACACAGACGCATATGTGCAGAGAAGTACAGTCAGCACAAGCCTGAAGTGCTCCCACTGATAAAAGCAACTTTCTCTTCATGCAATCATCCCAGACTGTAGGTCTGAATTCTTGCACTTGCATCCAAGGGAGCGAGCCATTTCCATCTCTGATGCATTCCTCTTACTTCCATTGAAACAGATTACTACACTGCCGATTTATCATGAACATAAATTTTTCCGTCTTAAGATGTTGCTTTAGGACTCAGTTCCACTCAACAGTAGACTTCCATATGTGCTGTAATGTTTGTGTTTCTAAGCAATGCCTCGGCAACCACATCAGGGTTACCGAGAGATGAAAACGAAAAGCCTGGTTTTTAATTTTCTTTTTCTGGCCATCTCAGTTGGAAATTAGAAGTAAAAGAAGGTCATCTATCTTTCGCAGAAGAAATTTAGCCTATAGGGCCAATGCATTATTAACACACATCAAAAATGTTTTGGTGGTATATGTTTATTTTAGGAAAAAAAAAATACGCTTGGCTGGGATTAGGTTGGAAGAAAAAAAGATATGAATTTGCTGACATGTGAGAGGCATAGCAAAATATCTTGTCCTTGTGGAAAATGCCAGCAGGTGTTGTCCAGGGATGGTTTTATTTTTTTCTTTTTTTAAAATGCCAGAGTATTTCCACACACACAGTTCTGGTAGCATCCTTTTGCATATTTTTGTTGAACAGTTGACAAATTAGCTGCATAAACTTGCGTGTATTCTGTTCCCCAGCTATTTATGAGCAAGCAAGAGTTCATTCAGTGCCTTGACCAAAGAGCGTAATAGCTTTGCTTTTCTCTTTTATTTTATTTTTTTTTTAAATGGTGAGATCTAAATCTCATTGAAGTCTATGGAGATATGCAGAGGTTTTAGGATCATTATGAAAATCTGGCCTGACACATGCTACAGAATTTCACTCAGCTGCTGCTGTAGGACACCCTAGAATTTATGCTCAAGTGAAGACTAGCCCCATTATTTTGACGGGCTTTGAGAATCAAGCATTTACGCTTTAGTTCTAGAGAGCATTTAAACACATGCTTAAGTCTCTCCCAAGTCAATATAAGCACTTAAACACATACTTTGTCCTTGCTGAAGTCAACTGCTTGCTGAGCAGAACAGACTGCTAACAGGGAGACTCAGTGAACATTACTCTACTTTGGAGCTTAGAATTAGAGATGCCTTTCTTCATTTTTATAGCCAAAAAAAAGAACGTTGTTAAGATGTTAAGATTTGGTCTCGCCTGGAGCTGTGGTGCAAAGTCAAAAACAGATATTCATTTATATATTTTATGAAGCACAAAAGTTCTCAAATATTTCATGTCAGTCTTTAAACAGCGAGCCTCAGCTAGGCCAGAGCAAGACTTTCCAATGTTTCTGTTCAGCTTTCGTTGGAAGATGTTTATATGCAACGCAGACCATACCAGTGCCAAAGCGACCGCTTGCATCCATACTTCACCACTGCAGACACATAGAATTGCCCCTGGCAAAGGGCACCCAAACTGCTTCCACAACACTAAACCACTCCAGTAGAAAATATTCTCCCTCATCCCCTCAATGTTAATCTGTGGTCATCTCCCTATCAAGAAGAACATCCTAAAGCAAAGCTCCAGCTCTTCACCCTGACACCATCACAGAGGCCCCCGCAGTGGTGGAGCGGCCTCCCACCACACAGAACTGGCTCCTCTGCACCTCAGTGCTGCTACAGAACAGGTTGGATGCCTCTGCCTTTTCTCTTCCCCATTTAGAAATTTATTCTAACCTCAGCGTAGTGGTTAGGGGCACTTAAGAGCCAGTTATGGCTCATTAGAGACTGTGCTGGTTTAGTGGGAGCAAGGAAGATGCCGAGACATTCTATGGCTGGGTTTAATGGCATTTTCCTCCCTCCTCCAGTGGTACCCAGATTCAATGGGGCAGAAAGACCCCTGGGAAAGAGTCTAAAAAAGAAGCAGTCAGGTTGTTTTTTTTTTTGCCTGGTCCACAGCAACTGGGACATCTTCAAAGCCCAGCAGCTATAATACAAACCCCAAACGCTGTTCCCTAGCCCTGATGCCAACAGGAGAGTGGGCTCTATGCACCACCTCCTGCTCCCCAGAACCCCTGTCTAGGGCAAGTAGGGCTTATTCTGCCCAAGCTACAGGGCAAAGTCCAATAGAAATGGAACTAACTGTAATTATAGCTTGCCTGAACATATGGTTTCAAGGATCTTTCAGCATGTAAAACGCATTGAATATGCATCATAACTAGATGTCACTGCTTAAGTTACATAATCTTGCACAAACATATATTTAAGAAGGACCCGACATCCTCTGGTTTTTAAGGGGCTTTAGTCATGATTAATTCTCTGAGCTTATTAATCACAACATGTGTTAGCATTTGATAAATTGCCTAAAAGTTTCATTAGCTAATAAGTATAAGAACAAAACGAAATAGTTTCATCTGTTTTTATAATAAGACAAAGAGCATCATGGGAGCATACACGGTGGTCATGAATAAAAGAGAAACATTCATTTATGATAATTGGTTTCAGCTCCCCGTTTGGCTGGTTCTTGTGACCTAAATGTATCCAGTTGTTTCCTTTCTTTCCCGTTGGTTTTTGGGTCACTCCTAATGGTTTAATTCAACAAAAAATGTCTACCATTTCCTGTAACCTCTGTCTTTTTTCATTCCTCCTTCCAAAATGTTTTTTTCTGTGCAGCATCTAGAGAAATCTCCCTCTCTCTCTCTCTGTTTCCTTCCAAGTGAACAAAGTCAATATTGTTGACAGAGAAAAGGTTTAACTCCAGGCAAAAGGGAAGGAAAAAAAAAAAAGTAGTAATAGTCATTTATTTGTCTCCACTTTTGAGTTCACAAGGGGTTTTTGTTTGATCCTGGCGGTCAAGACTTTGACACGGAACATGCCCCCTCTGACCATGAACAATTTATGGAGGGAGAAAGAGACAAAAATCCTCATTCATGTTTAAGAAAGCAAAGGAAATGGCTGTAGATTAATATTTGTGCATTTGTAGCAAAATTTCTGATAGGTCTGTAACACATTCAACCACCCTGGTTGAGAAACACAAGAGGCGAAACTCAGCCCTGGAGAGTTGAGTTTTGTTACTCTTGGATACCTTTCAAAACATCAGCCCTCATTCTGCTTTTCCTAGGGCAGCTTTTTCTTCCAGCAGAGAGTGAATAACACTGTATGGCATTTGCAAGAACGCAGCGTGTGCTGGCAGGGTTACCTTGAAGCATGAGCAGGAAGCACTTGCCACGGTCTTTCCATTTGCACTCATACCCGATGCTCCCTGAACATAGGAAAGTGGCTTTACTTCTCCCATTTGTTCTGCCCAAAGTGACAAGCAATGAATTTTCTAGCGCGAGGTCCTGAGTTGGGACTGGTAGGAGATGCAGTGCAGTACAGTACTGGGATGCCAGAAAGCTGTTAGCACTCAGTAGAGATACTCTAGAGTGTGCCATGAGGGGTCCCTGTTCCTAGTTATATCCACCACATTAAAACTACTGGGGCCGAAATACTCCTTTGCCAGGTGTCTGCCTCCAGCAGAATTTTCTAGGAAATTACAAGGAGGGTGGGAGTGAGGAAGGCCTGGCTGTTTTCCAGCATTAGATTAGAGAAAAGTGCTTAGTCGATATAAAAACAAATTCTAAAAATTTTTTTTTTGGATACTCTCACGCCTCCATCCTCTGGAAAGGAGGTTGGAAATTTGGTGTCACTCTGGGAACAGGGATGCGCCTTTTGCATCCAAATTTGGCAAAGTGAAAAGCCTTTGAAAACATCCCACTGAAGATTTATTAGCCTTTGGGAGAAAATCCCCTACGCGTTCTGTGTGCCTTGATCTCACTCCATTTTGGGTCTTCTGGGGCTTTTGTCTAGGGATTGCTGAGGATTTTCCTTGCTGTGACTCCCTTCTTGGCTGTTGGACATAGCTGTAGCTCTGGGCACAAGAGACTCAGAAAGCCATCCCTGTCATCTCAGCCACACTGTCCAAATCACGCAAAGAGGAAAGCGGCAGAACTACAAAGCAGGAAAAATGGAAGAAGCACTAGAGAGAAGCCAGGAGCAAAGACCTGGAGGAGAGATCAATCCCAGGGAAACACTTGCTATGACATCAGGGAATTGAGACCAGGCAGAAAAATGAGGCAGGATAGTCTGGCAATGATATATAATAAAACATGGATAAAACATATGCACAAACTAGTGGATGAATGCCATAGATTCGGTCTTAATTCTAAAGTTTCAAGGCTTCTGAGTTTCAACCTTACATTTCTCATGCAGAACACTTTGTGTCTATTATTGTTTCTGGAGTACCCAAAGCTCTCCACCAGACCAGGACACCAAAGTACCTCATTGCTAGATCAACCACCCACTGAAACAGCTGACAGGCTAAAAAGACAGAGTAGGAAGTTGTAGTAAGAGCACAAAGACAGTCGGACTAGAAAATGCCATAATTTTGAGTATGGTGATGGTACGCACGAGCAGTAGCAAATCAAAGTCTGCTCTTGAAACACTCTCTGTTATCCAGAGACTCCCTGGCTGGAAATCTGTTCCCCACAAAATCATGAGTGTGACATAAACACCAATGTGATTTTAACCACATGATATCTAAGAAATTTTTAGCCCTTAAGAATCACTGTGCATTATAACCTTGAGTAGCAGAAATTGTAGTTTTCTATTATTGAAATCTGTCCTTCCCCATTGGATTGCACACCTCAGAGGCTGAGGCTTTCAGAAAAGAAATCTGACCTGTAGAAATTCTAGCTAAATCATAGGCATCACCAATGCTTCCTAAACTGGCAAAGCCCGCTCCTAAGCACGCAGTACAGGCTGGGAGTATAAGTGGGTTCTAAACATAAGACACATTAGAGGACAGTTCTATCTGCAGCTGACAAATAGAGGTCCAAACACAAATTACTTCGTGTGCAATTGTTGGAGGATGCTGGAGGACTCCCGCTGGCAACTGGTTCCAGGCTACATGGACCTCTCCATCAGGGCGGTTTTCCTCCTCTCTAGAGGAGCTGCCCACAGCTAAGCTCCAAATCACAGGCTGGATCTGAGGTGACCAACCCTTTGCTCTTGGGAAGCACAACACACATGAGCCGTCACCAAGGTGACCCTCCTGCCTTTGAGGGAAGGACAGCCACTACTTCCCTGAAATAGTCTCACCTTAGTTGCTGCGGTTTGGGAAGGTATTTGACACAGGCGCAGACTGGATCCCCCGTATGCTTTGCAGCATCACCCAGCACAGATACAACCTCCTCAGAGAATTCAACTGCAAACTCAAAGTACCTTCCCTGCAAGTACAGCAAAGCTGGTACGTACAAGTAAAACAGCACGTGGAAGAGACAGAAAACTCCTTTCACATCAGAAAATTAAAACCCACTGTCTAGACATGAGATCAGGAATTATCTTAAATTCCAAGCAATGATAACGGATCAAGAGGAAGGGGAAGAAAAAAAAAAAGAAAGGATTTCTTAACAAAGAGGACGATTCTTTAGGGGTATGTCATACCAATAAGACAAAAATATACGATTTCGCGTTGCTGCTAAAGGCTCATTGCAGCAGGTTTTCTTCCTAGTTCGGTACTTCTCTATCATGGAAAATCACTGTGTTTTATCATATGCAGTCCTAGCGCCAAAATTTTCAAAGGACACAGGCTTGTTACTGCACAAGACACCTGCTTCATGTCTATTTGCATTAGTCATGACTGAAAGCATGATTTAAGGGAAGTGAACATCATCTTAAAATATGACAAGCATCAAAATGTTATTGCATTCTCTCAACAGCTTCAGAAAACTGTTTTTCTCTACCCTTATATCAGGGAAGATGATGAAGCCAGCTTCTGTAGGATAACCACACAACAAACAACTACACTATGGACTTTTGAACAGTATGGACTGAGTGGCTTTGTGAGAAAAACACATTACTGAATAATTCTCTATGGATAAGTTTCAATATCCAAAAAAACTCTGCATGATTATTAGAAGTTTCCAGCAACCTTAGACGCAATATGCCATAATCACTTTAGATACCTAATAATTTCCAAATATTTTTGGACACAAGCCTGCATGAATGAGCCTCTCCATTGTTTGTAACTGTTAAAATATCAGTGAGAGTCTCTGATCTTCCCTCCTTGCCTTACATTCTCCTCGCTCTCCTGCAGTCAAAGCTCAAAGATGTTGGGACATTGTTTGTCACCAAACCAGCTGAAAAACAACAAGAAGGTAGTTCAATTAGGTTTTTGTTTGAATTTTCTAGCAAATGATATTAGAAAAAGTCTGAAAATTCTGCTTTTGTGAAAAAAAAAAAAAAAAAATCACAATACCAGGAGCAGGTCACGCAGAGTGGCAAGATTCACATTTTTCTATAATAAGATTCACAATACTCAGTAAAGTCAACAGTCAGCAACAAAACCTGCATCTCTAATTTCTTTTGGAGGTAGCAGGTTAATTAATATTGCATTGAATACTGTGGAAGTCTCGTAGGGTGCTCTTTCTTTCCAGATTTGCCTGACAAAGGTATCTGCAGCCACTCCAGAAATACAAAGACATATATTTAGCAATGCACTCTGGTGCAGTCTACCTCAATTATCTCAATAACATTGAGATGATCTGTAATTCTACATAAAAGCAGCTATGACAGCCAGTTTTGCAGTACACAGCATCTCTGCTCCCTCTTTTAGATGAGCGCTTCTCATTCTTCGGAGGACTTTTACACATCTCTCAGCTGCTCCGAGATCCCGCATTGCTGTTGGTATGTGAGTTTAGTTGCGAGAGGTGACTGACTAAATCTCATCACATTATTTCAACTACATGAAATCAACAGCTTCTTTACATCCCCAAATATCCCAGATGAACCATGCAGCTCTGGAAGTACAAGATTTCCATCTTCCAAGACGCTGGTCACAAGCCTTTCCATCCATACTGAATTGACCGTGAAATAAAAACACTCGCTCCATCCTAAGGTACAACGAATTAGACTACTGTAAATAAGACATGGGCTGGATCTCTACCTGCACAAGGCTCTGCGCAGTAACTCACTTCAGCTTACTTTACAAACAAGAACAGTGAGCATGACAACAGCTATGCCATTTTTCAATGTCATTCCACACAGCCACGTCCTTTAGCACTGGTTCCATTTCATTATACTCCACGTTCTCTTCTGTTTTGCTGTTATACCAAATAAAAGGTATCTAAAAAAAACCCAAACCTAAACCAAAAAACCTCCAAGTGATTCTTGTATTAAAGTATGAGCACTTTCTAACATATTCCTTTTATTTTTCCCATTTAACGACCTCTCCTGTTCTCTGTGCTATCCAGTTCACTGAAGGATGTGTTAACATGCGCAGTATGTCAGCACATTTCCAATGTGTTGGGATTTATGGATGGTTTTGCATGTGAGAATAGGAATTGCTCGCCTTGCAAGCTATGCAGACGATGTGCTTCTCATTACAACAGGGTGAGAGATGACCTGCCCTCTAGCCTGTTCCAGGCACACATTTCTTTCCTTTCACCAGGGGTGAGGCTTCTTTCATAGAGGCCAAATGGCAATTTGGGGTAGTTCACCTGATGTCTCTGAGCCCAGAGTCAGGCTGCGGTTATCACAACCCTATGAAGAGGCAGTGGAGAGAAGCTCTGCCGAAAGATAGAGTGATAGCATTTATAAAACGTTTAACTGAAAAGTAACTCACTCCCAGAAGTGGTGCAAACCACCACAGCCAGGTTTGCTCCAGCACAACAAAGGTGAAAAGAATGTCACTGCAAAGTGCCCTTACAAAGGTGTCACGTTGGTGAGACGAGGTTTTGCAGTGGACTGCTCTCCCGGCACTGCAGACCCTCTCAGACCATTGAGGAAAAAAGAAAAAAAAAAATCAGTTATAGATAGAAACAGCAGAAAACACGCCAAACTCTGACTAAACCTCACTCTCCCTTCGAGACACACAATGGGTTTACATCACAACACAGAGTTAGCATATGGGCAGCACGCTGCTTACCTATGCTGCAAAGAGCCTAAGCAGGGAATCAGGCAGTTTTATAGGGCCAGTTTCTAGGCCAGGCTCCCACGAGCCTGCAAAGCGGCCAGAGGCAAAGCCAGCAAGCACCTCCTATGCTTCCTTCTCTCACCCTTGGCAGTGGCAGTGCTGGAAGCGGTTTCTGCTGCAGGGAACTTTGTGTGGGATCAGGGTACCCCCACTTCACACCCAACACCCATGTTTCAGGTATGTGGTAGGTCTGCAGGAGGGACCATCCCTCAGCATCCCGAGCCAGTTGCAGGTGCAGTGCTGGCTCAACCCAGAAACAAGATCAGAGAGAAGAGCAAAGTGCTGGCCTGGTGTCTTCACAAGTTTTATTTTAAAGGTCTGCAGTTTTTCACACTTCAATCCAGCCGGGCAAGCAGCAATGCCAAAAGAGGGCTGTGTAAAATCCTCTTGCTTGCTCTATGGAGGAACAGGGATTAGCACAGCACAGGCTACCAAACCACCCCAGAGTCCTACAGGTGAAGGGCAAGAAACGGAGGTGACATTGCAAAAATGGTGGGTTTGACATCCTACCAACCTCAAGTTAGACTTAAAACCATAGTCTAAAGACTAATGATAAAGCAAAAGTCTCTGCCAAAAATATAGGCAGGATATTCCTGCCAGAATACGTTAAAGAAAGACACACAATTATTTTTTAGAGGTGCTGGCGCAGTGCTCTCAGGAAACCTTTCCCTTTAAACACTAAAATTAAACAAACACATGAAACACAGGGAGAAATGTAATTACTTTATAGCTTGACTTTGGTCTATTGCCTCGGGTATCCAGTTCCTTTTCTTACTGATGTGGAAACTCAAATTCCCCCCTAACAGTGTCATTAATTCCTCGGCCTGGGGAGCCCAGCTTTCCTGCTGCATTTTTCATTAGGAAATCCCAGCTGCCCACACCTTGCTCTGAAAATGGCTCTGCAGGTGACAGCAGAGCTCCTGCCCCACTCCCGGCACAGTGAGGGGGCAGAAGGGCTCCCCTCTCCCCCGGGGAAGTTGAGGATTAAAACAATTGGGTTAACAAAAAAAACTAACCACATTTAAAGACCCAGGCAAAGATCTAGCTCTCCTGACCTCAAGCCCTCCCAAAACTCCCCTCGCCTGCCAAAAAAAATTGCAAGGGGGTGTCTATTTCTGCTTGCCTTTTTCTAAGAAAAATACCTTCCCCTCTCCCTCCTCAATCCCCCCTGCAGCTCTAATCCCCCACCCCCGACTAAGGTTGACATTAAATGAAGACCCAGTCCTAAAACACACCTGGGACACCATCCAAAGGCTGCTGGAGGCTGCTAGAAGACTTCCACTGATGCGGGTGCCCCCCATGGGCCACCTGCCTCCATATCAAAAACAGCTTTAGTGCCCTGTAGAGAAAGCAACCAGGTTTGGAAGAGCGCATGGCAGGAGAAGCATCTTGCCTGGGCTTACCTTCCTGATGCCCTGCCTTCTGGGATGCTGATGAAATCCTCACTGCCGGATGCCAGCCCAACTAAAGAGTCCACCCTAGTTCCTTCCCTGCTCCCGAAAAAGGATTTCTTAAGCACCATGCAGATCTTCCTGGTTCTTTACAGAGAAAAATCTTTAGAGGTTGGTCCTGGAAGCAGACCAGTAGCAGCCTGCCCTTTGCAAGCTGTCATGTAATTTAGGAGGAACCAAGACGGACTCTGTGAGTATATATACCCCTGTGACACACACACACACAGAACGTGCCTGGCATCTGAAGCAGCCGATGCTGGATTTATCCCTTCCCTTTTTGCCAGTGACTGACATAAGTGCCGGGAACTCTTGGTGGAAAACTGCTTATGAGCTTTGGGTCTGATCCAAACCCCACTGAAGACAAAGGAAAGACTTGAGATTGCCTCGGAGCTGGCTTTGGATCAGTCCCATTATCTCTGCTTGGAGAGCAGTGTACAAACAAAGCAGGCAAGGGCTGGGGCATGGCAAGCCTGTGCCCGCAGGCCCACCACAACTGAGGAACAGAGAAGCAGCAAGGCACGTCTGAGCCTTTCATAAAACATCCATTCAAATCCCTCCCGGGAGGGGATAAACCTCAGCAAGTGCTTGTGATGCCATCATTCAGCCCTCACTCCTGGGTGGAGATGCCCTGCTCGGGAGCTGACACAGATTTCTCTGCTCATGGTTGGTATCAGTCACACAAAATCTTCAGAATCAGATCTGTATGTCCAGATTTAAATTGTGCAAATCATCCACTTCTCAGTCTGAGTCTGCTTTTATCCATAAATCATTATTGGTTTGGACACTCCAACATTGAACACATCCATGTTTCTGAAAGGACCCAAGGGTCCCCATAAGCTATTTATATTCCAAAAGAGACCAAGAGAGATACACTTACAGGCTTCCTCCCACCTGAAATCCACAAAATCATTTGTTTAGTCAACAATTAAGCAGCAATTTGCATTCTTCCTGGATAAGAGGCAGCTTGCAGAACTGAAAAATGTTTCAGCACTATTTCATTCTGCTTCTCCTGGCAGCACTACCTTTCTCCTCATTCAGTAAAAAAAAAAAAAAAAAAAAAAGCTGAAAAAATAAATTTTAAAGTCATGCTTTTCTATTTTAAGGCATTTGTTGTAGCTATACAAGGCTTTTTTCCCCACAGGGAGAATAAATGAGAACCATGAATCACACCAAACTTACCTAAGCAAAGTGCAAAACAATTCTTTATCCTGGGATTACAGAATTCCCGACTCCTGACACTTTCTTTGTAGAGTTTAGGCTACACAACTTTTAAAATAGCATTGAACATATTTCCATTGGAGATAAGAGGCTTTTTTAACCAACACCCTTCTACTTCTGTGGATACAGTTACAGTACAGCATGATAACTCTTCTTGGGAAACTGGTAAACAGCTTCATTGCACCCCAAGTTTAAAAACACAACTGAATTACCGCATTCTAACAGACTACCACGTGTCAGTTGAATGACAACAAAAAAAAATGTGAGTGTTCTTCAGATGAAAAAAAAAGCATAAACCAGTATGACTTACCCTCAGCTCTTTTTACTGAGGTTGAAGCTCTGGTCCGGCTTGTGTCTGAGATGAGGTAAGACTCTGTACGCAGTTACCTGACCTTAGCGGTGAGTGGGAAGGTGTGACGATGCACTGACCTGCCTTGAAGCTCACCCCAAACAGTGCTAGTCTAAGAAAGTCTGGCACAGCTTAAACTATGCTCAGACACCCCAAAGAGGGCAACTCTGGGAAGCAGAGCAGCCCCTACAAGTTTCAAAGCTTGTTGACATTTTTGTGGTGCCAAACACTGAAAATCACAGCTGGTGTTGAGGGTCTAGTACCCTTGAGCTTGAAACACACAACGCTGAATTCCTTTTCAGTCCTGGCTTGAACTATAGCCCTGCAAAAGTGCAAGTCTCTAGGATTTCCCACCAATTTGTCCAAAGAAGTAGAGAAGAGAAAGTGAGGATTTAAAGGGAAATAAGTTAAACCTCATAGCATGAAAAATGAATTCCCTAACCAGAAGGGTCTCGCCACATCCTCAGTATGGTGTCACGGCTTGAAAACATGCCTTATTTTCTAAGCTCATTTATTTGCTAGGAAAACTCAGCAACTAAAGTATGCCTTAAAGAAATCCCTAGAAAGGCATCTGCAAACAGTTGCACTGAAACTTCAATTGCTGCTGAACGTAATTCACGGCAGAGTGAAACCCTGGAATCTCTGTAAGCATGGGGTACAAATAGCTCAAGGAGGTGTTTGCTACGAAGGAAATGGTGATGCTTCTTCCATTTCCCATGAATATCATATGCACAGCTCCAGCCATATGTTGTGTTGAATCTGCCACATTCTTCGGTGGTGGGCACAGATGTGGACAGATCTGACAGATCAGGGTCTCAGGGTCACACAGGAGTAAATTGGGGGCAGATGATTTGAGAGTCACAGCTTATTTTTAGAAAAAAAAAAAAAGAGAGGGAAAAAAGATTGCTAAGAATCATTTCTACCATGTGTCTGAACAAGAAAAGCATTTATCTTGCTTATGAAAAACAAAGAAGAGTTTCCCTCAAATACCAAGTTTCTTTTAAGAGGCTAACAAAGATTTTTCTATGCACTCTAGATCACAGGTGCTGCAGAAAAACATATACTTTGCCACGTATTTCAGTGTTTCGTTAACGGGTATTATTTTCAGGAGGTCTCCAACAATGCTCCATCTTTGCAGGCACAGAAGTGACTCCTTCAATAAATAAGCAAAGTTTCTTCCCCATCGCCTGACTTAGGCTACTCTCTGGCTGTTCCTCTGATAAATGCAATTTTGCTTACATGTGCACTGTGGGTGATAAAAAAACATCAAGGAAATAGAAAACCCTTTCCCAAGAATAACCGCTGTAATCGCTACTAGAAGATGGAACAGAAAACAAGAAAAAAGAAAAATCAAGATGAATTCAAACCCCCTAGACCATACAGATAACCAAAAATGTAGCACATCTATTACTTATGCTCATCAGAGCATATTATACGTGTGCACGCTCTCTCCCTCCTGCTGTACAATGTTTAACAGCAGAGAGTGAGGATGAAGTGTCACATTACTTCATGAGTCCCACAGATTATGCTGCTGAACCTTTACAGACAGTGAAGCTCTACAAAACTACGGCAGAGTTCAAACTTAGTATTTTCCGAAGAAGGACAAGGAAAACGTCTCACAGCAGTGCCTGCCACAGCACAGGGACATCACTTTAAAGGGCAGCTTTGAGAAGGAAAACAGAAGAAAATGCTGGATCAACAGGGATGGTGAGGCCAAGATGCTGATGGTAAAAGTGCCCCAGTCAACCTGGTCACCTGAGTCTTTATATTATGGTCACATCCAGCCATCTGCAGAGAATTTTTGCAGGCCATCAGCTCAAATTACTGACAGCTAGCCTGGGACACTTATTTGTATCATGCAGAAGCTTATCCTGAAACATGCAATGGGTACAAGCATCCCAGCCCAAGCCTCAGACACATCGGAAATTTCTTGAAGAACAATGCCATCCCTTTGCTGCCCAAGCCAAGTGCTCCCCTGGGCCTGGGCAGGAATGGGGTGAAGCTACTCTGAAAGTGTAGTTGGAGATTTTCCACTTCCTCTTATAAGCCACTGAAGAATTGTAGGTATCAGTCATATTTTTTTACCTGTTTTTGTTTGTCTAGAAGTAAAAGGCCTGGATTGATACAGCCTAAACTCTACTGATGTCCCTGTGCCTCGAGGTTCCTCACAGGTTGCTTCTGGGTCTTCCAAGAGGTCTCACCAACTCACGAAAGGATTCAGATGGGATATAAGCTGTGTGATGCTGGGCCAAAACTGTATGAAGCATAGCTTAGTGATTAGCTTGTGGCAATATGGATCAGAAAGACTGGCTTATTAGGTAAATACAAACTTTTTAGCCCAGCCATCCAGGCTCTGGGCAGGGATTATGTCACTTAAATCCTTTTGCAATTGTTTGAGAACCACAGTGCTGAGAAAGGCGGCAGACAGGTGAAGAAGACAGTATTTTGTTGCTCCCATGCCTTGTAGTCTCCTTGAGCTCATCAGAGATGTGTTTTGCTAGACACCTAGCTAGCGCTGAGAATGGCAGCCCAGCCAGGACTACTGGGAGAGCCAGACAGAAGATGGGATGCTACAGGAGCTGCAGTCACTTCAAACTAATTTTCTTTCCTGTAGAACTTGTTTTCAACTGAGTCGGCTCCCTGACCTGGATAAGCACAGAAATTTCCATATTCAGCATGGGACCAGAGTAGATACATGGGGTGAGGAAAAGGTAGGACCACCACTTCAAAAGGAAATATGAGTTTATGCCAGATTAACCAGTCACTTAACTTGAATCTGTCCCTATAACCTAGTGATTCAGAGCAATTCCCATTAGGCAAATAGACCCCCAGGGGCTGGACATTACATTCCTGGAGAAACATTTACCCCATGCAGATCAGGCAGAGACTGGGCACTCGTGGGTCAGAGCAGTACCATCAGCTAACAGCAACATGAGGTGCAATGACGAGCAACATGGAGACTGCAAAGACATGCCAGGCTGCCATAATTCTGGGAAACACCTAGCACACCGGGAGTCCATGAATTCCCACCATCCCTTGCAGTTCAGAACTGCTTCCCAGTAACCAGAAGTTCAACTCAAGCTAAGATTTTGGAGAAAGATTGTTATTTGTTGGTATTTTTTCTCCCTGACCACTGGTTTCAATCACTTCTGTCTTACCAGTTGTTTTACAACACCACAAATATGCAAAAGTTCCCCTAGAAACTCCTGTATCTTTTTTTTTTTTTTTCCTCCTCCACTAGAAAAACAGACTGCTAGCCTTAAAATGCATTCCCTACTGGCAGAAGAAGAGAGGTGACATTTTACACACCCTCACCTGCCCAATACTCTTGTGCCTGGTCACTTCTGAACATGAGCAAATAGCATCATAAACCACAGGATTTTGTAAGGTTGTCTGGTCTATCCCTTTGAGTGCAAACAGCACACGACAGGTATTCGCCTGATCTGCTTTCAGAGTCCTCCTAGACAGGAGACTCCAGGCAATGCAAGCCACAGCTTCACTCGCCCTTCTTCCCTGAGTCTGCCCAGTAATCATCCAAGATCCTCATCCTCTCTCTGCTGTGCAGCCAAGCTGCAGAGAGCAAGCTTTCCCTGCCCTATGGGATAACCCGCTGCCTATACACTGTGTTATCTATTTTCCTTTCCATACAGTAAGAGCAGAATAGAGAAGCAGAAGGGAAAGGGGAGAAGATAAATGTAAACCATGACAGGAGAGAAATAAAAGTCATGTTTAAGGGTAACACCCAGCTGCCTTCCTACTACAAATGACACCCTCTAAAGCACTGTTGAAAGGTGAAGGTGGAAGAAGGGGCAGTTCAGCTTCCAACTCTGCCATAAGATCCCTTGCAGGTCTTAAAAATTTGTGTCCATACTTCAGTACATCTGTTTGGGTCAAACTGCTGCTTAAAAAAATTTCTGCTTCACAGGATTGTTCAAAGCTTAAATGAACATTTGCAAAGCTCTAGGAGAAATGGGGTGAAAGGCACTTTCAGAGAGACAAAGCATTATCAACATCATAAAGTGTAATCTTGATGGTTTTTATGGGCAAGTATCAGCTTTCAGAAGTAATCTTTAAAGCAATGTCCATTATCCAGAAAATCGGCTTTCAGCTAATGGCCTGTTACAAATCACACTTGGTAAAACTCTATGCTTATTTTCTTCTCTTTTTTACTAAGAGCACTTGGAAATTCTGTGATAGCTACCAGAGGTGAACAACAGAGCCCAGCTGGTCGACAGCAGATAGCAGCACAGAGAGATGAGGAGAAGCATGCACTGCCACACATCAGGTGAACCTCCAATCTATGCACCACGAATGCGACACCTCCATGGGGTAGACATTTCACCCAGTCACTTCTCACCTGGCTTGCAGGGCTTATTTGAGACCAGGCACTCTGAATGAGGGCTCTGGTTGGAGATGAGGGTCTGTCTCAGACATCTCCTTACTAGGAAATCTGGGCAGCAAAATACAGAAGGAGGTGGTGTTCTCCTGAATGGATTTCTGTCAGTTAAGACTCCCTGAAGAACTTGGTGTTAGGCAAGAGTCTGAGCCAGTGTCTCACTCTCAGTACCAGGGTAGATCTGAAGGTCAAAAATTAAACCTCAAACACTGAGGGTCATTAACAAAGATTAAACTACCTTTAGTTCAGGAGGTGTGTGGAATGTGCTTGGAGGAAGGAGAATATTTGGAAGTGTCCTACAGGTTTGCCCTGCACCTTTGCTCTTCTGTTCATACCCACTAGCAGTCAGAGATAAGATCCTGGATTAAATGGGCCCTCAGGGTGGCCACTCCACATTGTGAGATCAAAGTCCTGAAATGCTCTGTGCCAGCATGACCAGGCCTCAGCTGCCCTCACACCTGGAGATCCTCCCACCACTTCCAGAAAAGCTGCCTGACCTGAAGCAAAGAGCGATAGGAGTTAATGTGTTGAACACATACAGCGGCCATAACCTACTTCTCTGGCAGACATGGACCTGCACAGAGCCAGCCACTGGTTTCCTGACTTACAGCTTCACAAACAACAAGCCTTTTAAAATGAACCAAAACAACTGTTGAGCTTTCCCCATAATAGGAGTAGCTCCTTTTTCATGGGAAAGGACAGCAGGAAAACAGCTCTAGGTGTGAAGATACCCATCCCATGGGAGCACTCTCTGCTAGAAAACATTCTCCACAGGCATACTTGTCCTCGCCTCTCCGGGGTCCTCTCAGGTCCTAGGCTTCACTGTGAAATTGTGCAGGACCACACTGGGGACCACGGGGATTAAGGTTTTCATGGCCTTTGTGTGTATGGGTTGGAGAGGGGAGCAGATGAGATTAAAACTTTGACTTGTTTCCAGTTTAAGGTTTCCTACTGCAATTATAAAGCAGGATTAGCAGCCTTAGTGTACAGGAGACCAGCACAACCCTCCACAAACCTCTCAGATACCATTTTTAACTACAGATGATTATCTCATTGCTCCTCAGCTCCAGGCCCCAGCACTTTCCTCAAGATACCATTCCCCAAGCTGCAAGACAGACTTCCTAGCATCCTGAATTCAGCACTGTTCTAGGTATCTCACACTTTGCCAGCACACGGGGAAAGGAACAGCAGTCTGTACACATGACACAGCTTCCAACAGAGCTCAGCTGTGGAAAGCGTATAAAATAGTATTAGCAACAAATAGTAGAAAGGAGCCATGTTGGTGTCACTTAACACAATGAAAAACATAATTGGTTACAGCTGACAAACACAGAATTGCATTAAACAGAACATTGGATGCTGGGGTATGGTTTACATCAAATTGTCAATCTCAATATGGCAGTCCCCTAAAAAAGCCACTTTTTCTGTAAACCCTCAGGAAACATAGCAAATCACGGCAACATGTTTATAGTCCTCAAATGCCACACAAGGAACCTGATATGTATCTTTTATGGCAGGATATACTGGAGGGTGTTTCACTGCGTCCATACTCATTTTCCAAAT
Organism: Baryphthengus martii; assembly: GCA_013396935.1. Taxonomy (NCBI): domain Eukaryota; kingdom Metazoa; phylum Chordata; class Aves; order Coraciiformes; family Momotidae; genus Baryphthengus; species Baryphthengus martii. Next base: position 91,394 of record VWZK01003765.1, on the reverse strand, counting down.
ACATTGCACAGCTTTGCTAAGCCTTCCTGAATCTCTCAGAGACCGACTTTTAGATGAAGCTGCAGAGCGGACAATCCTCAAGGCCAAATTCACTCAATAAAAGTGAGATCGCTTGCCTTATCTCCATGTTGTTTTCTGTCTTTGAGTCTGGCAACTAAGGCTGGAAACAGCAGCAACAACACACAGATCTTTACAACCACAGATCTTTACAGCCTGCCCCTGAACTTCACTATCCACTGCTGCCATATAAACTGACATTTGCTCTTGGACTTTGGCACTAACCTGACTCCAGCAACCACAGTAGAATGACAATGTTACTTATGTCCAAAAGTTTGTTTCTCTGCTTACTGTGGCTAGAATTCAAATTATTTGGCAATCCTGCACCTATTTACGTGCCAGGTCCTCTGGGTAAGGGGCAGGTTTGCATGGTGTCTGGCACAGTCATATCCTGATGCTAACTGTACCCTCTGCCTGCTAGCAGCCCCTAAGATGGAGGGGCAGAGGGAGAGGACTTCTGGGTTGGGTTAAAGGGAGAAGACACCTTCAGCACAGTCAAAAGCATTTTTTTGTTTGGGAAGACACAGCAGGTCTTGCTGCACTTACAGCACACTCTGCCATGTTAGGAACTTTCATAGAGTGGCAGAGCTTATGAAACCTGGTATCTTGGAAGGTTTGTGGTTTAGAGTTGATACTCAGGCTGAGCTCAAGCCAAAGATCTTCCAGGGGAAGCTAACAGAGTCTCTTTCCTTCACCCAGCTTCAGGTTTTCACAAATCTGTAGCTTTCGGGTTTTTTCACCAAATCTAATAGGTCAGCAAAAATGAAGACAAAGAGATAGACTGTACACTTGCATAAGGAAAACAAGCTAAGAATTCACACACTTTAATTTCGAACTTCAGAAGAACAGAATTACTTACAGCAGGGAAAAAAACAAAACCGAACCACCCACATTTTAAAAACTCAAGTTGTTTGAAATGATGATCCCAATTACCTACTCCATAGATGACCTAGAATGATATCAGCATACCTTCAAGGTTTCAAGATAAGGAGCTACAACACTAGGTAGATCTTTACAGCAGGATGGCAGCACCTTGATTTCATTCAAAGTCCTGGTTTACTACCGTGAGTACTCAATCAGCCTTGCAGAACATAGCTGTGAGCTAATTTTATTAAAGAACAAACAAGAAGAAGAGTCAACAAAACTGTTCTCTAAGTTTTAAATACCAGGAGGGGAGGAAACTTTATTGCTTTATGCTACTACATTACACAGATACAACAGCTGTCAACAATAATATTATCTGTATTACAGCAGAGATCCCAACTGAGACTAAGGTCTCATTGTGCTGGACGCTTGTAAAAAACAAGAAGAAATACTCTGTAAGAAACTACCCCCTAAAGAAGCTCAAGACTAAATAGGCAAGAGGAAAGAA
>VWZK01003765.1:30164-89922 GCA_013396935.1 Baryphthengus martii | reverse complement strand
AAAAAAAAAAAAAGAGGGGAAAATGAAATTACCCCTGCTTTTACAGATGGGAAACCAAGAAATGCAGAGGATAAGTGACTTGCCAGAGGCTGCAATAAGAATTCTGTAGCAGAGCTATAACTGAGCCCAGATTTTCCAAATCCAACTCCAATATCATCCATATCCAGTAGCAGACTTGACTTTAAATCAGTCTTAATAATATTACAGTTGAATTTAACGTGTAATCTAACTGGAGAAATCAGAAGTGGATACACATTTCTGGATTTTTTTAAGAGCATTCTTATTTAGTCCACACCATATTTTGCTCAGGACTATAAATTCTTCATAAAATGGGTCCTTTGTGTCTAATTTTCTTCACTTAACCTAGAGGCTGCATTTTTAGGTGCTGTGCCAGACACAAACTTGTTCCAGCGATTGGACACTCTCTTTGTTCCCAATGCTCCTTTACATGCTCAAGGCTAATGAACCTGGTCCCCTCCTGCTCCCTCCAGAGCATCTGCAGGGGATAAGGTGAACATTTGACACAAGTAACATGCTCCCGGTATGCTGCTGCAAACAGGAAACTCCTGAGCAAATCCCATAGCCCTGTAATATGACATGTTGGATGAATGCTTAAACTTACGCAGTTAACGAGAGTCAACATGATAATTTGGTGTTAGTCGGAATTATCACGGTTGGATTACCCATTTTTCAGCTTCTCCTGTTCTAAGCCGTGGTAGAGGTCTTGGTTCATAAAAGACACAGATCTATCCACTTCAAATTGCCCCTTCATGTAAATACTGTCAGTACAAATAAAGTAATTACTGTCAAGCCATCTGAAAATTATGAACGTGCTTCACTGCAAAGTAAGCAAAGTCCATAACAAGATAGTAATTTTCACCTTTTTTTCTTTTTTTAATTTGAGGAAAAAATCACTTTCTTTGGTGCCAAAGTTAGGCATGGAACATATTATTTAATCCTAATGCAAATCACACCAGCAGGAAACGTCGTAAAGAAAAAAGTAATCTTCTGAAGGAAAAATAAATTATCGACCACGTTAAGAAGGAAAGAAACATTCTCAAATAATTTCTTTCTTTGTTGGTATTGGCTGGCAGCATAATCCTTCCAAGTAAATTGTAATTTCCAAATTAGATTATACATTATGTCATATTAGTTTTATATTAGAAAAACAAACTGACTGAAAGGAAAAATGCCAAAGTCGACTTGCCTGGTAATGTAAAATTTTTGTGTTTCTACTGTGAAATGCCTAATGTTCCTTTTTTTTCAGACAAGTTTTACAGCAAACATAAAACCTAAATTAAGGCAAGATATTTACTTTATTTGACCAAGTCCTGTTTGAAATGTAAATAGGAAAAGAAATACTGAGCATTTTCAGGACACCACATAATCATAGCAACAGCTATCTCTGTGTATAAATACAGATACTGGTATGGAAATTTTTGTGAGTTATGCATCAATTGAAAATATAAGCACCTCTTGCACTAAGAACCAACTTACACAGAGAAAACGTTAAATCTGCACAGGTCAAGTGATCTAAAGTCAGGAAATGCCAGAACTGAGAATGTCCGTGTAACTTTTGCACATCTTCTTGGCTATGTTATGCAGGAGTCTTTAAATGCACCACACTCTATTTGTTTTGGGTTTTTTTTCCACACAAACCCTGCTTTGGTCACAGACCAGGATGGATGCTGTTTGCTGCATACAGTATTACTTAATACATCTTTATAATCTTCTAGAGTTAATGTTTGGCCCAACTCTCCTTTACGATGTACTTCCTGAACTCTGCATCCAAGACGGACTGCAAGTCTGCTTTTAACATGCTCAGCTTGCACTTCAGAAAATCCTAAAATACCACTAAGCAGAGATAATGCTTTGACTTCAACATATGTCAAACGAGGCACAGGAGCATGAGGTGACCTAGGAATAAGGCCATATGGCATCAGTAAAGAAAGCAAGGTGGTTCCAGGACCACAGGAAAGATGAGTCTGAAGGTGTCTCAGCACACATGAATTGTTGTGAAAGAGTTGCAGAATGTTTTGAAGACAAGCATTCAGGTGTAAACATAGAAAGAACTGTAGTTACTTCATCACCTGCTCTTGCCCCAGGAGCAAAAGCACATCACTGTCACTACAATTTTTAAGTAAGTTTAGACAGTTAAAAATAAATTATAGAAACAATCAATTAATCCTGGGTGCTGCAGGAATCAAAAGCCCACCAGTCTGTTTCTTCAAGCAGCTGGCTGCAGATGCTCAGGAAAATAGATCAAATAAACTGACCCCCCTCACCTCTGCTTCTCTCCCCTTCCTACACAAGGCTGGCTGCCTTCTTTTTTACTTCCTTCTTAGCCTGGTATGGGTGTACTAACACCCAGTCGTGACTTTCTGGTCTGAGTCCCTAAGCCCAAAAGTAGAGTAACTGCAGAAAAGATCCAGCTTGGGTGGGGAAGATGTTTCATAGTCTCCTTTAGGGACTGATGCTCGTAAATGAAGGCACGCAGGGCCAAAAGCATTCTCCATTCATCAAACCTCTTCTGAGCTCATGTAAACTTCGATTTTATACCTTTACAGTGGCTTTTTCCTGGCCAAATCCACATGTTCTCTTGCAGACAGAGTAAAATCCTTCCTACCTTCTCACAAGCACGGAAGAGTTTGGAGTGCTCCCTAGGGAGCAGTAATGTCCCTTGGAGCTGCACTTTTTCTCACAGTGATTGCATCATTTAAATATGATTTTCTTTGGGGACAATGGAAAATTTCAGGTGGAAAAGAGTAAGTTTAGGAAAATTGGAGATAATCATTGCAAAGCTCTTATTAGGAAGATTTCTGGCAACGCTTCCATGGACATAAGTTCCTGAGTAAGTTTTAGCGTATGCTTTCTTGCATGCATACACACGAACACTTCACTGAAAGATGTTACTACTAAATTCTGGAGTTAAATGAAAGAAAAAGGAAGTACTCTTTTTCTTTTGTTTTTCATTTGTGGTAAAGGGAATCCTCTATAGTCTTATGGTGTTTCCAAGTTTAGATTATCTGATGAGTACAAAATGCTTTGGTATTAATTAAAGAAACTGGAAAGTACAGCATATAAAGTGCATCTTTATACACACAAAGCGAAAACAAACTGTAATGGGGAAGGAGATGTACAGAAATGAAGAGATATCTGTATAACCCCATTCATCAGACTGACAGCACTTAACAGCAATTACTTTGAAACAGTGTATGTTCAGCATCCTAAAATTATCTTTGCTGCTAGACTTCTCCCAAATGACGTGACCACTGAAAACTGACCTTACTCTCTGTGTGCCTAAAGGAATGTCTGGACATGGGATCATCTTAGATGTTTAAAAGAAATAAAAATAATAGAGAGAAATCTAGCCTCTGAAGACCATTTTGAACTCCAGTTTTAAATGAACTGGAACAGAGGTTTAAATGCAAGTTCCCACTTCGTCTCAGCTACAGTCTCACTACTCCCATAATATAATCCTATAAAATACAACAGAGTGGTTTTAACTCTAATATATATTTTTTTGTCATCACAGCTACAGCAACATTACTGTTATAAAACAGACAGATACACAGACATGTCTATCTCACTTCCTGCAAAAGTTACACTTCCAAGTTTTTTTAAAAGGAACCAAGAGATTATTAATAGATGTAGTAACGTGGTGGTGAACACGAGTACTGCGAGGTATAGACCATTAGAAAGCCCTTAGTAAAAGGTAGCTCTAAGCCATGATTCTACATAACCTGATGACTTCCATAACAATTTATAATCTTCTTTTAAAACATCTATTAATCACCTCCTAATCCTTAGCAAACACTTGTAAGTGGATTTTTCATAAGAAGCAACATACACACATAATCTTGGGATTTGATGTGAAACTGTCATTGATCGTAGTATAAAACAAGCAAGGAGCCAAGCTCCGTGTTCTGTAGCCTCATTTGATTTTTGTATTTGATCACATTTGATCATGGGTGTCATGATGCGCCTGTTGGGATAGTTTATTTCCAGTTTTGTCTTACTGTGATAAATCCCTAGCAATTTACACAGCCCTATGGGTCTTCCTTAATCCATTACCTACATTGTTTGCCTTTAGATGGCTAGAAATGTTTTACTAAGGTGTAACCCAGTGATTACACCACATTTCATGGAGGGCTAGAGATTTACTTTTATCTAAATTTCATCATAATGATGTGTAGACGTGATAAGTTATTTCCTGTTGGTCAAATCTTCCCTAGCTTCACCCAACTCAAAGTTGCACAGCCAGCCTAAACTTCGCATCTACACCAATAGAGAGGGACTTCATAGAACAAGAAAAGAAACATCGGCTTTGAATTTATTCTTTTCCATCACACCTGAAAAGAGCAGCAGCTGACAAGCACACAGATCTGCCAGGTGCTTTATTTTTTTGACTTCTTAACCCATTATCTCACAGGACTTTCTCTCTCATGACATCGCCAAGTCCAAGAGTCCCACTGGATATGAAAATGGATGATATTGATGGAAATAAGTAACTTCTCCATGACATTGCAAAGGCACAAAACACAAAAGATATAATCCTTGTCTTCTATAAAGCAATATCTAATGCATGTGAGCAAGAAATTTATTTCTCTGACATCTTGATATAAAATTATCTGTTATAGATTTTTGAACTTTCCCTCTATGGTTTCAGTAAAAGAAAGGACTAAATGGCTCATGACCTGCTATGATGGGTCCCCACCAATCCACCCTCTCTTATGCAGGAAATCAGTATTTGACTTTGGTGTAAAGTGTCTTTTCATGTTTTCCCTCCCAGGCCTGACCCCAGATATTCCTTTCTCCAATGACATTCCCAGAGAGGCAATCGTTGTAAGAACTGTTTTGCACACATTCATCAAAACATCTTTTTTCATCTTTTCTTTCCTTTATCTCTCACACACACACACATTTTAGACAGAGTTAGCAGGGATTGTACTGAAGGACCAAAAATGCAAGTTCAGGTTCTAAATTCCATACTCAGAGCATAGCCCTTCACAAATCCTTTTGTGACACAAAATGCAACCAGTGGCTAAGGAGCAGGGAAAGAATAAAAGCAACAATTCTGAAAACCAAAGGCCCTCACAATGTCCATGAAACGGCAGTTTCAAGAGAGTCAGAGTCCCCGCCAAGAGAGACAAGACACATATATACATACATATACAAAGAGTCCTGGAGACCACGTCCAGAATGATATAATTGGTTTGCATGCACACTTCAATCACTCCTTCATTTTGTAGGCTGCCATTATTTAGCTTAATAGGAACTCAAAGAAAGGAAGGCGGAAGTTAAATGAAGTAACCTCCCACCCAGCCCTGATGTATTATACTGGCTTCCTTTATACTGGCTCATTTGTACCTATAGAAACTGTTCTCAATGACACAGGGATCAGGGATTATTATCAATAAAGAACCTGACTTGATCATACTCACCCATTACCATGAATGCTACTCAACAGCTTCTTCCATTTCAAAAAAAAGAAAAAAATCTTTTTAATGTAGTATTTGTTACTGCTGAACTCCACTGAAAATATATATATTACAAACATCTGCTTTCACACACAGTCTTTGTGCTGTGATTTCAGAGGAAGTCTGAAAGGCTCCATCCAAGGTTGTTGTCTGGGGACACATTATTTAAACGAAGATCTTTAATACACTGTGTCAGAAGGCCATCTTCATCTCTGTGATATCAGAGAAGTGGAGGCACTGCACTGTGAAGAATTTGGCTTCTTACCTACATAAAATAAACAGTTTCAATGCCTGTAGGTCTCAAAAATAGTAGTAAGGGTCCTTTTTTAATAATCCTCAGTCTACTATTTCAATAGCTAGACTACACATCGCATCTCCCTGCACGTATAATACAGCTGCTTTATGTTGGCCTTCTAACTGTTCATTATATTTGTTTTTATAATCAGAAATGTATGGAAACAAATGACCCTTTCAAAGTGCTGATCTGTTAAAAGAAATAGCAAACAATCTCAAAACCACAGAGACTCTTCTATTGGCACAAGAATGGTGGCCCTTAGTCATTTCAGGCCCCAAATGAGATAACACTCTGAAACAACATTCATTAATGTTTGAAATCCCAATACAGAGCAATTTAATTCAACCGGCTTTGTTCTTTAGAAGAAATCTAAAGGGGAAGGCGGGAAGGGTAAAAAGACAGCTTAAGTCATATAAACTTTCACCAAAGAACAAATCAAAACATCTGAGGTTCATTCAATAGGGCTGACTGGTCTCAGGGAGAAGACGACAAACAAAGAAGCATTGTATTGTTCCGTGGAATGAGGTTTTTCCAGGAACATCCCGTCAAATGTTTTCCAAGTGAACACCATGCAGCTGAGAGTAGGTGGATTTGAAACAGCATAAGATCAATAAAAATTCAGCTTTCCATTTCACAGGAAGTCGACTGTTAAAACAGTAATGTACTTGTCCGTAGCATGTAAAACAGAAAGGCCACACAGAGGTTGGGCGTCAGGTTACTGCTCAATGTGTCTTAATAACATGATATATACATACTGAACATCTATCCTACCCCACCCTGAAAGCCTCAAGAGCCAAATAGTCCAGCCTTTTAAGAAACTAACGTGGATAATCTCTGATAAAAGAAAAAACAAAATCCAACTACCTTTTCTAAAAGAGCAAACAATCCGATTTCCTCTCTTAACCTTGTAGAGAACTTTAATAGCATCTTTTGTCACTCTCAATCCCAAGGCTCAGATAAGGGGGAATAGAGGGGGCCAGGAACAAGAAACATTAATGATGGTGCCCTGCCTCGTGAGAAAGGGAAGGAATGGAGAGGGCATCAGTCTGAAATCAAGTAGATTCTGTTGGTCTTCAACATCTAATGCTTTATTTCTTTCTTGTCTTTTATTCTTCAAAGTTATAAGTGGAAAGAGATCTGAATAAAAATCCCTAACTCAGCTTTGCATGCATCCATATTTGGACCAGCAACATGACATGAAAGATCCAATAGCTGCTGCATGGGGCATAATTCAGTAGAGAAGGACTTCTTAAATTAGAAGAGATGATTGGAATGTGGTGGAGATCATTGCGACTCTGGGCCCTGAGCAGGGATGAATTGCTTAGTCTACTTTCCATCCCATGGCCTGGGAAACAGAAAAGAAAACAGCAAGGAGCAGACTGAGAACAGATGAAAGCAAAGCAACTCTTCCCTCAGCACCTGGTGAAGCTAAGGAATTCCTTGCTTGGGATGCTATGAAATGTATGTGGGTTCAAGAAGTGATCAGTCAAATTAATCACTAAAAAGGACTTCTTAAATACAAAACACCACTTTTGTCTGATATGTCTTTGAGCTTTAAAATGCTGAAAATTAAAGAGTGATGCTGGAAAAACATCATCAGATACTTGCTCTGTTTTTATAGCTTTCCTTTAATGTACCCTTATTGACCACCATCAATGGTAGAGTACTGTGTTAGAGAGACCTTTGGCACTACCCAGTGTAACAGATTTTACATTATGTGAACCACCCCAGCAACTGCCTGTGTGCGTGTTCCTAGCCCACAGCAAACATGAAGTAATTTGGATTGATTTAACCCACCCAGAGGAAGGTTTAAACCAGGCTGAATTGTCTCACATCTGCCAGTGGCCAAAACACATATGTACAAAGTTATCTTAAGACAGCCACCAGGAGCCAGGGTACTGCAGGTACTGTCAAGCCCTGTGGCATTGACCATTGACTCTGCATGTTATGAGTTCATTGCAGCTCCACAAGATAAGTGCGGCTCTAGACTTACTTGTCTGTTTCAGCCTCCCACAGATCCCACTAAATTGACGATGTTTCAGTCGTAATCTGATCTTTGGGGTGTATCTCCCAGCCAAGAGATCACAGAGACATCCCAGTCAATGTTGACAATGTTGACCGGTTCATGTCTTGGCCACATCATTGGTTTCAGATTTTCCCAGGGAGGTGGAAGTAGAAATCAGGTGAAAAATTCAATTTTGCATTGTTGACCTGGCAAAGATTAATTTTCCAGATTAATTTTCAGTTTAATATTTACGGTTCGCAGCTCAGGCACTGAGTTCAGTGAGCCTAACCTCTATTTTCAAGAGGAATACTCAGCATTGCTGCAGCCAGTTCTCAAAAGCATATCTCTAGCCAAGCTTTCCAAGTTTGCTACATGAGTACTATATGAGTAAATGTTCTTGCTTTTGAGGGATTAATCAGACCCTCTCCAGAACTTCAGGGCAGCTTTTTTTCTTACTCTGGTAACACTGCGGCAAGGAATCCATGCTGATGTCGATAGTCTCCCACAGGAATGTTGCTGCAGGAGCATCTGAAAGTAATTAATAACTGGAAGAGAGAAAAACGGAAACGTTCCTGTTGGTGATGAGGTTCCAATGGGTGCTCCCGGGGTGTCAAAAGCATTAAGACGATACTCAGTCTTATCACCATTTGCTTGCCTTTCCAGAATATGGATGTGAAAAACAGCCTGGAGGCACGAGTAGGAAAGATTAGCAACCCTGAGGAATTAAGTGACTGATCCTTCTATATCAACAGCCAGGTTTGCAAGACCTTGCCTGTGAGCTTTGTGGATCTTCTTAATGGTAAAGGGAACCAGATGCTCATTAGTCAAAGATGTGGCTAATATTCACCCAATGGCATGCTAGTCTAGATTTTAACCTGTGTGTTTACCTGCCTGTAAAATGGCAATGAGACCCTCTAGCAGGGCTGTGTGGGAGTTAGTGATTTCAGCACAGATGGATATATGGAAACTTTTTTGTTAGATTACTTATCTCCTGGGTTCTCCAAGTCAGGTTGGATCTTCACCTGCGGGGCAACAGAACCGTTCATCTGGCTAACGTGGAATCACGGTAACTTACACCAGAGGAGGTGGTGAGCGGTTGAAATAAACCCGGCATTTAAAGCAATCAAAACCTTGAGTTTCTCATGGAGATGGATCCTCCAAGGCCTCTGAGGAGGGAATTCCCATTGACTTCAACACATAAGGAGAGCTTAGAGGAGCAGACCCCTGAACCTGGGTCAAAGCAATGAACGATACTCAGTTCTGCTGCAAATGACATAAATCAGTCACATTCATTCCAAACCAGGCCCTGCAGCATGACCCTTAACCAACCTTTCAGTGAACCTGAGATATGGTTTTCAAATTTGTAATGAAACCTGAAACTAAGTGATTTTCACCTGGTTCTGGCTTTCACAGAAAACATTTCACAGCAAGCTTTATTCCCTAAGTGTGATCCTCTAATTTCTTTGTTAAACTCAACCAGTTCTTTGAACTGGGAGAGTCAAAGAGTAAGCTGGTGACAATTACCTGAAAAGCATTAAGTTTTGTGTAAGAACATGAGCTCATCAAAATGGATGCCTGCCTTTGAGTTCCACAAGGAATTTTCAAGACTCGTTTTGGAGCCATGTGCCTCAAAAAATTAAAAGGATAACACCTTTTTTCCACAAGTAATAGCACCTCTGAGCTGTATCCCTGAGCAGGGAACAGTGAGGGAAGATAACAGAGTGCAGCCAGCAATCACCTTGAAAGTAAGCCACGTCACAACAGTACTAGTCTGCAGAAGGGTTTGCATACCATAGGAAAACCCAAGTCCTGAATATATATTGTGTGCCATTAATGTGGGCAGCTCTATTTCAGGTTGTCTGCTAGCAAAGATTTCCTAAAGGTCCTTCTGGAAGAAGGACTGAAAGGTCCTCCCTAGTTGGAGCCCATTAACTGGGTATATGTCTGAAGAGAAGACAAAATGGATCTCTGCATAGATCTAACATGACTTAACTTGCCACCCCCCAAAATCTGTCTTTAAACATCTAAATGACTCCAGACACACAGCACTAAACCAAGGAAAACATCCACTGCTGAAGCAATAACCTGATTGAAGAAGGAACAGAAAAAAACAAACCAACCATCATAAAAAGTTATCAGTCCTAAGAACAGGCATAACAGACCTCTGAGGCCCCACACCCAATGTCTCCACTAGACTTCTAGCTCAGATGGGGCACTCGGTGTTCCAGGAGCGTCACCGAGTATCTAAGTCCAGGTCCTCAGAGGTTAATTCCAAACCTCCACAAACCACACAGGTGCCCCTTTATGGGCTGCACTTGAGTAGGAAACAGATTGAACAAAGCCATTGCATTGCTGCTCTTAGCCTCCTAACAGAGCAAGCCTTGATGGTAAAGTGCAAGCACAAAGGAGGCAACTCAAAAATGTGCGACTAAATGGCCCTTCACAGCTTTGCTCACCCTAAAACCATTACTCTGAGCAGTATCCTCTCTTGCGACTGGAAATGTACCATCTGATGCTGGAGCCATATGTGAACTGAGTTATCAACAAGGGAGCTCATACCTTAGTGCACGGGTCCATCGAGAGCCACCAGAAAGCAGAGATGCTCAAACATTCCCAGAGCTTCTCACAGCCCTTGCTCTGCAAGGATTTGCTCAGTAGACACAATCCAATCAACCGCTCTTTAAACCACAAATCAGTGTGTTTTCTTTCACACTGGATTTCTAGACAGGTAGCATTGCCTCATGGTTGATAATACCCTTGTTATAAAGGACAAAAACCCATGATTTACTCTGCAAAAAGCATAACGCTAACTGAAAATAGCCTAGGAAGGATATAGCGTCATACCTAACACTACATTAAATGCAAACTGAGAACCTGATATATTTTAGGAAAATTCAGCACACTCTAGACTAATAAACATTTTACAATATTATTGCACATGTTCATTTCACTTTGTACAAATAATCATTCCCTTCACATCTAATAAGTCTGCTTGACACATTTGTGGCCTTATAAAAACACCTTCAAGGGCCTTGTTTTGAGGCATCGATCATTTATTTATACTAAGCCCAAAGACAATGACTAACGATTCCAATGGTATAAAAGTCTTCAGCTGTGAACTTTGCCTTGTTGTTTGTTATCTCAGAACTCTAAAATAATTTAAAGGATATTTTATATTAATGACTGAAAAAAATGGCACTTTTTTTCTCTGGCAACAACATCAAACCAATCAAGGTAAAAGGCCAGACATGTTTGCCTTTAAGGATGTTTCCAGAGCTAGAAATATAATGCAATTCAGAGCCCTTATTTGCAGTTTGTCCTGTCTACACAACCATCAGAGGTGCCAGAGGCTGGGAAATCAGGCTTCCAACTACCACCTATAGGAACATTTGGAGCTGACTTTACCCATTCTCCAGATACAGAGCTTAGATCAACCTCACCATAAATCAAAACTGACTGATGGTGATGGAACTAGAGGAGTCAAAATCATAAGCGTAAATGGGTTCATAAAGCTGAGTACCCTAACCTACTAACCTCACTCCTCATTGCAATAACACCTTTTTTTCTTGCAACTCAAAGCAGGCCCAAGTTTTGTGGTTCTGACGGGCCAGATACTTAAGGAGCATAAATGAGAGCAGCATCACACACAGCCATGAAATCATGTGAATTTAGGGTAGCGAATACTGCGGTGGCGATTGCTTCATGGAGTGTTATGACACAGCAGTCCTTGCACTGACAGAAGGGAACAATCTCCTAATGTGGCACTGTTTTTGTAGGGTTTGGTTTTTTTCTAGCAACCCACTAAAATGACAACAGTTTCATTAAACCCATGATAGCTGATCTATGGCTCAGGAGTTAACCAAAAGCAGAACCTCCAGTCCAGTTATGACCTCAGATACATGTAAATTCAAATGAGGTGACAGGGAAATATGATAGAAATAGGAGAATTATAAGCACTTACGTAACAATACAAGCATTCTGAAACTTGGTTTACAATTAAAATGGATATATAATTAACTGTATTTTACTAGGCCCGGGTTATGCTCAAAGCACACTGAAGTAGATGAGCAGATTTATGAATACACGTGTTAACCAGTTGTACAAGACTAGATTTTCCCCCAAGCCAACTCTCCGTGTCATTGCTTTTAACATCACATGATAACTGACAGCACAACACAAAAAAATTAAATGTTTGGAAATAAAGCTGCTGCTAGTCTTAAGAGATCTGGTCCCTCAAAACCTCTCACCTCATTGTATGCTTGCAAAGATTTACAAGCCCATTCTAGCAAACAACAGTGGATCTGCTCTCACCACATTTACTCAGACTTTTTTGTGCTCGCACCCACTTTCATTTCTATTGGAAATTTACCAGAAAACGTAGAAAACCTGTAAATCATACTAAAGCCCATTAAATTTGAGATTAATTTAGTCTTAAAGGTTAGCTCCATTTTCTTACCACTATTTCTGTCTGCAATCTGTCTTCATCAGACACTAATTAATAAGCAGACACAGCTTTGGAAAACTGCCTTTAATCTTAGGAAAGTAAATACTCATGGTTACTAATGCAAAAATCTCACTACACAATTCATTGGAAGATTGGAACATGTAATTTTCTTTTATAACAGCTTACTGATTTAGAGGACTAAAAGCACAGGTGAAGCTGAAAAGAAATATTACTTTAGAAATATTGTGTTTTTTTATTCCTCAGCAGTGCTAAAGCAGTTGTATTTTCCTAAGATATTTTTATTTTTTCTCAGGCAACAGGATTAGATCCTCCTGTGTTTTACACCAACAGCCTTTGCTTGAAGTCAGGGTTTGTTACTCCTGATTTACAAGGGTCCAAGTCATTTGGGGATTAACCCTGTCCAGAACTGTGTGCAGAAAGGGAGGTCTTATGACAACAAGGAGGTAAAATACTGCTCTCCAAATTATATTTTTAATGATCACTTCCTTTCATAATGATGCAAGATTATATATTGACTGTGAAGAGCTATTTGTGTGCCACGACTAAGATACGCTTTCATCAAACATTTATTTTTCATGTCTAGAACTAATTTGTATTTGATTAAAGGTTTTCTATGCATCTACAGGAAAAGATTATTCACATTGAATTGCTTTCCTCAACAAAAAAAGTTTGCAAGTACTGCCAAAATAGCAGTTTTAAATACATCTCTTTTTAGTCTGTGCATCACAGTAGGGATTTCTTAATCAATAACATGCTGGCTAGCACAGATATGCTGGCAGCTGGGCTAGGCCAAAGCAGCAGCACATGACTGATGGTGATCTCTCATTGCAATTGCATCATTTACCTGCACCAGAAACTGTCATCTGTGAAGTACATTAAGATCTGCAAATCCACAGCACATAAATGGGAAGCTGCTGCAGGATATATCTCATTGTCAAAAAAATAGGAAAAATAAAATCTTATTTCGTCCTTGATTCTTGAAGAATTCCAGTGATGGGCACTCTATTTCTCCCCTAGGCAAGTTCTTTTGACAGATACTAGCTGTATTCTGCTCTCAGACTCTTTCTGCATTTTCTTGAATAAACAACTAAGTTGGTTCACCAAACCGTACCTGATAGGCTGAAACAGTTGTTCTCCCTTCAAAATGACAGAGATGCATGGAACTAAAAAATGGTTTGTTCAAATCAGACCTGCCTGCCCAGGCCATGTGGAAAGCACCAGTGTTTTCTTTTGCTCGGAGCAGATTGCCAAATTGTAGACTCATCTCCACGGTCTTCAGGGAGTCTGAGGTTAAACCCCAACCCCTGCCATACACTTCAGACACCCACTACCTGACCAAGCACATGGCCTCAGATCCATCTGTTTTCCATCATCTTCCCCAAGAAAGTGGGATCATCTCAAATGATTCCAGTCTTACAAAACAAAGGTGTCTAATCCAAGCTAGTAACTTGGGATACCACAATAGCCAACTGAGAGAAATATATCCCTCACAGAAACTTGGGTGTTTATCTTAGGATAAGAAGCATAACCCTGGGGAGCTGCAGTCTCTCCCCATTGTCTACAGGGGAGTTCTAGACTAACCAGACAAGATGCCCCCAGTTAAGAGCCCCTAAATGTACTTGAGGCCATTCCCACTGCAAACCTTTCCACACCTCAGTTCCTCAGACAAGATCTCCATGAAGACCAGAAAGGTTTAGAAAAGCAGAACATCCAAGGCAGCAATGTATCCACAATCCAAAGGCATAATATAATGTCAGGTCCATGCGAAGAAAAAGAAACAAAACATAGGCAAGACCTATAATTTTCCACCTCTTGCTTTGCCATTCTTTTTTTTCTTTCCTCTTCTCATTACCTCTATCACTCCTGCTCTGCGCTGAAGGAAAGCTGCAATGTTAAGCACATGGGGGAGGATTCTCTGCAACAGCATTTTAAAAAAAAAAAAAAAAGGAAAAACTCCTCTGAAAAACGTTTTAGTTAAGACATTTGGATTTTTCAGTATAAATAAATTTATTCGTGAGAGCACTTAAGACGAGTTCTAAGGTTAACAAACACTGCACTATGCAACTCACAGCTGTGACAAATATTTAAGAAATCCGATACAGCACGCCTAAAAATTATTCATTTGCAGGCCTCGTTGCTTTTGAAGATCAACTGTTTTATTTGTAATTTTTGACATTTTCCTTCTTTTCCTGTTTGGCCTGTGAATTTGAAAGGGTTGTAAACACGTACTCCAGCTCTATGCCTGAGGCGCTGGGCTGTTGTCAGCATGCCAAAAGGAAAAGGAAGCTGATAGGTCCTTTGGTACATACCGATATGAAGGGCTTGTAAAGATAGTATTTGTTTGTTTTTTTTGATCTGACTTTGAATCTGGCTGTAGTACCTACCCCTTCAGGGAAAAGCAACTTTTAAATAAATGCTTCAAGATTGTGCAAACATTTCAGTAGTTTCAGAGTCCTGGTGTTCAGGGTCAGGGAAGGAAGAAAATACATGTCAGTCAATAGAGATGGAAACGATAAAAAATGGTTAGAACTACAGTCATAATTTTTGCCTGGGCTGGGTGACGGATTCTTTCGACGGCTGCATCACGTGCTATTTCACTCATGTGCCTTTTGGCCGGCCTATAAAATGTACTGTGGATTTTATGCGTGTGCACACACACATACTTGGAGACGGATTTAAAATATACAGTCGTTTCAAACTCATCGTCCTTCGATACTACGATTTGCAAATACTGCAGGATCAAGAGAAAATATAAGCCTGCTAGCTTTTGTTAGCTTAAAAATGGTTATTTCCCTTCATTTCTTCATTTTAGCTATGTTCCTGCATTTATTTTTTTTTTAATCCATTATTTATTACTCAGCATTTAAGGATCCCAGGTCTCTGCAACATGAGGTGCTGTACCAACAGGTAGGTCATACCAGTGCACAAACCAGTGCTCAGGGCTGTAGGAGCAGGTCTTGCTGCAGGAGCACAAGGTAAAGCCCACTTGACTTGGAGAGCTAATAAGCTTGAGGGCCAAAGAGCAAGAGGAGAAGCGGAGACAGGAGGAAGTGAAATGGCTTGTTCTAGGCCTACAAAGCAGTGATAAATCTGGAAATAGGAGCCGCATCTTCTGGACCTGTATCATAGCAGAATAAATCAGCCATTTCTCATTCACCTTCTGTATTTGCCTCTTACATCTTGTCCATAACTCTTGAATCTTTTAGCAAATTGCAAAGTATTTTTTACAGAGGTGTGTACTTTACAAGGCAAAAAAAAAAAAATCTTGCCACATGGCTGGTTAGGGGCGCTGGGAAGTGCTGGAGGTCCTACAGGAATGAGAGCTGGAAGGACAGAGCCCATCCCTTGGACACGCATCGAGGAATCAGGGCTAACACATACACTTGGGGAAACACAGGTCCCAAATGACTCCAAACCTGACATCGATTCTTTGTTTCCACAGCTTGATTAATTTTTAAGTGGATCTAAATTTTTGCTGCTTATACCACCCAGAAATTGGAAGCACTTTATCTGTTGAGTATTTTGCTAGAGCGTGTTGGGTTTGATCTTTACCAGAAAACTGTCCTGAAGGTTACACACCTTGCTTAAAAGCCTAGCAAAGACAGGAAACTCAGTTTTAATCAAGATAGCAGGACAGCATGAAGATATGGAGGCATGGGGGGCTCTCACTCAAGCTCATTCTAAAATACGCCTGGTCTTCTCCCAGATTCCATCTGGTGTTAAGTCAATCGTATTAACAACACGCACTTTTCATAAGGGAAAACCAGCTCTGAGTCCTGAGAAATGCTCTGCAATAGAAGGACATCACAGAGGCTCACATCTCCAAGGCCCACAAAAATTTGCAATTGAGAACCACCAAAATCTGCAGCAATATGAGGGAACTTGAGGTGGAACAAAGGGTAATCAAGAGGAAATGGGAGGAGAAACAGAGGCACAACAGCTAATGACCCCTCCAAAAGCCAGACGTGTTGGATATCCCAGCTCTCAGACAGCAGATCTCCCTTCCCTTTTTTGGCAGAAGGGAAAACTCCCTCACAATGGAGCTACAGACAACATACAGCAGCGGGATGTATTTTCCCTCTTGTTCCAGCTCCTGAGAGTGAAAACACTGGACGCTTGGGCAAGAAGAGAGCATGAGGAGGAAAGAGTTTATGCATCCAGTGTGTCTTTCCCTGGCTGGGAAGTGCTGGAGGCCACCAAGGAGCCAGCACAACCACTGGGTGCTCATCAGCCCTGAAGCAAACTCATGGACTTTGCTGCCTTCCAGCCAATGCCAGCCACAAAATTCAAAGCATTCCAGGTTGTTGCACTACTGCTAGACCACCAGGCCAGCTTCGTGGTGTGTTTGAAGAGAGTCTTTCCACGCAACAAAACGCTCGAGCCGTTACTCCTCGGATGCTTGTCAGTGCACTGCTGTCACGTTTTCACGGCATAACAGCCTGTGGGAGGTGGGATCCCAAGCAGAGACAATTATGAGGCTGTTATACATTTGCGGCACAAGTCAGGGTGGGTTTGTTATGCAGTATCTAATGGGGCAGCATGTCCTCTCCTCAGCCTGGAACTGCCCCACAGAAAGCACTACTCAATTCTCTCCCCCACCTACCTCTGCTGCTGCTCATCCGTCCCACCAGTGGCTGGGGTTTTGGGGAATTTGTCTCCAAATGGGAACCAGATTGGAAAATGGATTAGCAGGAATAAGATAAAGAATTAAACCCAATCAGCAGGCAACCGCGTTTTTAAAAGGCACAGATGCACGCGATTAGCTTGCCGCATGTGTTCAAGTCAGATCTCAACATCAGAGATGGGCTTGGAGAAAACCTCAAATCCCTCAAGAGCCTGCCAGGGCCCCGGGGCGGGCCTTTGCATGGCGAAGGCTGCGTGCATCCCCAGAGCCATGCCTGGGAAGCACAGGGACTCAGACAGCCCTTCAGCTCCCCATCCAGCCCCTTCAGTGCCCTTGAGGAGAGAGGGCATCCCTCTCTGCTCACTCCAGCAGTGAGCGGGCATTTCCATGATCCCAGCTCTGACTGTGGGATGCTGGAGGAGATGGAGTAAAATTAATCCAAAGATTACAATGCCTGAATAGTCCCAAATTGTGTTGAGTGGAGGAGGAGGAGAAACATCCCTTTTTTTTTATCCTACACACCCAGGTCACAGAGTGAGTCAGGGGTTAGGGAACAGGGGTGCTGGTCCAACTCCACCCGCTCCCCAAGCAAGGCCAAAGAAGGGTGAGAAAATTTAGGGAAGGGCTTCCCACCTCCAGCTGGAGGAGGCAATGGCCATTTCATCACATTGAGAAATGCTCCAGCATCTCCTGGCCCCATGCTTACTTAAGACCCATCTGAAAACTAAATATTGCCAAGAGACAGAACAGCATCTGCACACTATCAAGTTTTCCTGGATCTCTGGTGGTACTTGGGCTCACCAACTTCAGGGAGTGGTTTTCTACTGGGGTGACAGGGATGGGACAGTGGGAGAGTGAGGAAAGGGGCAGAAAGAGATTAAGTTCAGTAGAAGGAGAGTTCTGAGTTTTGGGAAGCCCTTTCTCGCTGGCAGAGCATCACCATCATGTTCTTGTTGTTTCGACATTTGATACAGGTTCATGAGTTCAGTAGGAAAACATGAAACCAGAAAGGGCCAAATCCTGACCCCAAACATACAGGGAAAGCACTGGCCCAGCCCAGGGAGTGCTGGGATTTAGCAGCCAGACCACCCTATCGTTCCTAGAACAATAAAATAATCTTACTTCTATAGAACTAAATCCCAAGCACAGCATGGCTCTTTCCAGTTGGTGACAGCAGAGTCAAGCCGTGTGGTTTGCAGGACCATCAGCTAGGGAGCTCCAAGTATTTTGCAAATATTAATTCAGAGGCACAAGCCAACTACGAAAAAAGGGACCTTTCTTTCACTGTTTCACAGCTGAGGAAGCAGAATCAGGGGTTAAACAACAACCTGAGTTCATGTGTGCTAAGCCAAGCTCTCTGTTGCTGCTGGACCTCACCTGGGCAATGCTGGATTTCAGCCCGCAGAGCTCTACCCAGATTCACCAGGCAGCTGCATGTGCCCAGCCTTCTGTCCCTGAGCAGGGTCAAGAGCCACCTGTCTGACAGGACAATGCAAAAGAAGTGCCCTGGAAGTGGTGTGGGGAGGACCATTTACTTGCAGGATGGCTCCACCCTCTTCTGGAATAAACCTTCAGCAAAGAAGGGTTTAATCTGTTGCATTGGGCGAACAAGGGCAACATTGCATGAGTTGCAGTACTTCATCTGGCAAATTTGCCACAGCTTTGCTATGTTTGGTCACGGGTCACTTGAGTCCTTCTCCTCAAAAGTCAAACGTTTTCAGATGTTCTTTCATGAGGTCTGTGTGGCCATACGTGTATGCATGGGCCATATCCAGCAGCCAGGATTTTGGTCCAGTGGCTGATAAACAATCTTCACTGAGGAGAAGAGATCATAAAGGTTTATCAGGACTAATGTGATGTCTTCTCCCCAACTGTTTTTAGTCAGTTAACATAAACTGGTATTATTGGGAATGTTTTAAAGAAATGCTAAACTGAGTCAGACGGGTTACATCTTGAAGGTGCTCATTTCTCCTCACCAAAACGTGGTGCTGACTATCTCCACAGACATTTTTCTTGTAATAACTCAGTTCAGAGATGAATCACACCTTAGGTTCCTAAGTCTAAAAGTCTTCTTGGAGGAGAGAGCCCCTGTGAGGTTAAGGCTCAGCCAACTAGCAGGCACCAGAGATGCCTCTTGGGCACTGACTCTGGGGCACCGACTCTGGGGCACCAGCCCCTAAGACTTCACAAAACCTCACTGGTTTTGCTGTTCATGAAACAATTTTCTGGCACTGACCACTGGTATGCTGCAGCAGAACAAAACTGTATGTATCGTGGTCTGAGGAGATAAGCACAGCCTGTTTTGAAGGGAGAGGGAATACCATTTGCAAAACAGGTTTAACTGGGAAGGAAAGCGCAGCAGCTTTATCATTAACTCTGGATATCCTCAGAGAGCCGTACAAACACTCACTTTCCCTACTGCAATGAGTCCCACAGGTGATCCCTTGACAGCGGTGAGGTTATGTCCTGCACTCATGACCTTGTTACCTCTCCATTTCACCTAATCATCCCTCACTGCTGACATGATGGTCCCAAACACAAGCGGCCTTGCCTAGACTTACAGGTGTGAGGCAGAAGATAGGTCAACTTCACCTTTTCCCCTCCCCATCTCCACCTCCCAACCCACTCTCACCCTCAGTGAAAATTCTCTATGTCCTGTAGCCCTCAAGGCCACTCCAGCCCCAGTTGGTCAAATCCAAGAAAAAGATTTGTTTAAACTTTTTCCAGCGTACGTTTTACTGCAGACATTGCTTTTATTAAAGGCTGCACCACAATCCTTTTCATAACGGCACTGGGCAATCTAGCAATATCCTCATGCACTTAGAGAGTGAGTTAATGAAGGAATAGGTTAATTGAAATCGACTTCAGTATGAAGTACGAGCAGTTGTGCCGAAACGTGGCATAAAATAGAAATGAAAAGAAAACCCAGCTTCTCAACCCAGCCTGTAGCTTTCTGGCCATGCACGGAAAAGAATTATTATTCCTTCTTCGTCTTCTAATATGTTCGACAGTAAAACCACCAATAATATGAAAATAAATTACACCTGGGGCAACCTTATATTGCACTAACAGTCTGGCTCTGATTAGCCTTGCCTTTATCATGCATGCATCGTATTAGTCCGTTTCAAAGAATTCGCGGAGAAATTCATACTTCGACCTTAAAACAGAGAGTAAAAACACAGCTGAATTTAATTACCCGCTGACCGCATGCACTGGGTTAGGTAATAAAATATAGAAGCAGTAAGATATGTAATGCTTTATTAAGCTATCTCAGATACAAGAGCATGCCTGGCAATTATGCCTGAAGGCTACTGAAGGCTACTCAGAATCTCTCGCAGACCACCCAAAGAGAGCTAAATAGAACCCGGTTCTCACTGCACAGCAAAGACATCCATAAATAATACAGCTATATGCAGGCAAAGTGCCTCCTTGCTCCTATCTGCCTTTAAATCCATATGTTTATCAAACACACATTGCCATGGCATCAACCTATTCTTCTCAGCCTTGCTCGAGACATGGATTTTTAACACATTCCCGGTGCACGCTTAAGCCTGGCTTAGGCTCCAAGTTTATGAATGTTTAAATAAAACAGTCAAAAATCAAATAAAGCCCAAAAAATGGCTGGATGAGAAAGGAAACGCTGAGCCTGTCTCCCCTCCTCATTCCTAAAAGGAAACCTTGGGTGCAGTTAAAGTGGACAGGCAGTTTTGGGAATCAGTTTGCAGGGCTGCTATGAAATAAAATATTTAAGAGTGCGACAGTGCGTGCTGGTGAGTGGGCTGGGAGGGAGGAGTGAGAACAAATCCTACCTTAATTACAAATTTAGCAATTTAAAGAAATCCAGTAATAGGCACAAGCTGCAAATACTGGTCTGATCAGATCAGTGAGTTCAAGCAATAATTTTTTAATTATTCTAAATTAACATCAGTCCTTTTTATATGCTTCATCCAACATTATGCTGCCCATAACATGTAAATTTAGACTAATAAAGCAGAGCTATACAATGAATAATGAAAAAGTTGTGATAAACAGGGGGAGGAGGGGAAGCCTATCAGAAGATACATTGCCAGGGAATTGTACTATAAAATGGATAGCCCAAGTTTATAAAGAAATTCACATTTTCAGACCCTCATCCAGGCAAGGGGCCCAAGTTGTGGATTTCCAGGGGGAAAGACAGTTATTTATGTCTCTGCTCCTGCATCATTCCCACCTCACAACATTGCAGTATTCATTCAAGAGCTGGCCACCCCTAATTTCAGCAAGACCTTGGAGGCTAAAGACCAAATGGCAGGGTCAGCAGAGAAACTGCGAAGCCAAGGAAAAGGTGAAAAAAGGATGAGATTTGAATAGATCTGACAGGAGTGGAGTCTGAATCAAACCTCATGTCCAAAATTTCTTGGTGACTACCCCTTTTTCTCTTCATCCATTTCCCTTCTCAGTTGTTGTTGGCTTAGACTACAGACAACTTAGGGTAGAAACAATTTTGCGTGTGGCTGTGCCATCCCTGGAGACACCACACTTGGTTGGAGTCTGCAGGCTGTATATAAATATAATCACTGCCATAAGAATCAAATTAGAGAGGGATCCAATATTCACATCTACTCGTAACCCCTCTTACTTGTAACCAGCTGAACCCAACTTGCAGATCCCAGAAAATTTCCACCTCTGGCAATCTTCTCCTCCATACTCGCCATATAGGTTCACTCCTCTTTTCCTGTGACGGGAAATCTACTTCTATGTATTTTTAGGTTTGAGTTTTAGCTTGCTTCTTTTTAAAATAGGAGAATCAGCCCAAAGAAAAGTCCAAAATTTGAATCAAACCCTCCCCTTCTCCCACCTAAAAAAAAAAAAAAAAAATGAAAAAAAGAGAAATAATCAAAGAACTCAAAAACAACCCCAAGTTTGGGTCACTTTTTCCTTTCCCACATTCCCTGGCTCTTATTCATTTGTTGCTCTTTTGCATTTCAAGCTATCTGGCCAGGATCAGAGGCAGACTCTCTTAAACATATTGTGGTGTGAAAGGCTGCTCTGGAAGGATTTCTGGCCGCTACTCTCAGTGCAAGATGAGTTGGAAATCTCCAACTAGAGCCGATTCTCAAAGAGTTCCACAGTAACTTTGGAGGGGAAATAAAGAGCCCTGGAAAATGGCCATACTCACATCTCCAGGAGCTAACATTCATCGTAAAAGGGGAACTGAGCAGCAGCTCCATCAAAGTGACACCTCTCTGGCTGGATCGGTATTTACACGGATCATGTTTTGCTCAACAATGCCCTTCAGCAATACTAGCTGATAAGTCTGCTATTTATGCAACGTATTTCTCACCGCTGAGCCAAACTGACGGACTGGGACCACTCAAGTAACTTGCCTGTTGCTGATTGAGATGAGGATCTAGAAATTTGGATCCCAAAGCTTCTCTGTTCACACCAGAGTTTGAGAGTTTCCTGGGGTGCTATATTTAACATAGGTCTCCTGAAATCTGTCTCTAGTATTTCAGAGCAGGGGGTTTGAAGATGAAAACCAGAATGTTTGTATGCCAGACCAGGAATTTTCACAGACAACGCCTGCACAGAGTGCCCTCGCAGCAGGCAGCGGAGGAGCCCTGCTCGTTCGCATTCTCTTTATAAACAGTTGTTTATTTTATTATCTTTATTTGAAACAGATTATGCAGCAGAAGACTTCTGGAAAAATCTTTTCCATCTGACTACTATTTTTGGCAACATACAGTACAGGATAGAAATACGCTTGCTTGCGTTTATTTATTTGTCTTCATCCCAAACGCTGCAAAGGGGAGAAAGATGTATTGGAAGTAACTTCAGAGAAATCCTACAACTGTTGATGGAAAGATGACTCGGGTGCAAATCAAAACCCTTCACCTAGGGCCATCTGTGGGCCACATAGAGCAAGACAGAATTAATCTTTGAGAATTTCTTTTTGCCTCCATATTAGGTCCTTGCTGAGTCCTCCCTAGGAAAAGAGCCCAGGAAACCCAATACCAAACCAAATAATCCCCATGACCAGAGCTGAAGGAATGGCTCCTGCTGTAAGGAACAGGAGACAACTGTGATCCTCTGATGGGAACCATAAATGAAGGGTGACAGAGACATCCCAAGAACTGCTTCACTGTGATACTCCTACACTGCAATGGACTATTTAATGGAATTAAAGGCATTAACACTTTTTCTAAAGAAAATACCCAAACCAGCTGTAGAGAATAGCACAAGATGATAGTCTGCCTGTAAGATTCAGTTAAAAGCCCCAATTCACCTCTGGTGTCAGAAGCCAGAATGTCACAAGGACTATGGGCACAGGACAGACATTTTGAGAGAGACTGAAGAAGTTTATGGATTATGTAATAACATTACTTATAAGAACACCAAAATACAACTATTCGTTTCTCTGCATGCACAAAAAAAAACCCAAAATGAATATTAAGGGCAGGGATCACTAAATTTGTATTGATTGATTATATTTATTAATAACTCAATTACTGATAGTGGGTTTTTTTCCAGTTTGTTGTTAATTTTCCCAGACATACACAATCTTTCTCTTCTTATTTCTGTTGAGTGGGGAAACAAAAGGAACAAGAAAAGACTTTTTTAACAGAACTAGGGAAACGTTGCTCAAAGTAGAAACTATCCACTGAACCTTGTTTTGAGAGGTGAAAAAGAAAGGATTTTCTGTCAATCACTTACACACAGAAAACCCCACCAACCTCAGACTTTCCCTTCCCACATGTAACTGCTGAACCTGTGTTCATGACCTTGAATTTCTTTATGGGACACAAACATATGCATTCGTAAATCGTCAACAAGAATTTCACACAACCTGCAGTGCCCGTAACGTCTCTATAAAATTTTCACTTAAACATTATTCATTGATCTGCTTGTAAACTTCCCAAACAGCACGTCGCCTAATTAATCATTTTTATACTAGATGCAATTGTATGTTTAGCTGCAGAATGGTTTGCTGTGGCTAATCACATCCATGCACTGAGCAAAGACGGAGCTGTTTGACAATTGAATATGAAGCTTTAATTATTCTATTCAGAAACAAAGTTTTCATTAGAGAATCCCAGAGCAGCTGGTTACTGTAATGATGTCTCTAGTGGAATTACAAACAGGATGAAAAGGGTTGGACAATGTTATTTAACTTACAGCATCATGATGTTCATTTTGAAAGCCATGAAGAGTTGGACAAGATTCTTTAAGCTTTCTGTTGCTGGTGCCAAAACTCAGCTGGAGTGTGTTTTCGCGACACTCTCCACTTCCTATTGTTTTGCAGAGCACTTTTTCCACCTTCTTAAAAGGACTCTGAAAACAGTAACACCTCTGAGAGTGAAGATTTTCTGCTAGGAGGAGCTACTGAGCTGAGCACAAACTAGATGTGTGCTCTGGATCCGTGCCGTCTATGACTGCTTGGAAATACAGCGCATGCAGCTTTGCTCTCCCACCTCCAAACTCTTCTAGGGAGCAGAGGTAATAGGAGAAGGTGCCACCCATTAACACTACCTAATATGGCACATATTCCCCTAGATGCAACCCTACCTGAGTCACACAAACATGGATATTAACTGTTCAAAGATGTAGATGCAGGGGCATGAGAAAAGTTCCTCTGTGTGAGTTGAACTAGTTCCAGCTCCACATCAAATACTGCCCTTATGATTTTTATGTCTAGTTGGGAGCGAGAGAAAGAGGATTAGACCTAGTCATGGTGTGATGGAAGAGCCCGTTACTCTCCACTCTCCTCCTCTGCTCTGCCATGGGGTGACTTTAAGAAGCTGGGAGAGGAAAGAAGAGAAACTAGACAAACTTCCCGAGTTACATTCAGATTCAGGACCTCCAGTGAGGCACTGTAGCTTTCAGAGGAACCTTCCCAATGCCATCATAAGCACTCTTCCCTTTAATAAATACACCTCAGCTTGCCATATTCTCTCCCTTTATAGTGAAGATGATGAAAATTGAAGTTCCTGACTTCCTTAATATGTGCCCATCCTTCCAGAGGACTGGGAGGAGGAAGGTTAGGAGATCAGTGAAACAACATAAACTGTCACGAGAGATCCTTTTTCCTACAGAAAAAGCCCTTTACTCTGCACAGTCTCCTCAAGCCATACATGCTATGTCCAGAATTAGGCCCTGAAATATAACATCTCTATTGAATTCTCTCTTCCCTTACTGCCCTCCCTCCAGGACTTCCCTAACCAGTTCAGGCTGTGGAGGTAAAAGTCTGATGCCTGTTACTAATGTCCCAAATGTAAGCCCACCATGAGAAGGAAAAAAAAGAAAAAAAAAAAAAAGGGGGAAAAAAAAGCCCATGAAGACATATATCCTGCTGAGCCACCAGAGAAGCTCCAGGAACATCAAAAAAAGAACCAACTCCAGTGAGTTCTGATGTGGTTTCAATTTTGGATTCTGTCATTGGGAAAGTAATCAGGTCAATCAGAAATGTGGTGGAAACCCAGCTGAGAACATGAATTACTGCACATTCTGGACCACCCAAGACCAAAACAGGGGGGGAAAGAAAGGCCCTATATCTTAGTAATACTATAGCTTTTATCACTAGGGTTAAAATTATAGTTGCAGTGAAACTATGGAAATAATACAGGCTTGTAAATGCTTCCCATTGAATTCTACATTTATGTTTTAGCCTGTGTGTCCGATTGCTGTATAAAACTACTGAGAAAGTTCAGTTAGGGCTGAGGGCTGGGGGTCACATCCTCAACGGATGCAAATGTGGAACAGCTCCAGTACTGGGAGGATTCAGCCCTTTGTTGAATTAAATTCCAACTAGAAACTGAATACTTTTTTTCTCCCGAAGTTTACAGAAAAAAAACTATTTGGGGCACATGTGTAAGTAGGTGGATGTGATCTCTTTTTCAAGGATGTTTGGGAAAAAGAAACTGAAGCACTGGAGAGGTCTCTCACAAGATTTGTTAGTGTCCCTCTTTTCCCCCCCTTAAACAGCTGTGAAAATAGTCTAGCTGGAACAAACATGTGGATTAAAATGGAGATATTTCACAAGTGCAACCTTCTGTATCCCAGCTCAGCTCACCATTCCCTTTTCACAAGTCTCACTGAATTCCTTAGAGCATGACAGAGAAAAAGAGTGAAGGAGGAAGCTCCTTCTAGGCAATACAAGAGGCTTGGATAGGGCCTGCAAACACTCTCTATCACATACAGATTTGTTGTAATCTAATAAAAAAACTGCCCCACTCTTAAAGTGGATGAAATGGAAACAATTCCTCTCTGCTGTAAAGGAACTGCCTGTGAAACTGGCCCAAATGAGGCTAGAAGCACTCAGAGAACATGAGATGTCTGAAAGGCAAGAGGTAAGTCAAAACCTGGGTCCCAGGGAGTCCCATTTCAGGCATTAACATCAGCCACAGAAGTCTGAAACTGTCACTTTCAATTTTGTCACAGAAAGAGGTCAGGGTATGCAATCCGGACACTGCATGGAGCTACATGGGCCAAAACCAGAGTCTACATTTCACACTCTTCAATGAAATCTGAAGAGAAATCAGTAGGTTTTTTTACATTGAGAGTGGTCAAGCACTGAAACAAATGGAACAGAAAGACTGCAGAGTCTCCATCCCTGGAGATAAGTAACATTCAGCCCAGTAGTATCCTAAGCTACTTGTTCTAGTTCACTGTGCTTTGAGCAGGAGGCTGGACTAGATGATCCTCAAAACCTCAACTTTCTGTGTGAAGATCTCTTTTGGTCCTGCCTCCGCCTGAAATAGGCTGAAGAGTTCCCTCCTCTTGAAGACATGGCCAAGAAAATTCTCTGAGGACAGAGACTGGCCGGTGGGCAGCCTCCAGATTGCATGGGTGAGTGTGAAGTGCCAATGCCCTGCTCCACAAAATTAATAGCACAAGTCCCCAAACATTTCAGCCTACAGCTAGATGCAGCTTGCACAACTCTAAGGACCAGAATACACAGAAAAAAACCTTTTTTTCTTTTTGAGTCTATCCATTTTTAGGCAGGAGTGTGGGGAACTGAGTAACAGGGTCATGCTCTCTTCCTCCTGTGGTCTGCCTCAATCTAAACACTGGCTATAGCGGAGTCCAAGGCACATTCTCCTATGGTAATAAAAAGATCATGGCCATTTCTAAAGCAATTAAGCCCTCGTAATCAATTCTACTTTTACCACAGCCCTCCTTGCCCTTGAAGCACACACCCAAGTGGAGAGGAATTGATGGACATTTTCACATGCCATGCATGCCACTCTAAAGGCTTCTCTTTCTATTTCTAGCTAGTCAGATCCCAAAAAACTTCCACAACCAAAAGATTATAAAATCAAATCCCTACGAAAGGACTGCTGTTACTACCTCGTCACTGTCACAGAAAATGAGAGGGAGAAGGCCACAATGGTTCTAGTCATTCATAGCAAGGATATTATCATCAGGAGTGGATTATAACCCTGTGGCCTGGATCAACCAGTAAAGCTGGGCTCTGATCCCATGGTAGGGCAAATCCCATCAAGGCATGTAATCCTTCTTTCACATGGGTGGTGCACGCGAGCAACTGCCATCTCAGATGGTATCTTCAACAGTCAATTCCAGGCAAATGAAAGCATGTTCTGCCCATGCTTGGTGCTCAGTAGATGTTCTGCAATATGCTGCAGAGTCATCAATAGTGCACAAGACCTCTCCCCATTCAGCCTGCTCTTTGACAACTGTGTCTAAAGCATCAAGTAGATGAGACCTTGGTTTCACTTCAGTTCTACTACATTCACTCTTCAGCCCTGAAGACTGAGCGCTAGAAATCTGGCAAAAACCATCCCACTACCTACATCCCAGTCCTTTAGCAGAGAAAGAATCCTTGCTTTCTGACTCATGACATGGCAGGTAGCAAGCAGATCTTTACAAACACATACCTTGAAACCTACCACCCTAGAAACCAAGAGGCTCCTTGCTGAACAGGTAACACGAAAACCCGACGACCTGGCTCCACTAGCTTTCTCTGATTGTATCTAAATCCATGATCCTGTGTTTGAACCCTAATGGATGTGTACAACAGATTATTTTTTGCTACTACAGTAACCTTAACATATGGGAATGCTCGCATTATATCTCACCTCTCCCCCCGCTCCCCGCCTCTGGACTGAAGAGCGTGTTTCCTTCAACACTTCCACACAAGCTCTAATGCTCCTGGTCTCCAACCAGTGGTGTTATTACAGACCTTCTTGAAAGGCCTTCAATACACATATGCCAACTGAAGGACTTCATGTACCTGATGTGACACTTGCATATCCCACCAGGCTGTTAATTTTTTTTTTTTTTTTATTAGCACACTTTAGCTGTTTCTCACTTAAGCTCATGCTTGACTCTCAATTCCAGAAGTTTTTATGCATGGCTGCTGTCTAGGGTCTCTTATATTCATGCAGCTGATTTCTCCTACCAAACCTTATAGGATCATACAATGCTTTAATTTGGAGGACCTTTAAATGTCATCTAGTCCAACCTTACCCTTACCTTTACCAAAATTCCTTCTCTCCGATCATGTTTTGTCAAGTTCACTTACTGCCTTAAACCTGGCCTCAGAAGCTTTTCAGGGACACCTTCAAAATTAATAGGTATGTTCTCCATCCCTCATCCTAGGTGGTAAGAAAAGAATTACAGAGCAATGCGTCCAGGATGGCACCCTCAAGATCCCCCAACCTGTAGCGTGAAAGTTTGACGATGAAATTATGCTAATCAGTCCCTAAGTATTATCTCAAGCCAGCCTTAGAGTCATGTTAGGGAAGACTCAGCTAGGTTTCCCTAGCTCAGTTGCAAGGTAACAAAGCTCTGTTGTCTTTCAAAGTCTTTTGAAAATGAGTCAATACAACAGTCTTAGCCTTAAATTATTACACACACTTACATATGTGTATCTAAATAAAATAATCAGAGTGGCAGCAAAGTTTGCTGGCAGCCTGAAGCTTCCCTCTGACCAGATGTACCCAGTTCATTTCCAGTAAAATTCCATGGAAGCCACAGGCATCCCACTGGGATGTGCTAGGCACATATTAACTTGCTAAAATAACAAGAAAGATTTGCATGTATTCTGATGTAATTTATCACTTCTTGCTTTTTCTTTTATAGCCACTATGGTATCACAGCAAAACACAACGGTATGGAAACTCAGGGTCACAGGCCAGCTTGCTCCTGCTCAACATCCTCAACCTCCTCTGCTAGGTCCCCTCACACTCAGCTCATGTGGTAGGAAATCTCTCGGCCTTACAAAATTGCAATCCTGACCTTCAGTACTTCTTCCCTGTTGCCCTCTCCCAGAGCTGGGATCTCATAGCCATGATAGTCCTGCAGCCAGTGTAAAGAGTTGCTTGGGTCTCAAAAGATAGAGTACATCTTTTCCCTGAGGCTTCAGACAGGTGGATACTTTGAGAAGCAATGTTGAAAATGTTCTAAGTTTTGATGATTGTTCCTTCGTAAGAAATCTAGACGTGAACTTAATGTTCACTACAACCTTCTGCCTGGCTTTGTTTTCACTTTGGCATGAGGGGCAGCTGCAGCAAAGAAGATATGCACCATCCACAGTGAAAACAGACTGCTATATTGTAAACAGAAGAGCCTGGAGATAAGCCTGACTTAAAACTCCAGTTCTGGACACTCCTAAAATTTTTGTGAAACCTCCCCAGAGTCTCATATCTAAGCTGCAAACCTTATAGTCCTCACTTTTGACCTTTGCTCCCCTGAGATGAGCAGGGGACGCAAGCGTAACATCAGCTAAGCGCAAAGTGAAGCTGGCTGCCCTCATGAAGTGCCTCTGCCTAGGACTCTGTCATCTCCTCCCACTCATTCATGCCCTCCATACCGCAGCCTCATCATCCCAGACCCCTAATCACTTGATGTCTCCTAATTTATGGACAGTGTGTACATCACAGTGTTATTTGGGGCACTGAACAAGATTACCATGCAATTACACCAATGAGGCACCTTTATCTCCAGGCTCGAAATCATGCCTTTACTTTAAAACACTTTAAATCAATAAAATTATACTGTAGCCATCGACAGTACATACAGTTTTGCTTACTGGAATGACCCCCATTATACTCGATGGGAGATATGTTTCTGCCTGATTCAAGCACAGCAAACAGACTTCAAGTAATGGCAAATGTCAAGTGGCTGCAGGAGGAAATAATTATAAATCATTCATGACACCCTGCTATGTCCTAGCTGTTGGTTGGTTTATTCCTCCTGATTAGTGCTAATTTGCATACATCTCAGACCAGTGCATAGTGATGGAGGCTCCTCCAGAGAAAGGAGGGTACCCTGAAGTACAAAGGCAGAGAGGTGAGCTACAACAGGAGAGACACCACCGAGGTATGAGAGGTGCATAAATCCTGAGTAGCGCAGAAAAAGCACATCAGAATGATCAGATCATTTCTTCCTACTTAAAAACCATCAAAGAGAGACAGCAGGAAGAAGAATAAAGGGAAAACAAACAAACATCGTTCTCCACATGGTGTGCAGTGAAACTGTGCAACTCCCTGTTGCCAGGGACTTCACACAGAAAGTTCCTCCTACAGTCTTTGAGTCCACCTCCAGGGCCAAGGACAGTCAGAGCAGAAGATGGAGGTGGAGAGCAGCGCTTCTCTTTCTCCACAACAGCAGAGAAGAGAGATACACACAGGTCTCATCTGCAGCCTGACTCTGCCTGAAGGCACCACTGATGCTGCACTACCCATCTGCATAAGGGCAGCAGGAAAATCAGCTCCTAAGTCTGGATGTGATGGAAAAAATGAAGATCAGCCTCAGGAAGGACATGGCTGACTGTAGACCCACCACAGTGATGGCAGGCAGAGAACCTGCTCTTCAAGCAGTGCTTCTTGAAGAAGTGGCCTGCAGCCCCAAAGCCACATGTACGATGTGGGACCAGAGCAGGACTGAGGCAGGTATTTCTAAAGGAGAGCACGAGGAAACCAGCCCCACACCTTGAATAACTTAAATTCCCTCTATAGCGTTATTATACTGTCCCAGGAGACACAGGACATTTTCAAGCAGCTCTGAGTCAATGGGGATTGCCTGACAGTGACAGAGCCCTGATTTAAGTGGGTGCTAATTAACTTCATGCGTTTCAAGTCAGGCAAACGCTGAGCATCCCTGTCAAACCAGGGCCTACACACAGCTTTGAGATAGCTTAAGCCTGGAGAAGTAGGATGGAAACATCTAACAACAAGAGGATTTCCCATGATAAATCTGGTACTTCCTGCTTCTGGCTGTGCTGGGTTTACCACACAAATCGTCTTTCTCACAGTCCTTTGGCGCTGCTCATTCCATTCTCAGCTGGGCTCCAGACACACAGAGGTGCAGGGAAAGGAAAATAATGAGACAAAGTTGGGATAGGCAAACCTCGTGGTGCTGGAGGCTTTTCAAGGCTCTCAGACACTTTGGTGGGTTTGCAAACTGAGATAAGATTGTGAATCACTTTTTTTTTTTTCCTCGCTGTAATTTAAAATGTATGCTCTCCCTCATGTACCACCAAGGGTGGCTCAGTTATTAAAGGCATAAACATTTTTTAAGATTTTTTTCTGGGAGACTCAACTATGCCTGGGAGAGTGAAGAAACCTGGACCACCTACCATAAGCTGGGTAGTCAGCGAATATTGCACACAGTCCATACCCTGTATTTTCTTCCCATGCTAGCACTCTCACTCTGGTGCCCATCTGCCATCACAGCATCCCCATAGTCATTCTGCATAAACATTTCTTGTTTTCAAAATCAGAGATGATCCTAGCATTGCAACACTCACACCCAAATCTGGAAATTATCTGGATTTTGACGGAAGTCTGGCATCTCATTTCAGGTCCATTGTACAGGATGACCAGAGAGCAGTACCCAGATCAGAGCCATGATGCAAGCTTGAGCCTCACAGAGCACTATCCATGGTTTTGGCACTCTTTCCCAGATCAAATTCATCTACTACTTGCGCTGTTCCCTGCTCCAAAAGATTTGCCTTTATCCTTTTATACATCCATTGGAGTTTCATCACTTAAACCTGCACCAAATTCACCTTTAATGATCCCTTTTCTTCTTTATTTGTAATTCATCCAGTGTTTTTCAATAGCCATGATTGTCTCTGGGATATTCTCTTCTTAAGCACTGCCTCTCAGCTTTCCCCATGGTCAGTCCTTCGAGATTCTTAAAGATGATATGTTGCTCTCTAAAACCTGGCTTGTCAGTGTCTTTGTACAACACCAAGATGTCAGTCTGTTGTATTCATGGTTACAGAAAAGCTGCCTCTCTAAGCTCAGTGATGGGAGGTCTTAACACGGCTATTTTGTTCCCTGCCTTTGGCATTGCATTAAGAACTTGGATTTCATCTGCTATTTGCTATCACCTTAAGGTCACATTCAGATATATTGTGTTCCCGGGTTCCCCCCCACCTCTAATTACATGAGTTAAGATTGCTTTCAATTTTAATTTCCTTCCTTTTGATGATTTCAACCCACTGTTAGCATGACTTGAACATGGGTTGCTTTTTTTGATTTTTAGGCTTCCTCTGAACATCTCTACTGACCAGTTACTGATTTATTTAATCTACATTCACAATATACAGCTGAAAAAAAAGTGAGGCTAAATGGTTGAGCATTCATTAGAAACAGATCAAGAAGAGACTACATTAACATCCCCCTGACTGCTGCTTATACCCTCACATCTGGCCACTAAGTGCCTCTATAAATCAAATAAGGCATAAAAGGATGAGGAAAGCCGTAGGGTTACAGCAGGCAAACACTGTCTCTGCTCCACCAGAGACACTCTCAAAGGACTCTGAACACAGCCAAGCTAGCACCAGCTCTGCTGGCTTTCTGCTTGTCCAGATATCCCTTCGCCTTTTCCGCATCACTCTCCCCATCAACATCCTTTCAGATGACTCCTCACTGCTGCTTCACAAACCTTCAGTCTCAGACATGTCAGTTGTTCTTCTGATACCTTCATTGCCTGCAGCACGGCTCTGAAGAGCATGAGAAAGTCTAACATGGGTTGTATATCCCATCACAATCACTTCTTGAAACATACAGTGTCCATATCTCTGACCACATGGCCTGAATGGAGATCTAGCATCTGTTTGGTCCAACACCTTCCTGTAACCAGGCTGAAATAAAGGATTAACTGCTGGCCTTAATTTGCACATTTTGCTTTCCTATATTATGGATGTAAGTTCTTTACCTATATAGACATAACTATCAGTTTAGACTAGGTGCTTACTTTCTCTTTGCTGTAAAATTTTCTACT
This sequence comes from Baryphthengus martii, assembly GCA_013396935.1. Classification (NCBI taxonomy): domain Eukaryota; kingdom Metazoa; phylum Chordata; class Aves; order Coraciiformes; family Momotidae; genus Baryphthengus; species Baryphthengus martii. The sequence goes on along the minus strand of VWZK01003765.1, from coordinate 56,820 downwards.
TGATGTATTTTACTAGAAAGAGGAAATCTCTCTTAGGAAATATCTCTTCACTAATACTCTCTTAATGAACATTAACATATTTTATGACTATGTTCTAGATTTTCCACTAGTGTAACCCAGAACAGATTTGAACAACTGTATTTCCAGAGGCTTTTTACTTATCTGTACTTTGATTTTTTCCAAAAGAGGCAGGGCATTGAGGTGCAGCAGAAATTGATTTTTCATTTTTCGGCTTTAACTTACATGGATCTGGGCCAAATCAGAGCATCATAAAGAGAGCATAAACCTCTCTGCCTCAGCCTTCCTGCACACAAGACCTGAATGGCCACTGAGCCAGAAATGAAAGTCTTTCTGATCTAATGAACCTTCTTGTTTTATTCTGTGTAAAGTCCTGTTTCTCCTTGATCGTTCTGCTAGTACTTTCTTCTGTTTATCTCCACCAAAATTAAGCATTATTTGGTTCTTTTTCAAGCAGCTTCACACTCCAATGGACCGCACTGCTGAATACTTCTCTTTCTGGGTCCCTGTTAACAGATCTACCCAATGACTGCACATTACTATGTTTATTCTCATGGAGTCCTTCATCACTGCTGTGTCAGGTTCAGAAAGGGCATGATGGACTTGGGGGTGAGCTGGCCGCCTGACCATGACTATAGTTCTTCCTAATACAGTCCATGAGCCTCAGATTAGGTCAGCAAGTGTCAACCCATGAGCAACTGGGAACTCTTTGATGACAGCTAAGAGTCTCTCTGCAGACCCAGAAAGTCAAACAGCTAAATCAAGGCCATAAAATAAATTCAAAAGCTGGCTTTAAGATAACAAAAAATAAAATAAAAATGAATTATATCTACTAATATAATATGGAGGATTTATTGAAACAGTGAACTAAATTAGTCAGTAACAGCAACTTTGTTTTATTGCCTTACCATCAGTCATAAAAGCGCTTCTCCTTTCCACTTGCCCTATTTCTGGATCTGTATTTGCCCAACTGCTCCCTCTGCACTGGGCCTGAACAGCCACGACACAACTGACAGGAGGAAGGTCCTCACACCTGAGGCTGTCCAAGGACATGGGACCAACAGCCTTCAGTGCAGCCTGACAAAGTCAGAGCAGAAACGGAAACTGGCTACAGGGAGAAAAATTGCCAAATGTCACCCAGTGAGTCCGGACAAAGAATGAAAAGTAACTGCTGGACCAGACTCCTTTGTAGTCTAAAACCTCAGGGCTTCAATAAACTTCACGCAATCAGATTTGTGGCCAACGCAGAATTGAGCACAGCAGAACGTAGGGGTAGGGAATCTTGAGAGGATTCATAGGCTGATTCACTGGACACCATTTCAGGATCAAGCTTGTGTCAGAACAGTGTGATTCAGGCAAATTTATGGAGAGTTTTCTCCATCCCCCCACAGAAGTGAAAAAGACAGAGGGAAGGAAACTTCCATGCTCCTACTGATTAACCACAGTGCAAACTTCATAAACGTGCTCCTGACCTCCACCACAACGCACAGACTTGAGTCATTCCAATAACAGAGGAAATGACACTTTGCCACAACATTACTAAGTCCACATCCCATAAAACCATTCAGGGAAGAGGGGGAGGGGGAAGAGAGAGAAAAAAGCAAGAGTAAAGCCAGGCAATTATCTGCTATTAACCCAGCCCTCAGTGGTATCACATTGCTCCTAAAAATAATGACAGCACAACAAAGCTTGTTTGCCTCTCGTGTCTTTTGTGGGTTCCTCATTATTCTAATGAGACTCTGGAAAATGCACTTCAGTTACATCCCCATCAGTTATTTCACTGATCACTCTGCTTTCATTTCCACCTGGCACCACAAGATGTTTTACAATTAACACTTTGATCCCTTCTTTCTCTTTCCACGCCCCCACCCAGGGACAAATGCAGACACTCATTTTGGGAGCAGCCAAGACAGCTCGCGGATGAGGCTGCTTCCATAGTTTGCATGTGATGTGCACTGGGTTTGCTCAGACTTCAGGGCGACCAAGCTGGGCATGGCTGGCAGAGCCACAAAACCTAACGCCTTTGCTCGTGTCATACTGCTCATCTATGGCTGGTACCAAAGCAAACCAGGAACAGTTCAAGAATAGATCAGCACAACGTCTGCTGCGTGGGCTCAGGAGAAAAATAGGGAAGGGATGGAGGAGGACGGCAACGTAGCCATGGCACAAGCAAACACGCTGTGGCTTGGTGTTTTTCTTCTGTCACAGTGAGTCACACGACTCATTGCAAGTCACTATCTGCTTTTTCTAGGGAAGAAGAAAAAAAACAAAAATCCCATGTGTTTCAATGAGCTTTCCTTGTCATCTTTTATTCCATACTTCAGAGCCATTATTTAAATCGCTTAAAGTTTCAAATGAGCCGAGGTGGAGCTGACAAGGAGCAGGGCTGCCAATCTCTCTGCCTCTCCCTTTCCCCTTGTTTTCCTCCTCCTGCCGCACCTCTCCTGGACAGAGAGGATCTCTGCCCAGGATCATCCTTTCTTTGGCTGGAAAACAGGGCCACGGTCAGGTACCATCACTTAAATACTGCTGCATGTTTAGGGGACAGGAGTTACTATAACCTCTGAGAGGAACAGAATGGAACTGTGCAGGACTCAGCACAGAGGACCAGCCACTGCAGTGCAACAAACAAAAAGATGCACCTCACACCCCAACCAGCTAAAGCCAACAGAGAAGACTTACACCTTTCAAAGGTCTGAATATTGGTCTTTGTTGAAATTAGGGCAACTAAATGCATTTTTTCTCCTTTCATCAACAAACAGTATTTTCTAGTGACTAAACTGCCTCCTCTTCAAGAAGTGCTATTTTGCTGTTCTTAAGAAATAAAATTCAAAATACCTTTGGAAAAGATACCGAAATAGCTACAGAAAAAATTTATGCACTCCAAATCTTAAAGCTTGGAGGTTTTAAGGTATAGTTCTAAGGTTAACTGGTTTTTGTGTTGTTATGCTTTTAATAAAATGCAGAAAGCATTTTAATAAGTATTTAAAATAATTTTAGCCCCTCTAGAAAGAATTTTAAAGGAATTTTACCGTTTCATTTTTTTTGTCATGAAAAGAGATTTCTGGCTAATCAGAATATTGGAGCTCATCATATCAATGTTCTTTTTCAATATTTAAGATTTATATGGAAATGTTACCAAAAGGTGGGAAAAAAAAAATACAAATTTCTGCAATGTCTTTACATTTTTTTGGTTTTACAGTTACAATATTGGTTATGCCAAAATATTATTGAATGTTATAAAAAAACACCAAACATGAACATCAAGACGTAACACTTCAGATAGTCTAAGCGAAAGCTTTCATAGTTTTAAAAATTTCATTTCATTGGAAAAATCCACATTTTAGCTCTTTGGGGCCCATTTGCAATTTCAAAATGTTGATTACTTACCATTTTATTAAGAAAATGTTGATTCTTCCAAGACTTAAGTTCAAGCATAATTTTACTACAGCTGTATTTGAATAAGAGTATTTACAAGGGTAAACTCATGCACATATATAGTGTTGACAGGATCAGGGCTTCTGGTAACTTGCTGACACTCAGTACAACCTATAATGCTGTACAATGCTCACTTTATGTACACCAGACTTTGACCTTATTCATGAAAATACCCTTCTGACTTTGCTCCAAGGGCTTTTATGTTCTCTGAAAACAATAAAAATTCCCTTTTATGACATTACAACTTTAATTTCAAAGTGTGATGACTGAATGTGGTGTTGTTCTCCTTACTAAGGCGCAACGAGCTTGTATGCCACAGCTCAAATTATTTTTACTTGGGGTTTACATAACCCTGATACAACAACAAGCAGATTGGGGTCCAAAGTGCAAACTTAGGACACATGCAATCTAAAACCCCACCTTCCAAAATGGATGATGACTTTGACCTCTGCAGCCGTAACCCATGGGGAGCGATTTTTACACTACGGCAACTTCTGCACAGCTCAGACACAAGGAACTTTTCCACCCCGTCCTCAGATGCCAGAGTCAAGGGAACACAGATTTGTCCCTTCCACCTCTTGAAATGATTTCCTAGAACTCACGGATGTGATGAAGCTTTTGAAAGACTAGCAGTGCAAAGGCAAGTTCTGGGGCAAGGGGGTGATACTGATCCCTAAACTTCCAGTCACCGGGGAAGAGTGAAATAGAGCCTGGGGCTCTGTTAAAACCAATCTTGGCTCCATTCATTTTAACACAGATTTACTCATAGGGGTTATTTATTTTTCTCCCTGAAAAAGATCTTGATAAAAAAACAAAACAGCAGATTGCCATTGTGAAAACACACACATGTATGCTCCTGCTCAAATTTTAAACATGCATCACCATGCAGATGCTCTAGCTCAAATTTTAAACATGCTAACCTTCTCAGCATGAGTTCAAACACTGCCGATTCGGTTCCAAGGCCAAAGCTGTGTTAGTAATGCTTTACTGGCACTGCTCTCGAGCTTACCTTCCTCACAACTGGCAAAAAAGGATGCTTCCGCTGGGATAATTTATACCAGTTTCCCTAAGGAAATCCACTGTAACAGAAAAGTGCTATTTTGCCAGGATAAGCTATAACATTTATGCAGCGTTTGCCAACATATATATATACACGTATATTAAAAATTTTATGAAAAGCCATGCCTTTCTGCAATGCTGCTCCACTGACAGTGATTCTTTGCACAGATTTGGCTTGGCGCACCAAGTGGAGATAAAAAAAGGCATTATTACATGAGACTGGGGACTGGCTCCAAGCTCTGTAGAAGTAATTGAAAATAGGAAATGCTGAAAAATCAAGCTCAAAGCATGTACACAATCCAAGAAAATGCTAAAAGTGTTGCAAACCACTTTTTTGAATAATGGAAGCAACTCTGTCCTGAAGTAGATCCTCAGCTGGTGTGACTGGCATAGCTCCACCAAATTCAGCCAGGGTATATTGGTGTGAACACAGCACTGGAAGTTTCCCATTAGTAGGGCTTGTGAAATTCGGGTCAAGGCTACCTGCTATTTCCAGGCACTCCTGAAATGTCCTCAAACTGCTACAAAAAAAAGAAAGGGATTCAAGACTTCTTGGACCTCAAATATGATGAAATGAAATCAAAGACAGAGACCCCAAAGAGGCCATCTCTTTCCATGTGAGGATGACCTTTACCTCAGTGTGAGCAAAGGAAAAGAGAACAAGAAAAAGGATGAATGGGAAAGATGGAAGAAAGCAGTCAAGATGAAAGAAGGGGTCAGATGGTGGGCAAATTCAGAGAGAGAGAGGAGATAAAAAAGAGAGTAAAAAAACCAAGGCAGATTAAGAAATAGGAATCAGAGGTGAGGGAGAGAGAAGAGGGATGGGCAATGATAATGGGAACAGGGTTAAAATGAGCAAACAGAGAAAGCACAAAAAGAAAGGTTCAGGTTAAAGGAGCAATTGCCCTCTGGCAAACATATTGCAGTGTAAATGGAAACATATGTCAACATGGAGCGTCCTGAGATGGGCTGGAGAGGAAATAGCTTATGTGATGTAAGCTTCTGGTGGGAACCACCACAGCCTTCTCCCTCCACTCCCCCATCACCCCAAGTCACTCCTTTCTGCAGATGCTGACATCCTCACATACAGCAAGGCAACATCAGAGGTGTTCCCCAGACCCTGCCATGACTGCACCTCCACCCAGCACTGCTGCTTGTGGGGTATAAGTTTGGTTATTCCACTACAGTTGCTACCTAACTTCACCTAGCTCAAAGCAAGCTGCATCACAGCTCCTCGAGATATAAATACACAACATTTTCACAGGTATTTTCACACGCTCTTGAACTTGAGAAAGAGCTTCAGAAATAGCTGATAAGCACACATGAAGGTTTCTAGAGTTCTTAAAGCTGTCTAGCATCTAAGCCTGAGTCCTCCAGTCTGGCCAGTGCTTTAGACCAGAATCCTTCATTTCATAGCCTAAACGGCATTGGTCATGTCCCAAGTCCCTCAGAAGCATCTTTTCCTGGAAGCTAAATTCACAAACCCATTTTTCCAATTCCAGTCAGCCTTTTACATGATCCAACTATCCAGATGCACCTACAGACATTTTCTAGAGCATTTCTAGTGCTTTTGGTCTTACTTCTTTAGGAGAGAGCTTAGGGAGGATGGCAACAAAATGACAATAAGAACTATGATCATCTTCCATAGACAAGGAGAAAATCCCATGCTAAAGGGAAAGGATCCAGCACAGAGCTATCTTCAGAGATTACCATCACTGCTGCCCAAGCCTTCATATGGTTGCTTGGGGTTTTCTAAACTTTTCAGACATTTCTAGTTAGGATGCCATACATTCAGGAAGGCCTATGCCATAAGTGTTGCCTATTACACCAAAATCTCCAGATACACTGTGCGTGCACAACAGGGCTGTGCTTCCTCCTGGTGTTGAACCTTAACTGCCCAGGGTTTCTGAGAGGCTTAAGATATGACAAGCATCTTGCATAAAGAAACTCTTTTCTCCACACTAAGGATTCAGTCTCTTTAGATAATTGGATTTGTGTATACCGGTCTCTGTGGCCAGCAACACAGAGGCAAGGGAAGTGACCTAGTATTTATGCTCAGATGTCGTTTTCATGCCCAGCAGCATATAACGCAAGTCTAAAGCACATCTCAACCAAAAGTGCGTCTTGGTCACTGTTCACCTTAGTGATGCCTCATTGCAGAGCAGCTACATCTGCTCCTGCCTGACAACAGCCCATGTCAACAGGAATGCTTTTATCCTGATGTTAGTACAGTCACAAGCACAGTGTTGCACCACCTTAAAGGCCCAGTAGGGCTGCAGAGATAGTAAAGCTCTCAGACTACTACAAAATTAATATGGGCACTGTCAAGGTACTAGCAGCAGATCCCTTAGCTGTTAAGTATGTTTCTGTGGAGAAGCTGACACATGGTAATATTTCCACAGTGCTAAACCCCCTACAAGAACATGTTTAACGCACAGCACATTAGGTGTTGTAGGAGGCTGTTCCCAACAGCCATTAATCTTTCTTCTCTTCCGCTGTTGTGACTTCCCTTTGAAGTGTTAAGAAACACTCTTGAGATATCCTCTATCACTTTGTCAAGTACGGATCACTATGTGTGTGACCAGGATCATTAACGTCTCTATATAAAGATCTCTTGTTTGTCAAAAAAAAAAATAAAAATTCTTCAAATATGCAGAATCCAACTCTTGGCATTAAGATATTTGAAGATGACACAGAGATGAAGGGTTTCCCATATCTGTAAACTCAGAGATAGATGAAAGTTCAATCACTGACATTGAATCTTTTTGACATTTAAACATTTTACTCCAGAATACATGGCAACCCTTCAAACAACCATGTTGTTTTATTTTTACAAGAACACCAATTAGCCTGTGTTGTTTAGATTGGTAATACTTGCCATGTATAAACTTTCTTAGCACATGGCAAGTGAAAACAAATAACCTCCATCAGATATGCATTTTCTGTGTCAAACGGGTGAAGGAAAATTAAGTGGCACTTCTGTAACAAACCGCCTCTAGACTTCCTTCTGAGAAACATTCAAAGGTAGAAGCAGAAGTGTACATAGTGACCCAAAAATAATTCTCCAGTGGGTGCTTTCTCCCAGTGAGCAGTGTTGTTATAGCTATGATGGTCTGAAAATAGAGGGACAAGGTTTCTAGACAATAATCTTTTCCCAGATCAGCTGACACAGCTAAAGAAAACAAGCTTTGGGCCCACAGAGTTTTCTAAATTCTGTTCACATGAAGGGCACCTTTCCTTGCACAGCCTTCATGTCAACTCTTGTACCTCTCCTATCATGGGGGATTTTCTCCAACAATTTTCTCTTCCTTTTCTGTGCTAGCAACGGCCCAAGCATTCCTGAGAGGGTGATCTAGAAGTTCAGGAGACCTGGGTCCAATTTTCTCATCTCAAGCTGCTTGTATGGCTTTAGGAGATGTGTGACATCTCTAAAAACCAATTTCTCCACCACCTATAAAGCAAATTGCCCTCTTACCCCAGCTGGGTAAGGGGGAAGAGGGATGTAGCAGCACAAGATGCAGAAAGGGGTAGAAGATAAAATAAACCTGCCTGCAGTAGTCCAAGTGGCACAACTGGAGATGAGACTCCTCTCAAATGTACCAAGAGCTCTAAAGTGGTATACCTGGACTGCTCTGGTCTTCCAGACCACAGCATGAGTCATCTGACCTACCTGCAGTACTCTTCTGCTAAAGATGCAGATACCTCACCAAGCTGCTGAGGGAGACAGAGGAGAGGAGCAGAAAAGGTATCTGGAGGACGAGTAAATTGCAGTCCTTATGTTTTTATGTGATTTTATCCCACTCATGAAGTTTCATCCTATTTCTCCAGAAATCAATTGCAAATGCGTTGTTGCACCAACGTGCAAGCATGCAACTCCTTCATGTACCACAATATAACCAAAGAAATAACTTTTTTTAAATCAGAGAGAAAAATATAATTCTTTAGGAAATGACCAACATCGCTGGATTTTAAGGCAATAGATGTACCAGCAACTTCTGTGAAAGGGGAGCTAGAGAGCTGGGCAGCCACTGAATAACCAGGGAGTCTAATAGTCACAAGCAATCTATACAGGTCATTTTTAAATAGTCCATTTTCTGAGCACAAGATATTGGTCTCATTTTAGAAAATGTAAATGTGTTGCTCTGCAAAACTGCTTCAAATACAGACGCACAGAGCTGTTTGTTCAGTGTTCTTAATCCAAACAAACAGTTGCATACTCTTACCTACAACATCAGTCTCTCCTCTTAAGACTCTGGCCAAGAAAAATATTTTCCTAGCTAGTCTGTTATGAAAATGTTTGAATAAGAGAAGCAACATCAATAACTTATGTAAAAACTTCAACCTCTAATCAGCTGAGCTTTAATAAGGTTTGAGATAACAGCACATGCATTTTGCCAAGAGTATAAAATAATCATAAAATATTATAATTGATGTACTGTTCTGCTTTATTACATCTCACAAACTAGATAGTTGATTATATGGAAGAAAACATTTTGGATCTTCTGTTATCATATTGTAATAGTTAATAGTCATTATTTGGATTTGGGGAATTTCAGCAAGGGTTTTTGTTTGTTGGTTTGGTTTATTCTGGGGGATTTTATTATTTTAACAGCTTGTACAAATTTGGCTCAAAGGCTCAAATCTTTCTGAAATCAAATGAAACTATTTATGACACAAAGATTTGGCCCATAGTGTTTTGAAAGAAGTGGAGATGGCAAAGCTTAATTCCTCTTCAAATAAAACCCTCAAAATAGAGAGGAAGTAAAAAAAAAAAAAAAAAGCCCCAAACTGCAAATAAACCCTTGACAATAAGTTACACCACGTTGTTTCCTTTTTGGAAGGTAGTGAGCTGCAAATAATTGCTAATAAAAGGTTCACTGTGTTTGGTGAATACAAATCTTTATTTAGTGGCTGCAGAGCAAGTCTTTTTCTTGCCCTCTTGACAGTTTAACTACACGCCAACAATATTTGCTTAAAGTCTTTGGCTCCATTAATCTCAAACTCTGCTACACAGATTGCCAAAGCTGATGACAAACCCCAGTTAGCATGGATCATCTACTTGCCCATGACAGTATTTTTTCCCATGACATTAAAAGTATGGGGTTTTTTTTCCTCCAAAGAGGGCACAAGTCTACAGATTCTCAAGAAGGTTTGAAAGGATAAGTCTATGGCTTAAGGTGACTGATAGAGATAGCTGGGGACTACATGGAAACAAGGAGGAAGAATACTCTTGCACTCTAATTGGCTTTTTTGTTTGCTCACTGTTGCTTCTAATATGGACAGATCTCCATAAGAAAACACAAAATTAGCACCTGTTAGGACAACTTAACCTTCAGGGAGAAAAGCAAACATCCTTGGTTGTCAAGAGTTTGAAACAAAGGTTATAAAGGAGGTGATTTTTTTTCTGGATTGCTTTAACCCCTTCTTGCAACATGCTGCAGCTCATTAACAAACCTCCACCAGTGGTTGTTGGCAATCCTCTTCTGAAATATGGTACATGGAGTAGCATCATAAAATGTGGGGCTAATTAATGATATCATCATACCCTGAGCATCAGATGGAGAAAGTGTGTGCATGTTAAACATTATCAAGGGAAATTGAGGCAGAGTAAAAAAAAATAATTATTTCAAAAAAAAAGAAAAATCACTCATCCTCTGCCTCCTCATAATCAGCAAAAGTAAAAAGAGGCATTCAGTAGTTGTCTCAATTATGAGTCCTACAACTTCATAGAGAAGAGTTTGAAAGTACCAGTGCTTTAGCTATTTTTACAGTTACCCTCAGTAAAATGGCTGAGAGTCAAATGGGGCTGGTTCATTAACGCTTAGGCAGCCAGAGTTACAATATACAAAGAGGGAGTTGAAAGAGGTGCCTTGGCCTTGGTCATTCAAAGTAGCCCTGCCATTTAAAACTTTGTGTAAGCCATGCAAGTGCTGCTGTAGGCAATTTTGCTTTCCTGCTCCCTACCTCTTCATCTATCAGCCTGGTCTGGAAGGTCCCATTCATCATGGGTAGACACTCGTGTCCCATGTGGATTTACACATGACCATAACACCTTCAGTTGTCCCTGAGCCCACATCAGCCTTTCTCTGAACTCTCCCAGACACCCAGACTCCCATGGTGTTCATTCAATGACTATGTTCTCCTCTCAAGCCATGTTGGGAAACAGGATGAAGGTATTAGCAGTGCCCTTCCTCCAGCCCAGCAAGAGCTGCACCACCTGAAAGATGCCTGATCTGCCTCTCCCCGCTATAGGCTAGACTTCATCAGAAAGTGCAACAATGCTTTGTGCCCACTCACTCTGCTGAGTGACACAGAGCTCAACTGTGTTGCTATTCCTCTCTAGACAGGAACAGCATCCAGCAATGACTTCTCACTTTCTCCTTACTTGAGGGAAAAACTCCTCAGAGCCAGAAAATTTAAAGCAAACCCAGCAATTAAAAATCAGTTGTCTGCCCTTTTTTCCTGACTCATCAGCAAGTGTTTTGGCCAAAGCCACAGCTGTCTTGACCAAATAATGGTGTCACCTGTCCCAGAAGCCTGCTCCCACGGGCAGATGCCAATATGCTGGATTTGGAAGGAAATACAAGAGATCTAATGAAAGAGTGAGAAAGAAAACAGAAGTACTTCCAAGTGAAAGCTGTGGTGTTCAGCCACAGCTCTGGACAACGCAAGCAGGGTATGTATTATATATACCTGGCTAACAATAACATCACCTGCCTCTGGTTCATTCTTGATAGATAATGACTTGATTAAGCAAAGGACTTCCATGAAACTACTTGTATGTGAAAGCATAAAGCCAGCATAGAACCCTGCAGGACAGTGACCTCAGTGAGTAAATTGAACTAAAGTGATTGTAAACGAGCTAACGTCTTTCACTTAACACTGCCTCCTGTTACTCTCCAACAGAGGCACCAACCTTTCTCTCACTGGAATCTTCCACTTCTCCGACAAAACCACAAGCAGCTCCCAATTTTTCTACACTTTAACCCCAAAGGGGTTCACACAGTAGCTAACAGCCTCCAAGAAGATTGTAATAAAAACTGAGTGAGTCTTTGTTCTGATTGCAGATTAAAGGGAACAATCTGCAGTACAAATGTAAAATAGCTTTCCTGAGTTTTCTTTCCTCCCCCCTTTTTGAATAATCGATATCTGCATGCGAAGGTTCAATGTCGCCAAACATGAGGCTTGTGTACAAAAGCACAAGATCCTTGACTAAAGCACAGCATACTTAACAGCTCAAAAGCAATTGTTGTAAAACTTGATGGAATTGTGCCTGGCAATCATATTTTATTGTCGTTTGTACAGGGAAGCTTCAGCATTTTCTGGGCTTTTTTTTTTTTTTTTTACCTTGGGGAAATGGTGGATATTTGATGAAGAAACTCAGGCTCAGGAGTTCACGGCCATATTTACTGTTTTCTCGAGAACGTACATATTATATACAAAAATACAACCCAGATGTTCAGAAAAGAAACACTTTCCATTTATTCAGGTAAGAATATATAGCCCAAGGTCATACAAAAGCTTGTCACTGAAGTTTTCACTGACTGTGGTGCAATAAATAAAGGTCCAGTTTGACACAGCATTGAATATTTTTGTGCTCTGTACCAGGCTGAACTCAAAATCGTTACAAGAGAAGGGGGGTGGGGGGGTGGAGCCCTGAGGGCATAATTCCCCTGGGATTCAAAAAACCCAGAGTCTGCTCCTTCCTCGACAAGGATTTAAATTATCAGTCTTCTTCAAGAAAAGGTCCTTAAGCACCTCACTGCTCGTTGCACTGCCTCTCCAATGCAGGCACAGAGCTTTCTTGCCAGCTGGGTGAATTATACACTTATCTTCACACCCTTCTTTCCAAGGGTCCTTTGGATAGAAGCATACAAGGAAGCAGAAAGACAAAAGACACACAATTCTTAAAAACCTTCACATAGCAGCGCTAGAAGGGCTGATTCCCTCTTGTAAATGATTTGGTGAAAGAAGGTAAAGCAGGACCCTGACAAGACTTGCCGCTCCTACTCTCCATCACCATCACACTGGGCACAGGTGCAACAAGCAGGGGCAGAGCAACAGATTGGGCAGCTATAACAAGCCCAATGTTCACTAAGGGATGCCCTTCAATCCTTTGCCAGCACACCACCAGCTGAGCAAACATGATCCTGGCCACCACATCTGTACAGGCATAGCTTTTACAGCAGCAAGGACATTCCTACCCCACTGATACAAAAAAAAAAAAGGCAATGCCTGGTGTGGTACAACACCCAGCAGTGCCTACTGGGGTAAGATGCTCTTCCACAGCAACAGCCAGCAAGGAAACACCTCAACAGCCTGGGGCACACACGTTGCCCTGCCTGAGGCATAAACAAGGGTGTAGGGGCAGGTGGCTAAAGCTGCACAGGCCAATGGGAAAAGGAGTCCCAGGAAAGCAGAGTTGTGCTTTCTAGATGGAGTTGAGCACATCTAGGGAGGCAACACCTCTCAGAGGGACTTTTCCTCATGAGTCAGAGTGCTATGGAAGTGACACCCTGGAAAGCATGCTGCACGCTTCTTCTTGCCTCTCTACTGAATATGCTCAGAAGCATATGACACATCCACAAACATCAGTTTTAAATAGTTCAGGGCCTTTTTCTTAATGCTGGGATCCTTATCTGGACACCAGCTGTTTATGCACATGAGGATTTAAAACAACATTTATGCCATTGGGAGTAAAAATGCAGTATGTGCTTCTTTGCCTTAGAAATTCATTCTAGTCACATGGTTCACATTATCTAGATCTTTCTTTTCTCTGCTTTAGCTGGTCACCTATATCTATATGTATATGTTCTTTCTTCTATCTGCCAGGCAAGGACTGCAAGCTGTGACTACCACATCTGAGTTGTTCTGTATACACTCCTTTTTCCTCCCTAGAAACAGTAATGTGGAGCCAATACCACAACATCAGAAATTTAAGAACATCTCTCAGCCTAAGGAGATAAGTGAATTTATTTCCTCTTCAGTGTATATGCACTAATCAATACGATCTATGTGTATATGTTCCGTGCACCACAAATACGGTATAGCCAGTACCTGTCAGACATACCCTATGTATGAGTATTTCTGCACAGGACTTTCTGCATGGAGGGAAACCTTAGCAATCACTAAGTCACAGCCTTACAGCTGGAAGGGATCTCAAGAGATCCAATCTCCTCTACAGCAGTGTCCCTATCTCCCCCCTTTCCTCACCCTCAAGCCCTCACATGGTTAGATGAAAAAAAACCAACAAAACCCCCCCCACGCTCATACAGACACCAAAACTTCTTCCAGCTTTTACAATGAGGAGATAAAAGTGCTGAGACTCACCCTAAATTTCTGGGTGTGTCCATGGGAACAGTGATTCCTGGTGTCTAGTACTATGCCCAGACCATTCCCATTTCCTTGTACTCCTATGGCCTCTCCTCAAGCAGCAAATAACTCACCAGCCTGGGAGGGCTCCAACTGCAATGTTCAGAGTGAACATGTGCTTATGGGCACATATACACACATTTTTATATATATATATATGCATACACACACATACATATAAAAATCTGCAAGACTTTGGGGAGAGAAGGAGGAAGAGGGAAATCCCTCTTTTCATCTGGATTTAAATGGGAAGACCTGGTTTGCACTGGAAGTGAGATTTCTGAAACGTAAGGAATGAATGGCCTGCTTTGTCTCCACAGCTTTGATATATCAGTTCCTTCAGTGACAGACTTGTTAATCTTTCCAATGTTGCTTTTTCAAAAAAAGACAAACACGGTGGATAAATGCGAAGGGCCAACCACATCCCCTCCCATAGGAAGTCTCGCCACATGGGCAATTCTTCCAAGTAAAGAAAACAGCCCACTTTATTTACAGGGTAAATCATTTTGACTTATCTTGCAGGGGTTTGCTCATAGCAAACTGACAGTTTCCCCCTGTTGCACAGTAAATGGCTGACGGGGAAAATGTTTTCCTTCCCACCATGTAGAAACCACCAGCCAGAAGGGAGGAGGGGTCAGGGACTTCATTTTTCTAATACTCCATTAATGTTCTCCTAGCTGACAATCACTGCAAAGGCCTGAACTCACCACTCCAGGCAGCTCGAGCAAGAAACTTGAATCTCTATAGGGATTTTTAGCTAAGTACATAGACTCAAGTTAGAACTTTTGGTCTTAAAGGGTAAGGTAACCATTAAAATGATTTCTAAGTAAGGGCTATTACTCTAGAGAATAAAAAAAGAAAAGAAAAAACACCCACCCAAAACAACCACAACCCAAAATTTGTCGTTTTTTCTTCTTTTTAAATCCTTGCCCTAAAAAGATAGTTACATCTTTGTCACCTAAAAATGACAGGACAGCAGAGGTAGGAACTTTTTAAAGTTTAAATATTCCCAAGCAAATTCATTAATCTCTTTTACTTTCATATACACTTTTTTTCCATGACAATCTACTAATTCATCTGTTGGGTTTTGGATGAGGTTTTTTGTCTTTTTTTTTTTAATATACAGCCTAAACACAAAACCAAATCTGAACATAATGAAAATTGCTAATTTCTTGAAGATGAAAGTGTGCAACTTAGGGATGTAATTAGTCGCTATCTTTCTTCTATGAAAGTCAGTAATATCTTAAGACATCACCTTCAAAAAAGTCAGCCCACTTCAGCAGCTCTGATCCAGGTTACAGCAGTAGCTACCCTGGCTTTAAGTCAGCCAGCTCTCCAAGCACATTTTCCTTGTGCCACCCCGTAAAGCAAAACAAAAACCTTAAAAAGACCAAAAACTTGTGAGAAAGTTTGGATTTCTTACCATGGCAGGTGAGTGACAGTAGCCATGCCAAAGGAGTAGAGAAGTGGTGCAGGTGGTGTATTTGCCAAAGGCATGCTCATCAGAAGTGGGAAGGACAGGATGAGTTAGGCAGGTCAGAGCAGTGTTTAGACAGGTCTGCTTTGGGACTGGAAATGGAGAGCATTTCTCTTGCCCCACTTGCACCATTTCATCAGTATAAGCCACTCCATACAGACTTTGTTAATGATCCTATTCTGCTAAATTGAGATGAACTGCAAGTGCACAAGTCAGTCATGCTGATTTCAACAGTGATTGTAATAGGATGCAAGTGTGTGCTTAAGCGTTTTCCACAACAGCAAGCTAAACAAACATTCTAAGATGCCAATCATCACACAAATAACGTGGAGAAATCCACCAAGGCTTTTAGATGCCCCACATAAAGAGAGCAAGAGTGGCATTTTGCAGTCTTAATGCATCAGGTTAAGTGTGCGTGTTCCACATCCTAAATAATATCTTATTTAGGAAAGACATCAATCAAGGCTAGACCTCAGGCAAAATCCGTGTAATTGCAATGATTTATACCTTTTGACACTCTGGTCTGCAGACATTGAAAAGACAATGTGTGTTGGAGTTTGTTACAAATATCCACTAACACATTTTCCTGGGTTTTGGGGGTTAGAAATATGAAAACATATGTTCTGATTTATAAACTGCAGGTCAAACATGCAGGTGTTAATGGCTTTCTCGCTGAGATTTTCAACTCCAGCCAGACCTGTGTATGAACAACCAATTAAAAAATAGAAAATAGCACAGCAGCATAATGGTGTTCCCATCATCTCATAGTAACAAAATAGCATAGGAAAATTAGAAACGCAGACCTTTCCACCAGAACTCAACCTCCAGGTACAAAAACAACTTGGAATTCTGCTCCAATCAAAAAAAAAAAAAAAAAAAAAAGCTCCTGCTTTGACCTTAAATGGTATGATTTACACTAATAATAAATATTTTAAAGACCTTTCCAATTTAAATGACTGAAAGTTGAAAGTTTTCACTAGTACAGTTAGTTGAATGATTAAAAAGAACTATAACCCTGCCTGTACTAATGAAGGCTGCACAAAGGTTCAGATTGCCTTATAGGTACATTTTTCCTTGTTAGGTTGGGTTTTTTTTCCTTCATTGCTCTAATATTCCCTTTGGGTCCCATCTGCACAGGTACATTTATGATGTTGAGGATTATCCTGAAATACAGGCTCTATCTACACCAGGCTAAATGCCCAGGCAGGTAAATACAGGTATATTATAGGGTCTGGTTCAGTTCAGCTGTCCTCATGCCTGGTCATGAGCATCATGCCATCTAAAAAAAGTGACATAGGTTAGGACATCAGTGTTGCTTACTCTTCCAGTCTACAAACAAAAGGGGCATGACATGAGATCAATCCAGGGCCAGGACTCATGCTCTCATTTCCATCTGTGGTCCCATGAAACATAGCAAAAATCACTGTAGGTGGTTCCTAAGCTATGGTCACAGAAAATGTCCAAAGACAGCTCAAACTTCCCATTCTTCAGCAAAGCTAATTTCAGAGGACTGAGATGCTGTCTGGAGGGTTTGTCTTTGCTATCTAGAGAACATACCCAAGCTAAACCAACACAGATGCCACAGAAAAATGCCTTCATAGGGAAAAACAAAAAAAAACAAAAAAAAAAACCAAAAAAAAAAAAAAAATCAAGCTTTTAGGTCTGAATCAGAGTGTGATAAAAACATCTTTGTTTGGAAGTTCGTGACGTCCAATCTTCTGCATGTAACACATCCACGCTCTGCATGGGAAGCTCTGGTGTCCCTGAGGTTGTGTCGGTCTGCAGCTGCTTCAGTTCAACACTGCCCTGCTTGTGGCTCACAACATACTAGAAGACAACATTTTCAAAGGTGCAAAAATAGCCATAAAATCATGGATGTGTTTGACAGAAAGGGCACCTGAAGATTGCCCAGCCCAACCTCCGCCTCGTAGCAGAATTATTGCCAACACCAGAGCAGATCAGCCACTAGCTGAGTCTTGCAAGCCTCCAGGGATGATGATCCTATAACCTTCCTGGGTACCTGTTCCAGCACTGCACCACCCTGAGCAAAGCACCTTCCCTTATAATGCAAGGCTGATAAAAAAAAAAAAGAAAAAAAAAAAAAAAAAAAAAAAAACNATAGTACAAAAAAAAAAAAAAAAAAAAAAAAAGACCAGTGCATCCAGATATACAAAGTACAAATGAGTATTTGAAGATCAGTCTAATTTTTCACTGCAACAGGTGGCTCATGTCACACAAACACACACACACACACAACTCTTTGATACTTATTGGTGTTGTGGTTTCTTTTTTTAAGGCTGATTAGTCCTTTGGTTTACACAGGCTGAGAAACATTGCCCAGAACTGCCTGAAAAAATTCAATACATCATTTTTTTCTGCTTTGAAGAGTATTTTCCCATCAGGTAACATAACTTATAACTAAGCCAAAGATTTGTCAAGATGGCAAGTCAATACCAACTCAATACCACATAACTGTTGAAAATTATTATTTTAAGGGGGATTCAGAGTGGTTTTGCATCATTATATCAACATATAAATCAGATACACATCAAAAAAAATGAACTGGCAACAGAATTCCCAGCAAATCTAACTTACAGCAACAGTGGCATGAAGAAAACACCATCATTTTCAATCCCAGTAAAAACATGTTATAAGTGGTAGAAACTACAACCAAAGAAAGCTAGAGAACATCCTTTAAAAACATTCCAAACATCTTTATTTTTCATGCCATGAGAGATGATTTTTTTCTGTTTCTTGTGAGGCACTGGGCTGTTTTGCTTATAATTCCTCAGGGACTAGTGACCTCATGAAGAAAAACAACCAGGACAGAATTAACCTTTATTTATATATTAATAGTTTTACCTCCAGCAGTAGCAGACGCAATTTTGAATCAAAAATCATAACTTGTGACTGTTTGGATAGCAATGCTTCTGCTAAGCTTTGATAGCAGGAATTTCCAGGGAAGGCTGAGTGGTAGTTGCCAATTACTGCATTTATTAATGACTGGATCTGAAAATTAAATGCATGCTCCAAAACTGGTGAAAGCCAGGAAGATCCTTTGCTTTATGTTTTAGGTTGAATATAAAATCCAGGGAATGCAAAGTCATAACACAGTGAGGGGCACTGACAGGGAATGCGAGACAGCAAAACTTCCAAGATGAGCCCTCTCAATAGTATTAGCTAATGGGACAATGCTGGCAGTGTCTTTGGGGAGGACTGGGTACCCAAAAGCCCCCCTTCCCCACCACTGCCATCGCCCAGTCAGATTCAATTTAGCAGGTGACTGAACCTTGTCCTCACCCTTCCTGGTGAGAGGTCCAGTCCCTCTGCCTGCCTCACTCCCTCCCCAAAACACCCCTTGTGGGGCTCTGAGAGTGAGTCCCCACCCTGAGGGCCAGCAAGGTGGTGAAAAACGATACGAACCGAACAGCAAAACCAATATTTGGTCAGGCTGAGGGGGGACTATCGATTCTTTTCTCATGATATCCATGTCTCCTGCACTTCCTGCTTCTCCGGGGCACTGGAAACCCAAGTCCCTCCTAGACCAAGGGTGGCCAGGCTTTGACTCTGCAACATCTGTACCTCACAAGAAGTTCACGTGTGGTCTCCTGGGTCGATGCTCATCCACTTGAGTGGCAGTGGGGCCGTGCTGGCACAAGCGCTACTGGGTAAGCCAGAAGGAACTAGGACAGCAGGAGATGCTGAGGGCAACAACACTGGGTCAGCACAGGGGAGCACCACATGGAGATGTGGCCAGCTCCTGCCTCTGCCCTCTTTCTCACAGTGTGATTACATCAAGATTTTAGCCTCTGACTTTTCATTCAATCTCCCACATCCAATTTCTCTGGTCTTTCTTACTGTCTCTGTCCTAGAAATCTTCTGTCCTGGGCAGAGACAGACATGGAGCCCACACAACTAGGGGCTCCAGGAACGGTGCCCAATCCTTGCATTCAGAAATAGTGCCTGGGCACATCCCAGCCCTGTGGTTGGGGACCTTCCCATGACTGGAGGCCTTCATCCTAGCTCCAACAACCCTCACCATAGCTCTAGATTTCCATAAGGTATGGGAACTAAGGGATGAGCAGCAACATTCATCACAGGGGTGCAAACGCAGTCAAGACTGAGGGCTGCTGTCCTATAAAGCTGATTAATACTTTCTTCCAGTTTCTCACAGTTCCCCCACCTCTGAGAGCCTTCTCAAAAGTAGCCACAGACAGCTCATCATGATAGCCAACATTGGGAACAGCAGGTCAAGAGGGAAATAAAGTCACACCATTGTGTGACTAACCATAGTCTGTTTAGCATGTCAAAATACGGCAGCTCTTTTCCAGAAAAATTAATATTTTAAGGCTCCTGTTCCTTTGAAGCTAAGGGCTCCCTAAAAGTTACCCTAGATAAAAAGGGGTTTGACAAACTCCACATTGTGTTGCTTAGTGCCTCTGTTTGTCCAGTTGCAATAGGTTTTGATGACTCTGGGAAGCACCCAGAGATACAGGCATGAGAAGGAACACGGGAAGGGTTTCCTCATCTTTCACCGAAATATTTTGCTCCCAGGTTTAAGGGTAATACTGCTCACAACAGAAAGGCTGCCTTTAGCCAAGGCTTACAGAAGCTTGCCAAAAGCCTTGAACTCCAGGATGGTGAGTGACCAGTGAAACTTTCAACTTCTTGCACGGGCAAGAGGCCCTTTTCTGTGGAGCAAGAACAAGGCAGCAAATTCGTTCTTCACGTGCATACCTGACCCGTGCTGAAGAGCCATGAATACACACCACAACAACTACAGCAACCAACACACTGCAGTGCACGAGTTATCCTCTCCAGGAAGCACACAGGGGAGATTCCCACACTGCCAAGCTTACCCACAGTTTGAGGCCACAAGATAACCAAACCTCCTCAACATGCCACATGTCTTGCTTCTGACCAGACTCAAACTGGGAATATTGAAAGCCCTCAAATCCTGCTCTCCCAGTCTAGATACAGGAGGGAACAACCCAGCTGGAGCAGGCTTTTGCCTTACAAAGCATCTGAAAGCATCCCCAGGCTTTGCAGGCTCTTGGCCCTTCTCATCGTTCTGCCCTCAGCCAGAATGATCTGATGGAGGCAGAAGAAGGTCTAAACTCAGCCCTGGTAACGCATGAGAAAGGCGTGAGAAAGCAAAGGACATCACACTGGACAAATTAGCTCATTGAGGTAAATATGAGCATGGCAGCAAGAGACTCGTCCAGGAAAAGCACAACCAGGATGCATCCAGGGTTAGGCATGTTGCTAAGAGCACCAGGTGGCACTCAGGTGCTGCAGTGCCAGGGACAGAGACAGAGCATACAGCTCTACCTCCAAAAGCCTACTCTCAAATGAAATCAAAACAGCAGGTACCTAACAACAGCAGCTGCCATCCCCACTCCCGGGGAGACAAACAAACCACGGCTGCAAGTGTCCTTTTTGGGTTGCATCTGGTAAAAATTGCTTTGCAAGGGTCTGGGAGAGTCTATAGAAAAAGCGCTCAGCCCTCAAAAAGACAAATATACAGCAGAGCTGGCTAGGTGGTGGTTGCCCTTGTTAAACTTCATGGAAAAACACAACTTGTGCAAACCAAATTCCCTCGCTAACCTCTTCCCCTTGTTGAAATATTAAACAAAAATAACTCCTCTTTTTATCTTTGAGCCAGCGGGACAAATTCATCATTAAAGGAACGTCACTGAAGTCAACAGGGATATATGTGAGATGAAGAAATGAATTTGACCTATTGTGTTCTGTGTCCTTATGTTCTAACTAATAACTAAATTGCACAGACTTTTGATCAACAGAATCTGAGAACCTGGCCAAAGCAGCTTGCTTTATTTCCCCTCCTCCAGAACCACTATCTGTACTTTCAAACTGATTTCTCTTTAAGTAACCTTGGAAAACAGGTATTTTCAGCCAACCTAATCAGTTAATTTTTTTTGTGAGTATACCGTAAAAATCTTAATATACAGTTTTTCATAGAACATTCGCTCCTGAAACAGAAACTAAGAAATAATTATTTTTTTTTCTATTTAAAACGTTTAGAATTTTGCCAATTCCCAGAAAGAAAAAGAGTTCTGTGCATGTTTTAGGCATATACATTTGTTAAAATAACTCCAGCCAAAGGACACCTACTTTGATCCAAGGATCTCCCTGGAAGACACATGGAATGAAGTAAAACAAAGCTGCAGCACACAAGGAGAGCCGAAACGCTGCATCTCAGCACACTGACTGCGGAGTCGGGGCACACGCCTCTTGCTGGGCAGAATACAAGGCATTCAGAGAAAGGAAGAGTTGCCGGCAGAGGAACAGGAAGAAGATGAAATATCGAAGCTACCGAATTCAGTGTATTAGGTGGAAGATGCATTTTGTGTCTCGTGTTATATTGCCTGCCAGTCGATTACAGCGCAGCCTGTATAAACACATCATGCGCGCTCTGACAGGGAGTTGGGGTGAAGTAGGGTGTCAGGGTAAAACAGAGGATAATAAAATCACTTTAGATTTATTTCTCTAAATTGGAAACTTCATGCTTACACCTGACTAAATCATCAGCCTGAAACTTTAGCTCGACTCCCACAGAAAAAGTATGAAACCTTATCCCATCTTTGTTTAACAAAGGCCAATCAAGCTCGCCTAATGAATTCTGCAGATGTAGGCAATGGGACGCGTTTAGCCATTTTAATTCTGCAGAGCTTCATCAAATCTGTACTCATCTTACTCCTTAAGTGACCAAAGAAGCTTCGTCACTCTCGAAGCCGAGCTGCCCCACTGAAGCCCACGGGCAGAGCGGACGCACGAACGTGTTACTAGGCATTAGCCATGGCCTTCATAAATTCTGACACATATTAAGGAAACCAGGTGGCTGGTGGCAGGGCTGGAGGATGGCAGTGCTTATCCCTGCTCCTCCCCAGCATGGCACAAGCAGGAGAAGGGCACCTCCGCTGCTGTCCCACCACCAGCAAGTCTCCCCGCTCCCGAAGTGCAAAAGGACCCTCTCTTAAAAAAAAAAAAAAAACCACACAAAAAAACCACCACACAAAAAAAAAAAACAACAGTCTAGCATAAGGAGCTGGTTAAAAAACAATAAATCAGTGGTGAAATGTGGATAACAACCTTCTCTGTAAAATCAACATGGATTGTGTTCCTGCAGAGAGCTGTCTGACAGGCTGGTTGAAGCCTGACTGCTTGCAGCCAGGTTGTTTTTTTTCTGGTGGGTTTTGTTTTTTTTTTTTTAAAAACACAAGCTGGAGTATCTTGGATCAGGGGGAGGCAAGGAGGTCTCTTCCTTTTGTACATGGTTCTGCTGTGTTAGAAAATCAATAAGCAAGGTCCTGACCTCAGCATAACTTCAGACATCATTCACAACTCCTTTGAATCACCTCCACCACAAAAACCCAATTTTCTTTTTATTCGTGCACACCAGAGGGAGTGCTTGCAGGGAGGGGAGGACTTGCCTCACAGTGTGGGCAAAATCCGTTTGCACCCATCTTTCCTGACTGGTAGAAATCAAATTAGAAGAGGAACGCACCCAAGGAGGGCAAAGGGAGAGGGGTTAGCTGAGGTAGAGCACAGTCCAGCAGGAAATGCCAAAAAAGAAACCATATGGAGCATGGAGGTGCTATGGATTAATATGAGAATTCCCACTTTTTTTTTTTTTGGAAGGGAGGGCATCAAAAATAAAATACGTATTCTTTTTTTCCCCTTTCGTGTCTTTTTTTAGTGCTGGGCTATTTTCTGTTAAATCCCCTTTCTAGAAGAAATTCATAACAAAAACATAACATGCTTTGCCACACGTTTTCCCTCCAGCTGACTCCTCAGGCTGGCTAAATTGGGTGATTAAAATATAGGAAGGCCTCCAGATTCCCCTCAGGACTGTTTTTAATATCTGTAAAACTGCCACTTTGTCTTGCCAAGGTAAACACCATCGCATGCAGTTCAAAGGTGAGCAAGCCTAAATGTTTCCCTTCGCCTGAAAGGAATCTGCCTTGGGACCCCGCGGACCGTGCCGGAGGGGAACGCGGCCGAGCCTGGACCACGGTGCGGTGGCCGGAGAGGCATCTGTGTACACAACTCTAACTTCTCCCACACAAATACTAAAAATTTCTCATTAAAAATTATTGCTGTGTCAACATGTGAGGCCACTCAGCCCCCAATCTGGAAAAGACGTTCTGGTCTTTTCTTGCCTTTGCTGGGAAAGCGGCGGCAGCAGGAAGGGAGGGAGGGGGAGAGGGATGGGACGTGAGACCAGAGTCATCTGCTGCTGACTTTGGATCTCTTTTTTCTTCCTTGTCACTCAAGTTGAGATTTCCAACTGTTCCACCTCATCTATTTTAGTTACTTGCTACCCAGATTTTTTCCCCTCTCCTCCTTTGCTCCCTATCGCGGAGCTTTATATTTCCCTCACATGGCTGGGCTGGCCACAGCACTTGGCGTTACTTTAAATGGAAATGCAATTTTAAGCCATCTCTTTTGTCGTAGTGGTTGCAGCGCCTTCAGAGCAGAAGATTTGTTGTTATCTAGACCCATCTACACAGATGCAGCCATAAATCTGAAAGTGCTCTGCCCATGAGTGATCTCTTCCACGGGTGGCCAAGAATTTGTAGCAAAACAGCACAGGGACCAAATATTTGACCAGAGCCAGCAAGACAAAATTCACATCAAAACCCCATCTATTCAGGCTCTTAATTCTGCCCTACAACATCGGGCATTTTGCGCCGATGCACCAAAATAAAGAAGTTTAAAAATATGCTTGGTTATCAAGCAAGGTGAAGGATGGGATGTTACTCACGGGGAATGAAAAAAAAGGGATGGGATGGGATGGAATGTAGAGGAGAGGAGGGAGTTAGTTGTGTACTGTAAAACTGAGCAGCCACCCCTGCTCCAAACACTGATCTCAAGGGAGGGCTGGGTGCCGGGCAGGCAGCCAGTACACCCCAGCCCTCTGAGAGGCTCCCGATGCCCTGCTTTCCACCACCACACCGTGATGCATGCGGGTTTGCGCTGAGACATGAAATACAGCGACATGTAATTAACCTGATGTAATGCTATATATCAATAAGTTAAAAAAACCAACAACTTGCTTTGAGGTCAGGCACCCACACACACAACTCAAACAGTGGAGACCTAATCCAAATTTATTGGAGTTTGTAACAGCTGGACTTATGCCTCTAATACCTTTTAAGTGCCTCTTTTAACAGTCAACTGAGTGTGTCTTTCATTAAGGTGGAGTTGAAAGTATGTTAAGTTCATAAGCATGAAAATAGCCATTTAGTTCTCTTGGAGATTAATTCTGCCTTCAGTTTACTCTCATCAAACCCCATTAATGTCTGGGATTTGGCCTTCAGTGTCCCATTTGCATAAGCTCTGTTTATTATAGGGCCTCTTGATAATGTGAAAGTATTAAAATATTTCTTTCTCAAAAATATAGAGGCATTAATCTTGGAATCCTAATGTCCTTAATTTGCCATCAAATCCCACAACAGGAACAAACACGCTTTCTAATCAGCAATCTTTTCTCGCTTACAGGCCCTGATCCAACAAGCTTTTAAGCAAACAATTTACTTTAAGCAATGAGTAGTCATACGAGAACCAATGGAACAGCTCATGTGTTGTGATGGATTGGGGCCATAGAAAATTGCCTTGATGAAAATGTCAATGCTCCCAAGAGCTGGTGAAAATATATTTTTATTATAAACACACAGAGGAACTGTTTTGATCTGAACATTATGGGGAACAAGCTTTGAACCAATGCTTTTTCACGGTCAGACCTAAACAGAAACCGAACACCGCCAGGTTGGATGACAGTTTAAAAAGGCAGCCCAGAACCAGATTGATGTTTGTATATAATGAAACTGAGTATTGATGTGATATGGACACTGTCCAGCCTCTACAACTTGTTAGGGTGATGTACAGACAATATGGAGAAGATAAAAAGCAAAAGGAGCACGAGGAAAGAAAGTCTCAACACTAAGAGGAAACATTGTTTTGAGGAGCTATTTTGATGCAAATGTTTTGAAGATAAGCTACAGCCAGATGTATAATAAAGAAGCGATGATGATGCCCAAGCACCATGCACAGTCATCTATCATGTTTGAATTTAAGTCATCATGACTTGACTTATGTCAGCAAATCAAAGCTGGGCCATTCAGACACAAGTTACTAACTGGAGATAGGTTCACAAAACCATCACTTTGTCCCTATATCAATACAAACCCATGTGCACCAGGCAGCATGTGACCAGGGAGGTTTTGGGCAGCATCTCCACCTCCCCTGCCCACAGGTAACGTTAGGTGTCACCTCTCTGTACAAACTGTTACAAGAACAGGCATTACCTAGGAGCACATCGGACTGCCAGATAAGAAAAGATAACAGCAACTAAGTAGTAGTACTAGCACCGCAGCAGGAAAATAGGAAAGGAGAAATCAAGGTGGTAAAAGGGGCGAGGTAGAAGACAGAGCCAAGTCCCATCATTGGATACGTTTGGAAGTGGAAAGTTGCAGGACCGGAGGAAGTAGGCAAAGAGCCAGAGAGAAGCAGGCTCTTCACCAACTTCATCTGCAACAAAGCCACATCCTGACTGCAAATCTTGCAAATCAATTATGCCCACAGGTTGTTGGGTTGCAAAGGCAGGGGGAGAGGGAGTGAGTTTGTTTTGCTTTTCTTAGTAAACCACAAGACCATTTCCTAGCACGTTACACCAAGAATGACAGGCAGGGCCAGGGCTGCCGGGTGCCCGGGAAGAGGTTGCCAAGTCCCAAGGATCACCATTGCTAATTGGCTCCTCTGAAATGAGCGTGACAGAGAGCCACATTTCCTCACCCGCGGGTTTTGGGGTTATATTTAACTGGCCGAGGCAGAATTAAATGTCATCTTGGCTGGAAGGGGAAAAAACACAACAAAACAAACAACAACAAACAAAGTGAGAACTTGTCATTAAGCCGGGGGGGGAGCCAGTGCTAAGTGTGCTGCGGACGATGCCCACACACAGGGCTGGCAGATACAGGCAGCTCTGCCAGCGAGAAGAAACCAAGGTGTTCATCCCTTTAAAAATACATAGTTTAAATTCAGCTTGTTTATTTTGATTTGTAAGCAACACAAGAGACTAGGGAGAGGGGAGACAGGTGGCGAGAATCTTTATCCCTTCTGGTATCTCTGCTGGATATTCCCACCCCCGCAACTTGATTGCAGCCACAGACTCCCACATCCAGCAACGCTGAGGGCAGAAGCTTCCAGCAAAAAGGGGATAGGGTAATAAGAAGACAGGGACAGAACCCCCCCCCCCCCAAACATCTG
>VWZK01003765.1:0-30110 GCA_013396935.1 Baryphthengus martii | reverse complement strand
AACCCCCCCCCCCCCCCCCAAACATCTGGAGCCATTGGAGGAAGTTCAGTTCAGCTGGAGCACAGGTTCCTTTGGGGTTCCTGAAAGAGGGTGGAGGAGGAAGGGGAAGGAGCAGACAGCACCCACTCCAATACAGCTCCAGGGCTTCAGACAATAACAGGCATACGGTCCCTGGCACCAGAAGGACAGCCCTGGGCCTCCATCCTCCTGCTCCCTAAATCATGGACTGTATTAGCATGTTCACACTGCAAGCCACGTAATATGGACTCCTCAGGTCAAGTTCATGAAGGCAAGATCAGTACTATCAAAAGGGAGAGAAATACACCCCCCAAATCATACTAGGCAACACCAACTTGCTCCCACTCCAGAGGCACCACAGCTGTGTGCCCTATCTAGGGTCACAGGCTGGAAAAGGAACAGCAGGATCACAGGGAGTAATGAGGGAAGATCTTAAATCATAGGAGATTCACATCTTCACATGCTTTAGGTAAGGAAATTAAACTAGAAGCACAAGTGTGTTCCTAATTTTGCATTACAGGAAGGTTTCTTATTTCACCTCTTCTACCAGAAACTATTGTTTAATGCAGGTAGTCTCTTGCTCCTCCTGTTCCCCAAACAGAAAATGTCAAATTCCAGGAAAGTAGAGCAACTCCAAGAAACCAAAAGCATCTTTTCCAAATGCAATGTTTCACTTTCCAGTTTGAAGTATTCCAGATCAAATTGAGTTTAAAATCATGCTTTTCCAAGTCAAAATGGACATTAAAAATGAAATCATTTGTTCTGAGGCAATTCAGCCTTGAGAGGAGAATGGCAGAGTTAAAATTTTTGGCACTATTGAATCAGAACTTCTTATTTAGTGGAAATAGATTATTTTGAGTTTTAAATCTTAACTGGGGACAAAAATTTCAAAAGCCCAATAAAATGTTGACACATCCAGATTTCCTTCAAGCTGGCAGGTCTATTTTCTAACCATCTCTTCTTAAGTGAAGATGGAAATACTAAGCCTCAGATCATATGCCTACAGGCTTATTTTCTTTAGCTCCCCTCTTTAAAATCTGGAGACCATAAATAGTCTGGTTTTTTCCTCCAGACTGCAACACAGCATTTTAAACCAAACATTTGTAATCATCACAGCTGTAATAAGTACAACGTTTCTTCAAAAGGATTACATTGGACTGTGGTTTTCAGTATTGCTTCGTTGTCTGTTGTGAAATCTCCTCACCATAAATTAATTTGATTCTATTATTTTTTTGATACAATCTGCTTTTTGACAGATCAGTTTTATCTTGGTTCATTCCTGTTTCTTATTGACAGCTCAGAGCACTGTTGAAGAAATGAGAGTTATTAATGTTGACAGGGTTTGTAAGGGAATATCTTTTATCCAGCAACATATCCTTTGTAATGTTTTTATTCCCCCTTCCCTGGCTACTTTAAGAGGCTAAACAGAAAAAAAAAAAAATATATCAAACGAGCCATACGGTTTGACTTTCCTGGAACCCTCTTCAGTTCTTTCTGGAACATCTTTCTACATCCACCAAGGATGTTATGGTATAAGGTGTTATTCATATTGGACAAAACTACTAAAACAATAACATACTGAAGGTTAAGTACAGTGCAATTCTGTTGGAAATCCAAGCACTGGATCAAATGACTTAAAAGAAGTTTATATTTTTACAAAATGATATAAGTCTATAATGCCAAGCAGCAAAAGAAACAGGGAGGAAAATTAGCAAGATAGCTTATATACTACCCAGGCTTGGCTTAACACCTCCCCATGCACCGCCTAATAGGAAAAAAAATGGTATAAGGAGATTCAGTCCATTAAGTCAGAGGTACTTGGTTGGATCACTGGAAATTATGAACCTGTCCGCCTTCTGTAGGCCTGATCCCTGGGTCAAAGGAGGGAGCTGAACCTAAATCTTCTCCATCCTGCTTTATCACTATCCTCAAAACACCCTTCCACTCCACAGAGGATTAATTTTGCCTCAAATGCCTATTAATTTTTTTCTTGAAAGCATATAAATTGTGCAAGAAACACAAGAGAAAAATTAAACTGTCACACCTCTCCCTTTACACCTTCTTTTTTGAATCAAAAAAATTCCAGACACCAAAACTTCAGCAACAGTGATTGTAGTTATACCAGGAACAGCAGATAAAACACCTCTAAATCAGTGTAATTCTCTGTGTAAAGGCATTTTCTCCTGCAAATTCTCCTGCAAAAGCATTTTACAGCCACACTGGGCTCACGCTGCACAAGATACCAGGATTTATGATTGGGATTTAAGCAAAACTGTAACTCCTAATGAATGGGGAAAGGCTTTGTGTGCAAGGAACATGACTCCTAGTAGCCTTCTCTTGTTTTCCTGTCTCTCTTTTCAAAGTGCATTGTGCTGATGTTGCCAGAGGCATCAGAGGGACCATGCATCCAGGACTGGCCCAAACAGTCCCAGAGTAGAGCAGGAACTAATCCTGCATCCAGAAAAAAAAAACAAAAAAACAACACACCACAAAACCACAAAACAAAACAACAAAACAGCCTTAACAGTCCCAGGTTTCTGCTTGGATCATGAGATTTTCCCACTGGTTTCTTACAAGCTGCACCACTGGGAGTGTACCTCTCCTGACAGAACGGCAGGAGAGGACCTCGTCTCCTGCCTCACTTGCAGGAATTCTCTACACCCAGGACTGCCTCACTCTGACATGTCCTTATGTTGACATTTACTGACAAAGTATTTTCCCTAGATTTATTGGTTTACTTTGACCAGCTTCCACTTTCTTATCTTACCTCCAAAATCATCAGGCCCTGTTTCTTGGTATCTTTAGCAGTAGGCTGTTAAAGCTCAGCCATGTCGCCTTCCAGTAAAGTTAATAGTACCTTTCCCCAATTATCTGGAGTCCTTGAGAGTCCCCTGTTATTACTGGAGTGTTTTTCATTAGCTGTGCTAGTTCCAGGCTGCAGGAGGATGGAGCTCAGCACAGGAGTCAAACTGTTCTGGGCAGAGTGAATGAGAAATCCTGTAACACAATTAGAAGTACCCACAGGGTAACGTATAACTTTATTGTCAAGCCCTGAAATAACACAGCTAGCTAATGAAATTACAAGATAAACTTTGTTTTAATTAAAATTAAGAACATTTTATCTCTCTCATTTTAGTCTTAAAACAAGGGTAGTTCAAAAGCCATGATGGAACAAGTTTAAAAAACATTTGCAAAGCAAGTGGCAAGGGCAACATCACTGAGTTTGGAATGACCTGTACCACTCCAAACTCCTGGCAGGATCTTTGCCTAAAAACAGCCTGTAGTACACATATGTGAAATAGATTCCTAGTGAAAAGTTAGTAAAACCTAGGGAAGTGCTTACAGGCCCATCCTACTTCCAGATTCAAACTGGGCAAGGGATATTCCCATCCCAAGAAGTCCCTGCAACTCAAGTAATGGAACATGAACTGCTCAGAAGCCACCTGGACCTGAGAAGTGAGACCCAAAGGCAAGTGATCACAATCTACCTTGTAACACCCGGGGCCCTCATGCCTGAGAACAGCAGCTCCACTCCCCAATAAGGGGTTTCATTCCATTTTGTCTTTACCCAGCAGCAGCTTGCTGGCTGTCAATATTCCTTGTTCCTGTGCCCCCGGGGTACCGTCAGTCAGCAATGCAGCCTTCACTGCTGCCACCAAGAAACCCACAATGCTGAAAGTGAGCCTGATGCCTCACTGCATTCTACCAGCTGGACTTTCCCAGCTTAGGCTACATTGAAGACAGGTGGCACAAACCTGATGCCTTATCCCTGCGCAGCATGGTGGTATGCGCCGTGCAGACATGCACACTGACCACAGACACAAGCAGGGCACACGAAACAGGTCTAGCAGGACACAACTTTGCTGCTTCAGCTGCTATTGAAGCCAAATGCCGTTTCCACTGTTCTTATTTCTTCTGGCCTTTCTCCTACAGCTGATTGTTTAACTGCTCTTGAAGCCTTGGAGAGGCCCAGAGTTACGCTTCAAGAGGGACATCGCTGTGTTCCTCCCACTTGCTGTGGTTATTCAGCATAGGAGTGAGCCTGCCTTGAGACATTCTAGAAGACTGAACAAGATGTGTTATGGAAGCTTTATGCACACAAATGGAGAAAACTGAGAGCAGGCAAAAATAACAATCAGCTTTCCTTTTATATATATATATAAACAGACATTCTGGCAAAAGATATTGGGGAAAAAGTATTCCACGCTTGATCAGTTTTAGTGAACAATGGAGGTATGCAGAGGGTTAGACTGTATGATCAAAATCTGATGAAAAGCAGAAATTACCCAGAGGAATCAAATCCTCTTGGTTGAAATCCCAGTTTTCTGTCAGAAGGTCTCCAACAGATTTTCAACAGTTTTAAAATAACCTTTTTTAAAACCAGTTTGGTATCTAGTCTTGCTGTAAATGAGATTTAAGAAGTTTTCTGGTCTCTTAATGCTACATGGTAATGAATCACTGGTTCATCCTCTACAGATTTAGATGGATGCTTCCATACAGGACACAAACACCACAGAAATTCCAGAAAGAAGTAATCTATCTATGTAAACTCATCTGTCTCATTCTAAAATTCTGTATAACCTCTGGACCACCACATTTACTCATTGCCTCCAGTATTCCCCAGCCATTTTTGTTTACATACAGTGAGTTGGGGAAGACAGTTCGGAGCTAGACTGGAAGTTTGCTTAAAGCAGGGCTGATATGGTGGTTGGGCTTTTCCTGCTCACAGACTTGTCTCCTGCATCTGTTCCTGAGACCAGTGGAAGTACAGGTAATTACTAAACCATACTATATCACCGTTTTCCCTGGCTGTTAAGAGTGAATGATGCTGGAGAGCGCTCTGTGGGGAGCATTAGGTGTTCAGACAGCAGATAGCTCCTCTGTCTATTCAGAAAAATCAGACCCCTTGAAGTTCAACAGGCCAAGCACCCAACCCCTCATTTCTCAGGCAATGGACTTTAAATCACCTGCCCAAGCCCAGTAGCTAGCTTACTGCTTCGAGACACATCTACAGTTTTCCAAAGAAACTGGCAGGATCCATAGCTTGCTCTGGAGGTCACCAAACGCAGAGCATGGAAAAAATAAAATCTCAGACCAAAGAGGAAGTAACATCCAAAGCCAAGGAACATGAAATCAGCTGAAATATCCTCCTTTGCTTATTGTGAGACAGCTCACTTGCTCTGGAAGAGACCCAGAAGACAGGCAGCCTTCTTTGATCCAAAGTTTAATTAAATTCTTGACCTCAACCATTAGATCCAAAAGCTGAGACCTTTAAGTTCCAGGGAAATCTGTCAGTAACTAGGCAGGACTGTGGCATGCAACTGTGGCGAGGTCTGTGTGCCAAACTCAGCATTGCAGATGAATTTGCTCTTCCTACAAAAATCTAATTGCCAGAAGACCTGAGCTACCATAGAAAGCACAAGGCAATGAAGGATACTTCTAAAGAGACTGATGTAAGTGCCACAAACCACACTACAAGCATAGCTCTTCAAGGCTCTTTGATGCAGTGGTGACATTGCTTTCTGATTAAAACCAGCTCAAATTTGCTTAAATGGGCTGTAATCATAACTAGAGTCTTAATTTGTGAAATGTGCATGCTCTGACAGACGTTAGATGTCCATTAAAAGCAAAGAGGTTCCAAAGCCAGAGCAGGAAAGATTAAGGGGAGAGGCGTGAAAAGAGCAAAGAAATAGGAATGAAAGTCTCAGAAGCAAACTCTGGATGACAAGAAATAAGAAGTGATGTAAAAATAACATAGGAGGCCAATCACCAGCGATACAGTTCACAATTCAAAACCTGCATATCTTAAATGATCTAAATTTATTCCATCCAATAAAAGCAACAGTTCTCATTATACACTTACAATAGGGAAGTAGTATTTCTGCATTGACTTACAAATTGTCTCCCTCTTTCTCTCTCAAACTCATCACAATCTTAACTAATACAAGTAAATCTGGGAGTGAAATATGAACTACTGGCAGCTCTAAGGCTCGCTTTTCATCCCAAGCCTAATGGGCAACGCTCTGCGATTTCATTTCATGAGCTTTTCCAACTGAGCTCAGAGTCGATCATTTGCCAGTTTGACTCTTGCAAACAGCCTGCTGGAGCCACTGAACTCATGGGGCCAAACCCATCAGTGGTACAACTCCAGCTAACCTGAGACACTTTAGGCCAGATACTGGTTTGTTCCAAAGCACTAAAAATTTCTTGAGCCCCGTGATCACAAATCATTGTCATAACACTTAAGAAGTTACGGTATGTTAATTGAAAGTTATCAAAATACATGTCACTGCCTGTAATCCACTTGGATGCGCACAAGAAGTTAATTTATAACAGGGCACCGGAGCACTGCAGCTCCATGAGAAAGCCCAGCACAATGGGATAGACTTTCAGGTGAAAACTCTGTCTTTGCTCTCTGGCACAAGTTTCCTGGTCCTTCAACAGTGCTACCAAGTTCAGTCATTCATTTAAATGCCTGAACCAAAAATGTGTGTTTCCCATCTTAAATAAGATTGGCATTTGATGTTCCTCTTCAGGGAAGGAGCTCTTGTAGCTCAAAGAAGCTAAAAGAACTAACTCTCAGACCAAAACAGGCAAAGAGCCTACAAAGCTTGAGAGATAGTAGGGTTTCCCCTATACCCAAAGGAAATGAGATGCAACATATATTTAAATGTACTTGCTACTGACCAGTTTCAAGTATGGAAAAGCTGAGGTGCCAACATGTACCAATACAATTAAAGGCTGCTATAAAGGGTGGAGTGAGTCAGACCTCAAAGCAGTGGGTCCCAGGGGGAGCATTCCCATGACTGAAAACTAAGCACATGTTTATGCAGAAAGAGCTGGTTCTCCAGTCATTTTTCCATCTCAAGAATTT
Source organism: Baryphthengus martii (assembly GCA_013396935.1). Taxonomy (NCBI): domain Eukaryota; kingdom Metazoa; phylum Chordata; class Aves; order Coraciiformes; family Momotidae; genus Baryphthengus; species Baryphthengus martii. The sequence goes on along the minus strand of VWZK01003765.1, from coordinate 23,218 downwards.
TTTTTTCCATCTTTTGGATGTTTCTTACTAAACAAACAGCAGAAAAGATCTAAGGCTACACAGGAGGAGAGACATGCCAGCCCTTGCCCCCTCTAGCAAGGGGGGAAGCAAGCAGATCCTGGCCCTGTGGTAATCTCAGTCACTGGTCTACGGATACTGTGGAGCATCCCACAGTCGAGAGCCCCAGGACCACTGCCAAGGGAACCAAGGTGGCACTACAGCTCTGTATGAGGATCCAATGCTTATCAAAGCACACCTGGAACATCACCTCTTACGCTCCATATAGGGACAGGAGGACTTGGTTTTACCGTCTCATTCAACCCACTCCCGAACTCTTCAGAAAAACCTGAATAGCCCAAACCAAGGCTTGCAAAACAGTCAGATCCTCCACTCCTACCTACTGGATAGTCCCGTGACTGCCCTGCTCCCAGGGGATGTGAAATGTCTTGGCCCAAACCCTACACTTCTCCCAGCAGAGTAAAGTCTAGAGCCATCCCCATGTTCCATTTTCAGGTCTTATCCAAAAGACTACTGAAAGGAGTCATTCCCCACAGAAATTACAGGAAATACAAAGTTTCCTTTAAAAATTTCATTTTTTGACAAAGCTGCAATTACCAAATAGAGGTTAGGGGGACAGTATAGGGGAAACAGGTTGTCAAAATTTCTTGTGGTGCTTTGTTTAAGTGCTTTGTTGGATCTGGATGCAAAGAAATTAGAGAAAGGATAAGAAGTACAGGCAACACACTACAAAACATACTAGAATAATTTCAGTCCTTGGCAAAAGTATTTCAGTTCCCAGTGCTTTTGATAATATATCATAAACTGTCACTGAAAGCATTGTACTATAGCCTGTGAAAATAACATAGTCTTGCAAAAAAGAGCCAGCTTCATTACTGCTTTCTGCTCAGTTACCCTATAACAGCAAGTTATAAGAAAATATGAATTACTAGGAAGTTATTTGCATTAATTGGAATACAAGGAGGTGTTGGATTCCTCAGAGAAAGGTCTTTTTGCTGAGCAAAGATGATCATTAAAATTCAGCTCATGCAGGTTATACTCCAAATCCAACAGGCAAAAATTTTCCATGGTTACTTTAAGAACATTTTTATAATATTAAGATACACAATTGATTCATTTTAAGTCAGTTATGCAGAACAAACAGCAATATTTGGGTGGATCTAGGAGAGCAAATAATATATGCTTCCAAAAGAGCTACATGGAGCATTCATTGACTTTTCTGCTAGGTAGCTCTGCAGTTATTCATTTTTTAACAGTTAGCAGAAGCTAGCACTGAAGTAAGGCAGTCTGATTGTGGCTAGGTCTCTGTTAAGCTGAATAACAGCAGGAGAAAAAATGAAGTCTAGAATAAAAGCAATATATGAAAAAAAGCAAGAACTTTAAATGATGTCCATGATTCCACTGCAGATGGTATCAGTCAAGAGAGCAATGTTAACTCAACTACATCAGGCATCCTGTTTGTTCTGCAGTAATTGTTGATGGGTGCAAGCCCAGGAGAAGAGGGAAGGAGCATCTCGCATCCTGTGGACTCTGTGTCACCAAGACAACTTCTGGATGCAATTTTGAGCTGCCTTGGAGACGGCTCTGGTTTACAACCTCCTCTCACAGAGATGCTCAGCATCATCCTCCTTACAGAAAAACCTACAGAGGTGGGAGGAAGCACCTGGGAGGTTGCACAGGGTATAAAAACACACATACTCCATATAGGGAGCAGGTCCAGGACAGCCCTGGGAAACAGTACGTTCAGGAGCCCAGCAAGTTCCTACCAGCAGCCACCCAGGGATGTTCACAGGCAGAAACAGGATAAGCACAGAAGGTTCCTCTCAGCAAGGAGACTGCAGGTTGTGTGCCATGGTCACCAGTGCCAGCTGGGGAATATCCTCAAGACACACCTGATCTACCAGTTATCCTTATTTATCCATTTTTTTCACCCAAATTTCTAATCTTGTTCTTGAAATGCCAGAAAATAAAAAAAGTTACAATAACTAAATTGTACATTTTACAAAGCTCCACTGAACTTGGCAGCAGGCTCTGGATGTTCTCAGAGCACTCAAAATTTAGGGCCTGAACCAATTCCCATTGGAGCTTTTCCATTCATTCAGCAGCAGAGGGATTGGGATGATCAGCAGAGGACAAGTAAGGGAGGGCAGCTGCCCAGGAGAGCAGGCAGACAGGATGCTTTTGTTGTTTTCCCTTTCCTGTCCCCAAATCCATAACAAGCCCCTGCTTCTCCTTACAACTCTTCCCCCTCCACTGCATCTTTGAGGACAGCATTTGGCCATTTTAGTTGCTGCAGTTATGCTCAAAATTCAGCCTCTTCAAAAGGGTTTCCCTCCCCCTGATCCATGAGCTCAGAGACCAGAAATGGAGCCTGGGAAAGTCTGGCCCAGAAGGTAACTTTTTTGGATCAGCATGAATATGTAAAAGCAGGGTGTGGAGACTGCATGGACTTTGCCAAAACCAGACTACCCGGGTGCTAATAAAATCCCATTTGACATCCCAAACTCCTGGAAAAACCTACTCACTTCTCTAGGATACTTGAGCAGAACAGGGAGGTGGGAGTCAGCTAAGTATTAACAGCTTGTGCTACGGGATCAGGGCCTCCACCAAGGTCAAAGACACTCTTTATTCCTGGAACATCTCCAGTCCCTGGCCACCCTTGAAACCTGGGAACATAGCCACCTTTGCCCCACCTTCCCTGGCCATGCCAAGCTCAGACTGGCCACCACCCAGGTTTGAGGCCACCAATTCACATTTTGAAGGAAAAGGGGAAAGGGGAAGAGGAGGGGAACCAAGACACGGAAAGGCAAAGTGCCTTCGCCAAGGCAAAATGGCACATCGGTGGCGGAGCTGGCATTTGAGCATAGGAGCGTCTGTTTTCTACACCAGTGCTAAAGCATCCAGACCACCCTGCTGCCTTCAAGACCACACCGCCTCTGTGAAATGTGTGGAAATTCGCATGCATTTTCCCTGATTTTTACAGGGATTTTTCTTGTTGTTGTTCCACACTTGGCTCACAGCTGTTTGCCAAAATCAAATTGCTGAGGTGTTTCTGTCTCTTTAAAACTTCATAAACAGACACTTGGACAAAAACCATCAGTGAATCACAGCTGCAGTGGGGGGGATTCGATTTAGCCATGGCAGGCTGAAAGCAAGAAACCCAAACCAAGATACAACCCTGTCCTTCTGGCTAGCCCAGGCAAGGGCTCACAGCCACGCACAGCCCCACTGGCATCACCCACAGCCCCTTCACTTGGTGTGAAAGATACTAGTGTCTGGAGAACCAAACTGCTCTTCATTTTCTCCTAACAAATAAACAAACATTTGCTGCCATAACTGTTTTACTCTCTACTTCCAAAGGAAAAGAAAATCAGAAAGTATTCAGGTCCTCTCCTGTTCCAGTGCTGTCAGGCTCTGCTGCAACTTGCCATCTGTATTTCAGCAGGATGATGCTGATTTACTCAGTTAAGCATCAGCAACTTGCCCAGTCATATTTCCCCAAATTGTCACCTTGCTGCTCTGCTTGCGAGACATGCACAGCCCTTTCAAGTGTCTTGAAAGTCAGCCAGAAATACTTCCTGCCCTTCTCAGGATTCATCCCTGTCTGGATGATGTGCGTGCTACAGGTGAGACTTCGTCCCTGCCCAACACCTTCACTCAAGACCTGACCAACTCCACAGGCTTCCCCCTGAACCACACAGCTCCCAACTGCCCCAAGGCCCATCAGGTGCATCAGAGTAACAGGGAAAGAGATGCAAGGCTTACCCCAGGCAGAGGCAATGCTGCAAGTAAAGCACATGGCAATGCTACAACTATTTTTTCCTCCTTTAAAAAAAAAAAAAAAGAAAAGGCAAAACAACACATCTGCAACCAAACCACATTCTGCAACTTGCCACCGAGGTTCTGTACAGCAAATAAAAGGTTAAACAAACAAAGCCCAAGCAATGTCTCAGGCTTGCCAGATGCAAAAAAGCTTTCACCCAGTGACATTTCTCCTTCTCCAGCTGTAGGTTCATATTTTTAATGTCAGATCACAAAAATAATAAAAAGGGGGGTGGGGGGGAGAAGGCAAAAAAAAGCAAACATTTAGCTCACAACTGGATGGGAAATGAACTGGAAGCTCGCATTTGTGTATATTTTTCTCCCTGGCGAAGCGAAGCCAGCTGGTATGTGCAAGGTCCTGAAAACCTGTCCTGACATCAGCAGAAGTGTGACCAGCAATACCTCTCCCGTGCCGGCTCATGCGTTTTCTCCTATCTCACTTCATCTCTCACTAAGCCCAAAGCGAATCCGCACTATTGCAGATTTATCGCCATCTGAAAAACATTAAATATCTCGGGGTTTCAAATATTTGCAGACAGCTGAAGAAGTGGCTGTGATGGAACTGTCTCTTTCTGGCATAAAGCTATCAATTTTCCATGAAAGTTGAGGCCTGGATTTTTTATTTTATTTTTTTACCCCTGGTAAAATACTGTAACAAATGACTTATTCCCCTTTTAGCGAATGTAAGGGAAGCAGATAGTCATTATTACCAAATGTGTGCATGCACAAGTAACTAAGGGAAAATAAATCCCATTTGAAGGTTAATTAACTAAGGCAGGGTCACAGCTTGACAATCTGCCCTCAGCAAAGGGGAAGCACAACGTCGGAGGGTCTACAAAGCACAGTTGTAATGAATTGTGACTTGAGGCTTGTCTATGTGGGGAAATCACTGTGTGGCGAGCTACGGGCTGGATTTATAGCGCTCACTCCACATTTATAGCATTAGACCCTTTGTGCAGCCTAATTAGGGACTAGTTTACCTCATTTACCTTCTGACAAATGCTTCTTTGCACAGAAGCCCACAAGAGCAAATTGAGCCCCACCAACTCCTTGTCTTTTGCCTGCAGTGCTGGCTTTGCACAGTCACTACCAAGTCCAAGCTGGGGAGCAAGGGAGGGGTTAAAAGAAACATGTTCAGCCGCTAACATAGGAGCAAGAGCTTGGGCTTGAGCTCAGCACCCTTAAACACCCCCAGAAAACCCCAAGGTTTAGACAGAAACAAGCTTGTAACAGTCACAGCCAGCCTTGAGAGAAAGCAGAGTGAAGCCATGGAGAAGCCAGGGTGCATTTGTTATCCCAGTATCTAGATCAATCCATTTCCCATCCCATCCTAGCCTGTGGCACCTCTTGCAGCCTCCTGCGCCCAACTGAGCATGAAAAGCCACAGTGGTTTATAGCCCAGGAAGCTTCAGGTGGACAGAGCGGTGGTAGTGAAGAGAACCATGTTCTCAGTGTGAGGCACCAAGGAGCTCTGGTGGAGGGGAGCAGGACTCAGCCCAATCTAGATTCCTTCCAAGGAAATTTCTAAAGAGGACCAGCTGGCTCACTTTGACTGGCTTCTTGGCCAAACTGAAGGGCATCAAGCCAACATCAGGCCACCTCAGTGCTGAACGAATACGCCCACCACAGAGGTTTTGTGCAGGTCGGCTATTCTGCTTGCACCCCTTTGCCAAACAGGCACATGGGGAGTACGGGATAACACACTGCAGAGGTGGGCTATGCTAGGCATCAGTTGGCAAAGGGTACAAGGGCCAGAGCTGGCATGGGCAACACCAGGCTGGAGTCTGTCCAGTAAAGGTGGCAATATCATGCTCCCATGCATTAATTGACAGCTATCTAAAGCCAAGTCTTCTAGGGTTGCTTTACAAATGCAGGGTCACACATGCAAAACTAGTCAAGAGACCAGGTGCTGGGGAAGGTCAAATATGCCACCACTGGTTGAAAGTACATCACACATTTTTTGGTCTTTTGAGGCACCATACAGAGAGATATCAGCAGTTGTTACGAGGAGGAGGAGGTGACGTGAGAAGAGCTGTCAGCGTGAGATCTGCTGCCAGCCCCTACAGGGACCTCAAAAAAAAAAAAAAAGTCATTTCACATCCCTATGCTGCTCTTCCCTGCAATAACAGAAGGCAAGTGATCTCCTCTGGGAACAAGTTTTCCAAGTCTTAGGGGGTGGCAGAACTCTGACAAGAAGAAACTCAAGTCATGGATTTCTCACTGAAGTGTGGCTGCTTTCACACCTCATTTCCCCACATAGCAGAGAGGATGGCTGAGCTTCAAGGTAACCGCAAGGTGCAAAACAGGCTTTCTGTACAACAGGGTCTCCACCACAGAGAAACAGGCCAGAGAGTGGGGCACACACCATATGGTGGGCTAAAAGCTCCCCCTTTTGGGGAGATCCCTTTGGAGACAGCTCCAGCATAAGGAGGAGGTGTCTGGCAGACACGTTTCCGTGATAAAACCAGAGATTGCCAGTCATTTCTGCTCTTATCTCTCATCTGTTGTGGAGCTAATGAAAGAGTTTCACTATTAATGTTCAATCACACTCCTCCCCTTGGGGCTTGGAAGTCCACCACCTCCTGTCTACAGCAGCAGTTTTTCATTTGTCACTATCTCATTTTTCCTTTCCTCCTCCTAAACTGTGGGTTTCAAAAAGCTTCCAAGACAGCTGCTTTACCGAAAACGAAATGCTTAAAGCCAGCTTGACTATAAGGTGAGCCCTGCTGAAGGCTCAATTCAGCTGGTGAAAAGACTGTCTCCTCCCCAGTGGTCCAAAACCCAAAAGACATGAAGATAAAACCAGAGAAACTGCTGAAACAAGAAACAGGCCACCAAAAGACAGAGCAAGTCCCAAGAGGCACCATCTAAGCAAAACCATATGGCAATCCCAGCCAAGCCATCAAGAGAAGTATTCCTACTTGGCGCCTGCTAGCGTGCTCTCCAAGCACCTCATACCAGTCTCTTTCAGCACAGAAACATCTCAAGTGACTTGCCCAAGGTGATAACACCAAGCAAGCCATTCAGCTAAGACCTGCTGAGCCTCCTACATAGCCCCTTTTCTTTCCCTGTCCTCTACTTTGTTTTTTCTGCCACCCCACTTCTCTCCACCCTTTCCTTTACTTTCCATCCATAAGTATTCTTCCATTATGCACTCCTAACTCATCATCTAGGACCCTTTGCTTCCATCTACTCTTCTCAATCTAAGCACTGAAGAATCAAGCATCTCAAGCTTTCGCAATATTGGCATCTTACTTACCAACATCAGTCAATTCCCTATGAAATCAATTACAAGATGATGTTCCATCATGGTGAAAGGCCTCACTTGATGGGCCAAGATGCACAGGAAATTTAGGGAAAGAAAAAACACCAGTGGAAAAGGAAAAAAAAAAAAATCTGTGGGTTCTATTTCCAATGGTCTGTTTCAAAGTACAGCTTCACATTCAACACTGGATATACAGATTGCATGCCCATGAAAATGTAGATGGCCCCTTCCTTATGAAAAACAGCCTAGAGAATAAAATAGGTATAAAGCTGCATACTCTGCAGGCTGGTCCTATGATGTCACAGCCCACCGATGTTGCATACTGTCATATGTTTACCTACTAAAATATAAACAATATTTTATATAGGAGTCCATTTATGAGGCAGTGTTTATGCAGAAATGGGAGGGCCTGTTCTACAGGAGAGAGAGGAGGTTAAAGGGACTGTGTTGTACTGATTTACAGGCTGCCTGATTTTATTGGTATTAGAATATGATTATTTTGGGGGGCTGTGGGTGGTCATTCACAAGAGAATGCTAATACCATCAGTTGAAGGCTTTTTCATTTATTTCATGGGCTTATTTAATTGTATGAAACCAAAATACATGAACCTGTCAAAAACCCAAACCATCCTTTTCAGGTACTTTGTATAGCACCTTTACTCAAAATGCCACAACAAACATGTAAGATCCTTTATTCTTCAATCTCTAAGGGCAAGGCTGCAACTTCCATTACATAGACACATACTCTGGGGAACGAAGAGATTTAGCAGCCTCATCCAGCACAAGGAGGAACATGGCTTCCATCAATGCTGTCCTAAAGATGAGGTTCCCCTTCCTCATACTCCCCCACCCACCTCAAATTTCTATACTGTATGTGCTCATAGAGTCTTATTCTTATTTTAAGAACATTAATATACACATCTGAAAACCCAAACCATTAAAAAGTAGTTGGCTCAGACTTTTACTGGAACACGTGCACAAATATGTTGTTTGGATATTTTTACGACCATTAACTTTTCCATATATAACCCAGACCTCCCATAAGGTGTTGTGAACTGGATCGCTTCTTTACTTGCCAAGTTATATTTCAATTAAATTAAAGTCACCTTTGGTCCTAATGAACCCCTGTTGTTTGCCTAATGCCATGATTAATTCCAGCTGCAAGAAATGGTATTAGCCTGGGTGGGTAAATGGTTGAAGACTCTGATTCTCCTCCAAGATTTACGGGTGCTTGAGAAAGCTTCATAATTCATGTTGCTGAGTATATTACTTTTCAGGCAGTAAACACAGGCCTTTTCCACAACAGGCCTCCACTAGTGCTTCAGAAACTGAGATTCACCCTAAATTTGTTCCTGCAGTAGAATCTTAATTTTTGGGCATAGATACTCAACGCCTTTCTTCCAAAGCTCAGCAGAAAGAAAGGCATCCCAAAGACCTTGAACATCACCTGGTGACTCATCTGGGGAACAGCAGAGCCAGGAGAGGCTGCAGCCTGTACTCTCCATCCATACCTTCCAGAGATGAAGGGTTCCCTCAGACCATGTTACCATGTTAGACTTATATGGCCCATGAGAAAAGCAAGCAGGGCCCAGATCTGAGAAGTGTTGAACTTGGGGTTCTAAGACTAAAGATTTATTTTGGATCCAAGAGTAACTAGTTACCATAGAAAAATAACATTGGAAGTGGAAGACACAGGCCACCAAAACCCTAGGTCTCTCATATGTGTCTAGCCATTAATATGTCCGAAAGGAAGAGAATAGCTCTCACCACCCTTGAGAGGCCAGACTCAGTGCTGAACTCAGTGCTCTTAGAGTTATCTTAGACACACCCAAAGCACATCTACTGAGTCTTCAGGACATGTACACATGATAAACTTAAATATGAGCTAAAACCCAACTATGGGAGGAGGTGTCAGCTGTGCCAAAATGGCACTGCCTTAGTGCTGTAGCAGGACCGACTTCAGGTGCCCCAGCATTTAAGAGCAAAGGTCTATCCAAGCGCAGAGCCTTTTTCTGAACAGTTTCCTATTAGGTAAAGATTTCCATGATCAATAGTCACTGATGAGCTTGTTCTTCATGACTGTATCTAATCCTCTCTTATCCCAATTGTAATTACAACCAGCACAGCATCAAATGGCACAGTCCATGCTTTATTATCTCTGGTGTAGCAAAGGCAGGTGCTTGCCAGGACACAGCATGGTACTGAAGGAGTCGTGTCAGCTCTGGCCACAGTATCTAATTTCTGACTGTACCACTTCATGAGATCTAAACAGAATATCACAGTGATCTGCAAAGCTCTTGGCTTTTTTATATCACAGGTTTACAGATAAATTTATTTGTGGCCAGTGCCTTCTCTATGCCCTTCACCTCCTCTTCTCCATATAAAGGCCATACGAGTTGCTTCAGTATTCAAAAAACATGAGTAGATTATCAGTCCTTTTATTAGTACTAGTGGCAATCTGATACCATGAGCCAGTCTGGCCACTTGCTTCACACCTTCCCAGTTAGCGTGTACTGTCTTTAATCATAGTTGCAGAGGTTTCCAGAAAAGAAGAGAAACTCAGGAAGTCTGGCATTACAAATTCAGAAAACAAAGCACAGTTCAGACTGTTCAGAGATGAAAAAAAGCAAGAACAGGTGGGATCTCAGCTGTATAAAAAACTTCCCCTTTCTCCTCAAAAAAAAAAAAAATCATCATTACAGAGAAAAATACTGTTTTGTTGCCAGAGCCCTGTTTTAGGATTGTATTTATGTGAGACAATACCTGTTGCTGATTTCCAAGGCAGTCCTTTGCTAACAATCAGCTTACAGGATCAGTTCTTGGAAGAATCCTCCCATATTTAAACTCAGATAAAGCAGGAATAGTTCAAGCTGAATGGAGTTTAAAATAGAGATAAGGCCTGTGATTTTAGAGGCACCAGGCTAGCAGAAACAAGTATCTGTTAGTCCGAGGTTCAGAACTGTCTTACTTCATAAAATAGTTCAATACATATCACAGTCTAAACACAACATTAAAAAAATAGTTGCACAATTAGCATATTGGGTTCCCATGACTTCCCTGGCATTCACCTCACCTAGACCAGGACTGTACTTGAGTAAGCGTGAAAAGGCAGAGCCAAACCATGTTACATATAACTCCACAAAGAAACACAGAGGTTCAGTAGGCTTCAGACTAACCCAAGAATAACCATTACACTGTGGAAAGTATTTGCCATTAAAACATTTTTCATTAGAAGTGGCATTTCTGAGACTTCTATCCTGCTGAAAAGCAATACCCGCTTCACATCAGAAAGTCTTAAAGAAACATTTCCATTGCTGTATAATTAACTTCTCTGTTGAGCTTGTATTGTTCCCCTTTCATGGAAAAATCTCAGCAAAATTTCCATGGTTTAAAGACAGCCAAAAAGATGTCCTGCTCCATTTTTCAGGAGGAACTTGTAGTCACAGGGCATCCAGGAGAACTTCAAGCTAGACCTAGGGTGCAGAGCAAACACAGGGTAAACATCTACCTCACTGAAACCAAAGGCAAGCCAAATGAAAAGTCCAGCTTTGACACTGGAGTGTCTACAAAGTACTATCTGTTGACCGCAGAACCACAGAAGAGCCAGAAGTAATGCAAAAATCAGGCTTGTACAGCATATTCCTTCTCTTGATAGACCTTTTCACGCAAGTTTCCTTACTGACTTGCAAAATAAGATGTGAAGGAAGAGCTTACAGAATGAAGACAAAACCTTAGACAAGGAATCTAAAGGGAAGCTCAAAAAACTCTAGCAAACTGTACCCCCACACTGCAGCCAGCTTCTAATCCAGCTTGGTTTCGACACTGCTGTTACTCCAGCAGGGAGACACCCTCAATTTATAAATTGATATTGGTCCCAGAGACTGCAAATTCACTTTTTCCAGACAGATAGAGACTTGAACTATGCCCTTTTATTTCCCTGATGTCTGTTTTTGGGTTGCTAACACATGCAGATTAATAGACCAGCCACTATAGGAACCTGCCCCACATGACACATTGCTGTGAAGTCTTCTGGGTTACATGCTGCATTTCAGAGATGTGAAGGGGCGGTGGGGAAGACTCTCCAGAGTAACACCTAGAACTGTATTTAACCCAGCTACTCCTACATTTTGCTTTGTGACTTCAACTGGACAGGATATGTAAGAGAACGTTCATACTGATTTTAAGATGAAAGATGAAGACTCCACAATCTCTCTTTACAGTTTGTTCCTGGCTATTAAAAAAAAAAAAACAACCAAAAAAAAGGGGAGAGTAGTATGTTCTAATTCTACTTTGAATATTGTTCTGGTATCCCGGTGTTCTTTTCTTTCAATATCCCTCCTCCCCCCACAAGATTAATTAGTACATTTTCTCCTGGTGATAGCAGTCTGCATACTAATAGAGTCATATCAATTTCATCTTTGAGATGAAAGTATTTTACTTTGTCTTAACCTTGTTAGCTAACTCTAAAGACACCGATGCAATGATTATGTTCCCATCATTCCCCCTAACAATATTGAACCCATTCTCTCACTTTTTCTACCCTTTGATCAGTCTTTACTGAACTTGAAAAATAAAGCTGCTATGAATTGGGTGTGGAGGGGGCAGGAACAAAGGAGAAAAAGAAAGCCAGGCTAGTTTATGTTCCTCAACACAAAGGAAACAAAGACAGTTCAACTGTCCCACGAACATGGAAATATGACCAGTTAAAGACCACAAAGAGCTCAGAACCAGATGCCTCTTGTGCATACTGCTGCCCAGAGAACCATTAGGACATCAGGAAAATGAGAAACCATTTTGGACAAGAACATCTGAGAAGCAGAGGTTGCAACAACAATTTTGCTGAATTCATTACTTGAGAAAGCCTTGTTTTCTTTGTCAAAGCAGAATTTTCTTATGTTTCAGGGAATGGGTTAAAAACAGCCTTGCCATTTAAGCTGCGTATTTTCTGGGATACAATCTGGAGCTCACATATCAGAGCTGGTCGAGAGATTGTGAAGCAGCTGGTCTCAATCCTAGCAGAAGACGTCTTGCGCCTAAATACAAGGCAACATCTAAGCTTTTCTGCTCCAAAGCCAAGACATTAAAATTGGTCCTCAGCCCCATTCCTCCACCCCTCAGCCCCTATCATACCTGATTTAATGCTGCCTTCCTATATCAAAGCAAACTCAAGTAGTGTCCTTTTTTGTAGACTTTGGCTGGAGATGATGTTGCCAGTGACTGAGATTCCCTTTGGAAAAGCCATGTCCTGTTTTGCTACTGAATATTGGCCCATTAAAACTCAATCTTAGATACATCCCCCCTCTCTACCATTTAAATATCATAGACATATAATTAACACCAGGTCAAACATACCACTCAACATTTTAGAGAATGTGGTTTCAGCTACTGTAGCAAAGTTTTTCGATTGTGCCAAAGACGGGTAACAGACACCAGGACATAAAGTAGGGTCAAGAACTGTGGACAAGCACACTGGACGAGCACAGCTTCTGAGCTACGTGTGGTTAAGCTCACCCAGAAGGAGAAATTCTCAGAAATCCCAGATACTACAAACACATCCCTCCCCAAAAGAAAAAGAAATATTTTCAACGTGGTTCCACAGAGCCAGAAGACCTGGTTTGTCAAATAAGTGTTTGATTACACTCCCAGCTACCCCTAATCTCCTTCACTGCTCATTCACCACCCCCTGAGAAACACCTGTAGCAAATCACTCCACCTGTCCTAAAACAACATGGTCAGATAAGAAAAAAAAACAGAAAAATCATTTTTCAAAAGCATTTTGACATAGTACGAAGCATAAATTCTGCCGCCATGGACCATCACAAGCAAATCACAGACCCATGTATGTTGCTCAGTAGGTTTGTTCACCATGAAATTTCATATTCTGCAGGTGACCTTCTCCTATGCACCAGCCTGCATTGCTACATGGGACAATACAAATACATTAAGTCCCTTATCTTCAAAAGGCTTTCAAACACAAAGGTCCGCACAATGTAACAAAACAATATAACATTTCTTTGTAGAAAAAAAAAAAAGATCATATTCCAGTGAGATTTTCTTTTGAATACAAAACAGACATTGAAACAAATGTTTAACCATCCGTTTGACGATATAAACAAGAGTAACAGCCACCCATGTCACGTCTCCGTTCCCACACCTACAGGAGGAGCCCTATTCATCAGACAGGGACAAAGTTACCCTAAGCAGCACCACAAAGACTGTAAACTGAATTTTTGTAATGCCACAGCAGAACTGGTGACAGATACAAACAAGGTAAAGTTGTGATAAACTCCAAGTGAATACAAAGTAATAACAATAAATATATTACAACAATCACCTTTAGACTCATATCTACAAGAACAGCAAATATTTCTTACCTGTGAGCCCCTGAGAGATGGAGACACGAAGTGGACAAGCTGGCCACCCAGTATAGCTGGTGGAGCTTCTTCTCTTCCTTTGGAATAAAGCATGTCCCTGTGTCCTTCCCTTGCAATCCAGGTACAAGTTTACAGCCAGGCACTGCTGGCCTGTTTGACCACTGATCCCAGCTGCTGGCACTCCAGGGAACCTGAGCAGAAGACAAAGCAGAGACCCATCACAAGCTGTCCAAGATGTTCCTCTCCCTCCAGCCCTGAACCATCCAATTCTGTCAGTCACTAACATCTTTCTAGAGCAAGTCCTGGAGAGTACACAGACTGCCCTAGTAATGGAAGTTTAAAAGCTGCAGCCAACATCTCCTTGCAAATGGGTAGAAGAATCCAGGGCAGGTTTTTCCCTTTCTCAAATTACATCCCAGGTGGAGTCTCTTCCTGAAGATGAAGGTTGATGCTTCAGACAGATTTTATTAGCTAACAGTTTTCACCTGGAATACTCATAACTAAGCCCAAAATGTATCTGCTGGCAGTGTTCATCCCTTGCTGTCATACTGCTGGCATGTGGCCATACCCCTGAGCAATAAAGCAGAAAAAAACACCCAGAGAAAATTATGGGATGAACTCTTGGAGCAGCAGTAGGCTCATGCTAGAGTTGTAGACCCTTCATTTGCGAATCAGTTCTGGCTGACACTATGGCAACTGGGCCACAAGAGTCTTCCTTCTCCAAGGGGAGAGACAATTTAGACCCATTCCCAGTACTTATTTTTTCATGCTCAGCACTAAAAGCCTTATTTAGACTACAATTATTTCATCATTGACTTACAATATAGGCAGGTTTGGAGGATCACCAGAGAAAAAAAAAAAAAGCAACATCTCTTCAGCAACTTGCTGCTCTGTCTGAAAAAACCACTTAGGAGCTTGCAAGATGAATGCAATTTAAGACCCTCTAGTTAAACTACAAATATTTTGCCAGAGCTGGTTTTAAAAAGTGAGAGGCTCATTCCACCATAATACAACACTTTCCATCCCATATACTTCAGGAAGGAAAAATATTTATCCTCTAAAAAAATGCTTTAGAAATACTTTTATCAAAAAGAATATAAAAGAGAGGCTAATCTTTTTATATCTTTTTTTCTTTCCTTCTCTCCCCATGCCTTTACAGTTCTCCTACCATTTTAGTATGGTAAAGGAGGAAATGCCAGTTACACACAAAAAGTTCAGCGCATGCTTTTTTTTTTTAATCCCATTAAAAATAGCTTCAGAAAGCAAGTAAAACATTTTTCTCCTCCCACAAAAAAAACCCTCAGTTTTTCCAAAACAAAATTAAAAAAAAACCTCCAACCAGCTTCCTTTACTCAGTAGTAACCTGTCTCTCTCTACAATTAGGGCTCCACATCTAAAACCCTTCTAACGGAGGTATAACAAACCAACATTAAGCTTGTTTATTGTTACTTGCTAGCTCAAAAATTTCTACTTTCCAGCTAAAACACCAGCCTGTATTCATAGCCTCAGAAGAGCTAGATCCAAGGTCAGGATCCGTAATCCTAAAGCCTCCTTTGATTTTACAACCAACAAATCCATTGCTGGTGAGTATTACAGAGATTATTTTCCAAGCAGCAGAATGAGATTGCCTGACTAATTGGGGAACAAGCAGAAGAAAAACTTGCACAGAGCTTTCCAGCAACCTACATTTCCTTGCCTTCCCCTCTTATTAGCTACTAATAGAAGAGGCATCTGTGGGCAGGGCTTGTGACTGTGCTGGGCTTATTGTGAAGGGGCGAGGCCCATTGTGACGACATGGGGACAACCCACAGAGGGTGGCCACCAAGCTGTGAGAGACAGCATCAGGGGCACTGCTGCCCTGGCTCTGGCACAGTGCTGCTCTGCAGGGTTTGGCTTCTCTAAAAGATCTTCTCTCAGTGCGTGGCCCAAACCGATGGCACTGTCTGCTTTCTGCTTTCAAGGCAAAGCCAGGCTGGACGCTGGAGTGCTGTTCGGTGCTTCACAGCAATACTTGGCCCAGGCTACTGCCTCTGTGTCAGGGGGTGCCTGGGATGATTCTTTGGCCAGGATGTTTGTCTCAACAGCATTCAAGAAACAGAGGACTTGAAGCCAACTCCTACAACAATTACAGTCTCCAGTATTACGCCCAGTAGAATCCGCTCTAAAACTTCTGCCGAGCCTCATCCAAGTGCTGGCCTAGGAAAGTAGAAGTTCCCCTCTTATATTCTGCAAAAGCTCAGTTTTATTTCATGAGTGCTGCAGTTTTATTAGAAGAGATGGGAAGCATCGAGCATACCTTGACCGACCCTCCCATCCATGCTGAGCTCCACCACACACTGAGTTTAAACTAGGTTGGCCACAAGTTGCCTGGATGCATGGGTGGAAGCTACTCCACGGCTGTGAAACCCAGCCAGGGGTTTAGTAGGCTCTGTGTGGTATTTCTGGGGCTTTCCACTAAGAGGGGATCATTAAAATCTATGCCTTTCAGCATCTCTACTAGGAACTGGGAAGTATAGCGTCTTAATACTGCAACAGCTCACCTAATAATTTTGTGTTCCTGATAACAGGATTCTGCCTCCTCTGTCCCCAGAAGCAATGATCAGATATTAAGGTAGAAGGACCAAGAGATCAAAGCAGGCTCCTTTGGCTCCATCTCCTTGAGACTTTCCTTTATAACCCAGGGGGAACAGATCCTGACATCCTTGGCACAAAGCAGCTCAGGCACCAACAGGGTTTCCAGACAACTGTTGCATTCTCCTGATAAAGTAGCATCTGCTGCCTGCTTTGCTTCTAGGAATACTCCAGCCAAACCATATATGACTAGCAGAGGTGTGTCTGGGATGTTCAGAAATTAAATTACAACGACTGGTGCTGTAGCTAAAGCTAAAATCTATTTTCATTACAACGACATGAAATAAAAAGCTTTATCTACCTGAAAAGCAGATATCTATTATTTATAGATACATATATATATATATATTGCCCCTTCACTAAAATGATGGGAAAATGCACGTTGCTCCACAACTCCCTTGTAAGCATTCTACCCCTCTGAAAACTATGTCCAGACTAAGTAGAGCAAATTCTTTACCTTCTATGCAAATTAGGCTCTAATGAAGCCCAGAACAGCTCAGCGTTGTCAGAGTTGAGGGAGATCAAGGATGCCTGTTGACATTTGCCACCTGCATGATCTCAGAGCTGTGAAGATGCCACGGGAGCCATGACCCGTGTGGAGCAGGAAAGGATGGTGTCGGCAGTGGGCAGACAGGGTTAGGGCAGGCAGAGACACCAGTGAGTGAGCACATGGCTTGATCTCCAGCCGCCACCACAGCAAGTAGCTCTCTGACTGGCGAGCCAGCCCCATTTTACAGGTGTGAAGTTTTCTTCATGTTATCTCAGGCACCGTTTGCTAAGGCACAGCTGACATCCAAACAGTGTTTTTTACAACCAGGTGCAAGTACACTAAGCCTCACTGCACACAGATTTACGGGAGGGCAGTGGGAAGAGAAGTGGATCCCTGACTCACCCCCACACTTCCATTGCTTAATGTGGTCCAAGTGCACTGCTGCAGCATCCATACATCCCTCCCCACCTCACCTAGGCCTGGCTGCGGACACACAATGGTTCTGCTGGCTTCTGGTGGCTTTTGCAGATCAGAGGGTTCATTTGAGGACGTCCAAACTATTTAAAACATGCTACTCCATTTCTTTACGCTACAGTGGCTTAGGAAATACCACTGCATTTCCCTACACAGTACAGCAGATGTGGAATCAGAAATGTGAATGTGGCTTTAAACTATCACTTTACTGATTTTCCCTCAGCTCCCTGCTTCGTCGTGTCTCACACAGCTCCTGGTCAAAGCCAAGGGAAGGATAACCAGTACAGACAGTCTGGAAATGCTGGATATTCGTCCCCTTTCTGCATGACTGCCATGGGCTCATCTTCCAGGTTTTCATAGCTCTCCCTGGGCTCAACCATTCATTTCATTGCTCCGTGCTTGGCCTCTCCTCTGTCCTCCTCACGACTCCTCAGTCGGGGGTCACTGGAGCTTGAGCTGCCAAGCTTTCCCGAGACCCCATCCCTCATTCCCAACCCATGAGTCATTTCCCCTCATCAAACCTCACCTTTCAACTTCCATTTTTCATTCTCTTATGATTCTCTCTCTATCTCCATAGGGTTTCTTGCTCTACACCATTCAAACACAGCCATGCTGGTCCAGGCGGGAGGGCTGCTACTGGTTTCAGCAGCAAATGGAAGGGTGTAAAGACACCACATAAACATGCAGGGCTAAATCTTCCCTCTACACAACACAGCACCAGCCCCTGTGGAGATGAGCTGACTTGCATCGTCTGAAAATCTAAGACATAATCTAAGTCACTTGGAGTTTCTTTTCTCTCAAGAAAACATCATTATTGGATGATCAAAAGTTCATTGGAAATGGAAACAAATCCATCTTAAAAAAAAAAAATCAAATTTTTTCCCATTTCACATGCTTTGAAACTGGCAACTTTTCTGTGATTTTTCATCAGTACTTTTTGTTAAAATCACTGCTGGTTTTGGAAACCATGAGAAACAAGGCTTTTGGTAAAAAAAAACGTAGTGTCTGGCCAATAAAAGTATTGCTATCAGGATTTCAAAGAGCATAGCTAAAAATTAGCTGTAATTTCATTTTAAAAGTGAAAGTGTTGATATATTAAAAGTGTTACTATAGTTTCATAAAAATTCATTTGAAAAGATCTTAAAAACAAACTTCTTGCCTGTGAAACATCATATACTTTTAGCTCATCATAAAACTGAGCTCACTGTGGTTTGGGGGTTTTGCCATCCTCAGCACCTGGCAACCACCAGCAAAGGGACTTCTAAATGGCAGGGCCCATCTGAGCCTTCTGGCTCAGTGGTCTCTCTGGTGGACACATACCCTATGTCTCTGTCTCATTTAAAACACTGGCTCTTATGTGATGTCTACATTAAAGTAATCCTTATTCTGCTTTCACTGTGTCAGGTATGAATGGGAAAGTTCTCTGTGGAAGCAGTGGGTGCTCAAACAACGGGAGAGATCTCGGTCAGCCCCAAGATTTTAGCATATATAATGAGCCATACCTACAGTCAGAGCAGAGATAATCCAACAGCCACTACTGCCCTTTCCAAAATGTCTCTCCTACTTCCAAAATCATCCTCCTGGGCTCTTCTTCCTTTGCACCCTCAGACCATTAATGCTCAACAATAGTCAGCGCCATTTCCCCAAGAGCTTGCCACCTGAGCATTCTCCCTCCTTCACCGAGGCGATGATCTTGCCCAAATGAGATTCTGACTCCTGGAATCATTTCCAAAGTTCCCAGCCTCCATCCAGAGCTCTCCAGACAGGCACCTTTTCCAAGTGGCCACAGGGCAGAGACACCGCTAGTAGGTCATGCAGCAGGGATTGTATAACTGCAGCCACCTCAGGAGATATGAAAATCCTTCATAATTTATGCCATCTCCTGACAGCAAGCTCAGACCCCTCAGACGCTGCCCAAGGCTATGTGCACAGGGTGGGAACTACACATGAAATACAAGTTCATGTGGCCACCAATCCAGGCCCTTGACTAAAAAACAACAGGCTATACCAAGGTCTGGAGATGTTTCTCTGGCTTACCTGTGGTTCACGTACACCACAGTTGCTTTTTCCTGCTTATTACATGGACTCCTCCCGAATACACCTCCCAGCACATTGCCTAATGCAAAATCCAACCCTTTGCCAGGGTTTGGCTGCTGACCATGCTTGGGCTCTCGCTCATCACCATCAGAATGGCGACGGATGCAGATCAGGAAGCAAAAAGTCAGCCCTTCCGAGGACAGGGAACTGTCCTGCCATGATGCTCCCTTCCATCCCTAGTGACCAGGGGCCTATGACAAAGGAGAGCCCAGGGAAAAATGGACAGAGGGGTTTGGGAGAGTGCTCCAGTCCCTGCATTCAATCTAGGGGAGCCCAGTGGTGCAAACACATCTTCCCCATGCCCAGCTCAGCAAGCCAGAGATGAATTAGTGAGGACAGCTGGGACAGGAGGCAAATGGCATCGCACTGAATCTGAACAAGGCCTGTGACTGTGCACTGTGGGATCCTAAATATTTGGAGAGCAAAGGTCAGAAGAACAGGATGCTCCTTGGTGGTGATTTTCTTCCCACCCCTGTGACAGGGACGTAGGGCTGCTCTGCCTGGAATGACCCCAGGCATCAGCTAGAGCCAGTGCCCTGATGGGTCACTCTGGGGTTCAGTGGTACCCACAGACAGGTCTTTGTTCTCCTCCAGGTTTCAGCTGCTTCTGGGGCCCGATATGATGCCCTCCCTGCAGCTGGTCAGTATTTACAATGGACTGATGTGATGCAGCCGGAAGCCAAGAGAGAAGTGCCTGCCAGCCACACTGCATCCTTGGTGGGGCATGGCAGGAGCTGCTGTCGGGCAGCTAATCCACCTTGCCCTGTCCTCCCATGCCTGCTGGCCAGGCCTCCTGACTGTTGCCAAAATAAACACTTGGGCATGGCAACGCTGACATTTGCTTTCCTTGAACAGGCACTGGGAGAAGGAGGCAGCCGCGTTATTTTTTGCACGCTGGTCACGAGGCGGGAGACAACCTGCTTCATGTGGGGCACTTGGGATCATGCCTGCCCCTGTGA
Organism: Baryphthengus martii; assembly: GCA_013396935.1. Classification (NCBI taxonomy): domain Eukaryota; kingdom Metazoa; phylum Chordata; class Aves; order Coraciiformes; family Momotidae; genus Baryphthengus; species Baryphthengus martii. The sequence continues at coordinate 3,088 of VWZK01003765.1, read as the reverse complement.
CTTCACGGCTGTCCCTGATGCGCCTCAGCTGACCCCCTCCACATGGACCTCTGCCCTCACTGAGCCCACTGCCATGTCCTGAGCCTTGGAAACACTCCCAGGTGTCTCCGCAGGGCTAAACATCTCATGCCACACCTTGTTGTCCCCATGCCAGGATGGGGGGCCTCCCAAGGCAGCAGCCCCATGAGTAGGAAGGTTGAGCAGGGCATAGTAGCAGCAGGTATGGCTATGTTCATCCATCCCTCCCTCCACTGAGGGGTCACCGTTCTGCCTGCCATCAGTGATGGCAGCAGCCCCCACTCTTTGGTGGGAATCGCTGGAGTGCAGGCAGGGTGGCAAGCTGGGATGTCACCTCCTGGCTTTTTTCATGCAGGGGAAGGTTAAAAAAGCAGCTGGAGGGAGGTTATAAGGGTGAAGAAGTTGAGCCAAAGGCGCTGCCAGAGGACAGGAAAGGTCAGTCTACCAGATGAGCACAGAAAGTCCATTTCTGCAGATTTGCTGCTCAGTCATCCTGTGGATGAGCAAGACCAGCTGGGAGAAGGAAAGCCAGCCCTGTCACTGGTTATGTGTGCAGACCTTACCTCAGAGAGCTGCCACCCTGGCTCCTTCGCTCCACTAGAAGCCAGAGGAGATGTGCCCATAGAGAATCCCAAGGCTGCCCACACCCCAACCCACTCACAGGAATGGGCATCTATCAGACCTCTGATGGAGAAGAGGGCATCAAATCACTTCACAGGGAATAGGGAGACATTTCAATAGGACACCCACTTCCAGGTGTCCTCTAACACTGCAGCTTTCCTCACTTGTCCCAATTCCCTATTGTCATCCAGTCTTGGGATTTGGGAATTAGGTACAATCTGTTGTCTGAGCACTGGCATCCCTGGGATTTCCCCCGGAGGGGTGGCTAGGGACAGAGGAGAGTCCCTGGGAATGTGGTGCCCGTCGATTTTATTCTGGGAGAGATGCCAAAGCAGAGCACAGCTGCCGAAACAGGGGGTTTCCTCACGAGCAGGCTGCTGTTCTGCTGCCACGGCCCTCAGCTGAACACTGTGGAGAAAGCAGGGAGAGTTTGCACATACCCCTCCTGCACCCCAAACTCTCTCCACATGGAGGAGAGGCATCAACCCCCCACCAAAAATCACGATCCCAAGCTCTCAGGGCTGAGGCTGTGTGAGCATTGCTGTCACGCTCATTAATTACCCAGATAATTCAGCTCAGTGTGAAATGAAGGGTTTATTTTTCTGGTTATTGCCCAGCCAGGTTAAGCCATCTGGAAACAACTCCCACATTTTCGAGCTGAACTGAGTATAAAAGGAGAAGTTGCAGGAGTGAAAGGTCAGACTGTTCAATCACACGTCTTTTCATTACAAAAATGGTCAGGAATCACAAGGCGGAACAGGGAGACTGAGGCACAGAGTAGCAAAGCAGCACCTCCCGAGAGCAGACAGCATCTCTACAGCCTCATGGTCAGGACCACCTTGATCTCTCAGGGTGTCCCTTGGCTCTCGCTGAGCCAGCCCCACATCCTGTCCCTTAGACAGCAGTAGGCAAAGCAGACTCAGGGAGTATTGAGGGCACACAACCCTCAAGGCCCATGCTAGCGGCGCAGAAGAATTCCTTGAAGCCGCTGGACGCTTCTTGCAGCTGCAGAACAAATTCAATAACAAAACTATGAGCAATGCCTTTTTAATAGGCACGAGGTGAAAAGAACCCAGCGAGTCAATATTTGTGGATGAAAACAAAATAAGCCAAGCTGTTAGCACAGAGGAATGCAAGGGAGGCCAGGAGGTGGCTAGAGTAATTATTATTTCATCTGCCAGATAGCCGTGGTCCTGCCCACTGCCTCCTTCCCCACCCTACCCATGCTGCCTTTGCCGGAGGGAGGGCAGGGGAGAGGTGGAGATGGGGCAGAAAATAGCAAATGTTTTGGCTTCGGCAGCATCGGGCGTGTGGCTGGGCTGGCTCAGCGCTCCGTCTGCCGGAGGGTGAGCACTGCCCTGGCCCAAGTATTTAATGTCAGCTGCTGGAATGTGCTTAACACAACATTTTACAAGGGAACATTAGTCAAGCATCCACACTGACAGAGTGGGTAAGCGATAAGGAGCCGGCACATGGGAGCTGCAGGGACACGGCTCTTGTTTCAGGCGAAGGAGGGCAAGGCTTGCAGAGACGATGCTGGGGCAGACTGAGGGGAGACAGAATGGGCGAGGCAGCTCTGCTTTTGGTCTAGCTGTCCTGACAAGCATCTCACAGGGGTGACAGTGCCACATTGACAGCAGAGTCCCAACTCCTGCCCTCCCCTAGCTATTGCATGTGCTGCCTGTGACACCTACTCCAAACCCCCTGCAAAGTGAGATTTGGGGAAACCTGTCCAGAAGTCATTCTTTTCCACATGTCCCTGTTTGCAAGAGTATTGGTGTCTGGCTGTCCATGGGTATTAGGTGCAGGTGGGAGCTTTTTGGTAGCACAGCTCAGGCTTTGCTACCTTGCAGCGGGGTCTCTCAAGGCAGCCGTTTCCACCTGATCCAGCATGGCAAGGAGCACCCAACCCTAAACAACAGGATGGACATGTGCCACAACCTGGAAATCTCCCAGAAATGAGATCAGTGAAACATTAGTCAGCTTTGCCTACAACCTGAAAACAGCACTACCCTTCCTCTATGCCTAGAGCTATCCCTGTTCATTAGCCTTCTTGGCCCCCAGGCTTAAAAAAATCCCCCAGTGTCATGACTCTTTAATAAGATGTCATCTTCAGCCATGACAAACACGAGTGCTCAGTAAATAATAGCCCTGCTATGTAATGTCATGCCTCTCCCATCTGTTGTAGCAATGAGCATGCCTCGCTCACCTGCCACCCTCTCTCGGCTGCTCCGCACAGGCAGTGGCCGAGCCAAGCCAACACTTCCCCAGCTACAGCAGCAGCTTGGCCACTCAGCCCCTCTGACAGCTGCTGGGCTTGGTTCTGGGGCAGATGGGGCAGTCAGCAATTCTGTAGGGGTGGGAATGGGCTTCCTCATCTTCTTTCCTTTTTCCTCCTTATTCACAGCTTTTTTCTCTTATCTTTCTCCTTTCCTTTCCTTTCCTTTCC
>VWZK01003764.1:0-14722 GCA_013396935.1 Baryphthengus martii | reverse complement strand
AGGTAATTTTTTTCCCAGTCCTTTTCTCGTCAGTAAGAACTACATAGAAGGAAAAGCTTAAATCCTAGACTCTTGTTTGGGCTGTTCAGTCTTTTCAAGGACATAATGTGATGTGACAGCTACCTTTCGTCTTTTAAGAAGTTGCTTGGTCTAGCTGCTTTGGAGGACACTGGGATCTTCACTCAGTTATTCCCTTACCAACATAGACACTAGGAAATGGATGAGGGAATGCTTTCTATACAGCTACTTTTCTTTTGATGCTTGCAGTAGAACTACTGTTGAAGGTGTAAGTGTGGAACTGAGCATGCTTAAGCTAGCAGTAACTTATCATCCCCTGGGATCAAGGAGGAAGCAGAGGAAAAATTTTTTTCCAGCGGGGTTCTCAGGTGCATAATGTCTCTGGGAGATTGTAGGTCTACCACTGTGCTGCTACAGGCTGTGTCTCTGGCCTTGTTACAAGCAGTTCTGGTTTGCTTTGTATGTACATAAATTTCACAATATTCTCCTTTAAAATTCTCTTATCACTTTTACAGGCAGGTATGTGAATGAACGTAAGTGTCTGGTAACAATGCCTGGAGCAAGTGATGCTGGCATCAAACACAGTGCAAACTCTGTGTGAAAAGAAAGAGCAATTCCTGTTCAGCACCACCCTCAGAATTCACTAGTCCCAGATAATCTTTTGAAGAGCGTATAACTACTCTGACAAATTCCCTAGTGGTTTTTTCAGGTGGATTAACGTCCACCAGAGGCTAGGGCGAGATCATTGAACCTGCATTTGCTTATTCTCTAGCCAAAAATTCTAGCTCACTGCGCCTGAATTGTAAGGTCTGTGCAACTTATTGTTTTAACCCACTGCATTGCCGATATCCTAGATGTTATTGCTTTCTCCTGAAGTTTGCAATACTGCCACAATGGCTGCCACTTCCTTGGCAATGCAGGGAGAATAAAAATAGAAAAGTAGGAAAGCGTTTAAACAATTGAGCAGGTATTCTGTGTATGAAAAAAACAAAACACCACCACCCTTTCTGAAAGAACCAGCCTCAAAAAAAGTGATTATATTTCATCAAATGAATTTTTTTTTCAAGTATCATAAAAGAGAACATGTCATAGTTCCTCCTATATGAATGGACAAGCTCCTGAGATTTTCACTGACTTCTGGTTTGTAAATGGACTTGTAAGCAAATGTTCTTTCCTGAGATATCACATGACCAAGTCCATTCCTCTAACTTATTATTCATTACCTCTTACAATTCCTCAGCAAAGAGTCATTTTCATCCGAGAAAATAACGAGCAGAGCAGCACATCCAGTTACGTTACACTGACAGGATGTCAAGAGAATGAAAACAAATGGTTTGAGTACTCCTTTAGGGGATAAAGAGTTCAGTTACTAAGCTACTCACCAGAAACTGTGATGTAGTCATCTGGGATTATTTTATTCTTTTTCTTCTGTAGGTTTAACCACATAAATCTCTGTTTTATTGCTAGAGAGAGATTTCAGAAAAATCTGGGACTGCCTTTGGCATGGCCAGTGTTTGTGGACCGCTGTGCTGACAAGTACTTCAGAAAAGGAAGAAGCGTTAACATTAGCTGTGTCCTTATTTGCTCGGGTTTGTGAACACATATGTATTTTTAGATTGCCATGCAAGAAGGTGGGTGATCTACTTGGTGATATTCAAGAATGTCCTGTTATAAATAGTACATTCTCTGAACTTCTGTTTAAATCCTTTACTTTAGGACACAGATTACTTAAAACGTTCCTTCAACAACTAGAATCCAGGGAGGACTCTGTCCGTTCTGCCTTCGATCCTGATCAGAGTGTTCCTGAATCCAGTACCACAATCCAGCTCCTCAGCTCGATTCCCAGCTGCTGCTGGGCCCTGTCTGGGACTTTGCCAGTGCCTGCTCCACAGCATCAGTGGTGATAGTGATATAATTGCCACTAGGGGAGTTTGGGTTCGATACTAGGTTTGTATATATTCCATTATATTAATATTATTTTCCTTTTCATTAAAGCTGTTCTAGTTTCCTTTTCTAATTGCTAAATCTTTCTCCCTTATTCCCTTTCTGTTTTCCTTAGAGGAGTGAGGGGTGTTAACAGAGAGCATCTGTTATAGGTCTAGTGGGCTGCCCTGACCCTAAACCATGGGAGGGAATCACAAAATTAAAGCCAGAGCTATGCAAAATTCTCCTCATTTTCTTAGAAAAGCTTTGCTTGTGGTCACAGTTCGCAAGCAGTTTCAAGAAAACTCAGGAAACCTGTGACAATACGCATTTTGTTAGGTTTAGAAGCAAAATTTTTCTCCAATCTTCTCTGGAAGGACACGTGGCAGCATTGTGGTTTATCAGTGGTTGAAAGAAATTAGATATTATATCCACTTGTTATTATTTGAACGGTAGTCTCACATCCCTGTAATATAATATATCTTAGTGTGTTTATGGCATTTTGAACTGCATTTGTGGCATTTTAAACTATAGATTAATTTGTAATAGATGTTCTTAGACTGGAAAATATAGTGAAGCCTTAAAAAAATTGCATACAAATTGAAAACATATATAGAATTTTCAGTCTTATATTCTACCTCCTTCTATGAAAACTGCAAGTATTTGAAAGCAGGATCTTGAAATGGAATTGCCACTTCATCTGTGTTATGCTGTAACTCACATGGCACTTCAGCAATATTATGGATTTTTACAAGGCAATTCTTCCTAAAAGTTATTCTATCTTCCCTGCTTTCAATCAGCCTTATAGAAACTGAAGCACTAGTTTAACTATTCGTTCCATAACCCTCTTTCCAATAGTTCACATCCAAAGCAACAAGGAAAATACCATATATACTGGAGCAGCCATCTGGATATGACATGTTTAGGTGTTTTAGAGTTCTCACTTTTTGGAGGTATTAGCCCCTGAACTACATCATATTTCGAAGGAATTTCAGTGATTAAAGGTTGTAGAGGGGAATAGTTGATGCAGATATTTTCTCCCCCTTATTATAACTGTCTTTTCACTAACAATGTATTGACCTTCAACGGAAAGTATCTTGAGATCAGCTTAAAATATGAGCACTCTTTATTAAACACATTGTTATTTCTTCTATTGTTAAACATTATCGAGGAGAACAGGTGAGAAATTTTAAATAATATGGAGGCTATGTTGGAATGACTTATTTTTTTTTAATACATGATTTATTAAAACTTGAGATAGAGTGGCAGATCAAGAAGTTTAAGTTATTGTTAACTGTGGGGAACATCCAATTGTTTTTGTTCTAAGAGGAGGTAGAAATTTTAAACAAAATTATTAGGAAAGCTCGCCCTCTATTCCTCCCCCAAAAAAGGCCTTGTATATTGGATTTTCCGTATATAGAGTCCTCTAAAACCAACCGGAGAACAGATGTCACTGTACTCGGAAACCTTTCGTCTTTTAACTGTGGTGAGTTGTACTGCTTGAGATCATGGACATATTATTTTGATTCTTCCTGAGCCAGTGGAGAGTATTCACTGACTGTTCTGTTCCAATTAAGTCCCTATTGCCAGGCATGCTGAAGTTACTCAAGAGATCTCTAAATCAAGACTCTGACATCTTTAAAAAGAAAATGTTGGAACTGAAGCAGAAACTGGGAGGTTGATGCAGGAATTGCTGGATGACATTTATGATTTCTACTATGCAGGAGGTCAGATGTTCATAATTCTTTGAGGTCTGTGAGTTTCTCCTCTCTTAGAGGGGACATTACCTCTCCTATGTGATTAAAGACTATATTCTAATGCTATTCGGTGATACTCCTTGATATGCTCATATGAATAACTAATGTCAGATTAGCTTGTTTGCCACAGTATGTAGAGATGCATTTGTGTGTGTGTGTGTGTTTTGTGTCTTGTTCCAGAGAAGCAAATAAATATCTAAAGAGAAGCAGAAAGTCTCAGCTAAGTCCTTTTGGGCTTTCACTTCAAGAGAAAACGGTTTTCATTTTGTTTTCTGTCCTCACCAGAGAACACTCGGGAAACTCCTCACTTGATCCCAGAGTGACCTGTTAGTAAAACACATGGGGTTAATGAAATGCAAGCCATGCTTAAAAACTGCACTGGTAACCCAGAGCCTCCAGCTATGGAGGCCCAGGGTCTGAACAAGCCACTTACTGAACCCATCGTTTACATTGCCATTTTCAATAGCTCATTGATGGTACTAGTGAAAGGTGTTTTATCTTTAAAGTTTAAGCATCCATTAAGTATGGATAAAGGGAATCTCACATCAAGATACTAATTCTAATTAGACATATATTCACTCATTTTTTACCCTGACAGTAGTATCTGTCAGCATATACATTTGTGCCATCCTACAAAGCTGTGACCTTATTTGCCAGTGCCATAGCTGATATTGCAAAAGACATGCGTCTGTTATATGTTCTGGACCTTTAACTGTATTTTAACATTCCTGAGATTTTTGTTGCACAACTTTTAAATGTCGTTTTAATAGAGAAAAGAAGTTGTAGCTAAGATTTCTTTTCATATCTGCTTAGCCTCACGCGTCGTAGAACAACATCTTACTGTTATGTTTATATGCACTGTCTGCAGATTTCCTAGTCTCCTATGGAATATGATTCTGAAAATTTGTGTGTGATTTTTTTCAGTACATATGATACAAATTTTGTCTTCATTAATTTTGATTCCCCATGTCACTTCTGTGTATTACGTTTTGGTTTTTTTTACTAGAAAATCTCTATACATCTCAATAAATCAATGAAGCAACTGTCAGAGCAAACTACATGCATATCCTAAAACTATGAAATGTAAGTGTTCTTCAGCACAAAACAGGTTTGGTAAAAGAATCAGTCAAACACTTACCTCTTCGAGGTAATACCAGGGATGGATTTTAATATAGCTGTTCTTTTCTTTATTCATAGTTTTTGATAACATTAAGTCTTCAGGTTTTGTCTAAGCAAATCTTATTCAAGGGTAAAATACTAAAGCATTAATAATGTGTTTTGTCCTTAAAAGCTAGACTTGAGCACAAATTCGTATTTTTCGGTGATAATGACTCCTTTTGGAGAACAGTATCCATATGGTTTTTGAAAACAATCATACTGAATAGGAAGTCTTGAGTTCTGTTAGTTTGCTTGTTTGTGTTTCAGCAATTGTTTCACTACCTAGTAAAAATTGCCTATAGTGACTCCAGTGAAATTACAATCTCCATCTCCTATATGTCTAGATCCCTCCTTTTAAAAAAACACACTTGACTTATGCAGAGCATGGTGCTGTAGTGTATTTGGTTCTGATCAGGCCATTTTTCCACTAAAATTTCTTTTGTTATAAAAATGTCAAGCTGAGAAAAAAAAAAGCCATCTTTTCCTGCCTTAAAAGAACTATAGAATTTCAAAGATAGTATGAAATAGACATTTTGATTCCTCACTCAGATCTAGTGTAGTCCCCTTTTCCTCTGAACTTCACTTTCCTGGAGAAAAGAGGTTGGGGTAGCATTTGTGGTGTAATTTCTGCAAGTAACTATTGGAGAAGCAGAGCATTAACTCTTTTCATATGACTTCATGAATTATCACCAGTCATGGGTTAATCTCAGAGGTGATAGAGTCCTTGTCTCATGAACCTTACAGTCCGCACCTTTTTTCTGAGTCTGAAACCCACCATGAATTCCTTTACTACTTTTTCCAAACTCTATGGAAAGTCTATCAAGAAATGAGAGATTATGAGAATGGTGAAGGGTTAGATCAAAATTTTTTTTCTGGTCTAGCACTAAATAGGTCCCTAAGACTCTGAAATGCAGGAAATGTCTCTGCAGTTTAATCTGTGACTAATCTGACTCTGTACTGCTGTAGAATCTTTTCTCTAATTGAGAAATCAAGTATACAGTCAGCAATGACTATTTATTGGCTGGTTATCGAGAGGACTAATGTCAGCAGTCAGAATGTTATTGTTTGGGTATGACTTTCTCAGAGGGAGACTGATGAGACCATCCTCTCTTCATAAAATCACAGAATGGCATAAGTTGGAAGGGACCTTAAAGATCATTAGGTTTCAACCCCACTGCCATGGGCAGCGATGCCTCCCACTAGACCAGGTTGCTCAAGACCTCATCCGGCTTACTGTTAAACACTTTCAGGGATGAGACGTCCACAACTTCTCTGGGCAACCTGTTCCATAGTAAAGAAATTCTTCCTGATGGCTAGTCTAAATCTACTCTGTTCTAGGTTTAAGACAATTGCCTCTTGTCCTGTCACCACATGCCCTTGGAAAAAATCCCACTTCAGCCTTCCTGCGGGCTTTCTTCAGGTACTGGAAGACTGCTATAAGGTCTCCCTGAAGCCTTCTCTTCTCCAGGCTGAACACCTCCAACTCTCTCAGCCAGTTCTCATAGGAGAGGTTCTGCAACTCTCTGATCATCTTTGTGGCCCTCCTCTGGACCCCCTCCAACAGATCCACATCCTTCTTGTGTTGAGGGCTCCAGAGCTGGAAACATTACTCATTCCAGGTGGGATCTCAAAAGAGCAGAGTAGAGGGGCAGAATCACTTTCTTTGACCTGCTGGGCACACATTTTTTGATGCAGCCCAGGATACGGTTAGCTTTTTGGGCTGCCACCACACATTAGTGGCTTATGTTCAGCACTTCATCATCCAGCACCCCCAAGTCCTTCTCTGCAGGTCTGCTCTCAATCCACTCATCACCCAGCCTGTATTTATGCTTGGGATTGCCCCACAACAGGTGCAGGACCTTTCATTTGGCCTTGTTGAACTTCATGAGGTTAGTATGGTCCCACCTCTCTAGTCTATCCAGGTCCCTCTGGATGGCATCCCTTCCCTCCAGCATGTCGACTGCACCACACAGATTAGTGTAGTCAGCAAACTTGCTGAGCGTGTCCTTAATTCCACTATCCATGTCACCAACAATGATGTTAAACATCACCAGTACCAGTATCAATTTCTGAGGGGCTCCACTCACCACAGGTCTCCATTTGGACATTGAGCCATTGATTGCAACTCTTTGAGAGTGGCCATCCAGCTGGTCCATCCATCAAACCTGTGTTCCTCTAGTTTAGAGACCAGGATGTCATGCGGTCATGTCAAACACTTTACAGGTCCAGGAAGATGACATCGGTTGCTCTTCCCTTATCCATCAATGCCACGACTGCATCATAAAAAGGACCAAATTTGTAAGGCATGATTTTCCCTTGGTGTAGTCATGTCAGTCGCTATCAACTACCTCCTGTTTTTTTGATATGTATTCTTATTAATATTTTGCCTTCTCCAGTCATCTTGTTGAATAATACAAATTACAGGAGTAATAGATAAGTCTCTAGTGTAATTTGTTGCCATGTCTGAAACCTGTAATGGTTTTAAGACTAGCAGAAAACACATGTAATAAGTATCCATAAGCGACAGCTTTCCTTTTCATTCAATGAGGAATTGCACAACACTGCTGTTAAGTTAACCCCTTCTTAACATTCTTAATGTAAAAATACAACGGCTGATCACTTGTTATTGCCCAGATTATTTAGAAAATAAAATCTATCTCTGATATGTGTGATTCTGTTCTTGCAGCTACCTCACTCTTAAATTCTCTCATGACAGCAGGGCATCTAGAAAAAAAGATGTCCATTTCTGGTGAATATTTTGACTTTTCCAGGAAAGAGGAGAACTAATTATTGTAATATGTTTGTTAGTCAGGGCATAGTGTAAGTCTGAGTAGTCCTAGATCAACACTGCTTAGGTGTTCTAGGAAATTCTTGAAAGATTAATATATTCAACACTGGGAACATCGATGCTTATTGTCTGGTGGAACAGATGAGGGAATCTGTGCTTTCCAGATAGGTGGTATTTTCAGAGAGATTTTGATGCCTTGTTCTTTTGAAAACTGTGAGCACTTGGGCTTGATAAAATAACATACTGCTATGGATAGCTCCTCGGGGCAGCATTTGGTAGCTTAAGTGCAGGCTGATAGGCAGGATCTGTTAGTTTGCAATGCAACCTCAGTATAAGCTTGAATTTGTTGTTTTTTGTTTGGTTTTTTTTTTTATTTATGTGTGTCTCTGTCCGTAAAGCCTTTGTTTTTGCTATCAACACTCTTGTTTGAACTAGCTTTTGTTACCTGCCATCTGTTTGGATGCAGAATGATGGCTAGGACACATCTTTTTTGCTTTGAATATGCAGATGTTGCCTGTTTAATAAATATGCATCTGTAGTGCACAATGGTATAAAACATATATATATTAGTCTTGTATCATGAAATATTGACTTAGAAACATGTAATGCAGCAAAACATTCTCCAAGCATCTCCCCTTTTTTAATCTATTATAGATTTTTAGATAATTTCCCCTTCTCTGTATCTTCTCTGAGAATATAAAGACAATGTCTACACAGCTCCCGTTACATTTCTTTTGGATTAGAATGAAGTATTTTTTCAGTCTCCAGTATTTGTAGGTGCACGCAGTGCTCAGCACTGACAATGTAGACAGTAGTCATTTTGAGGATGACAGAGGATTAAAAGCAGTTTCTGCCACTCTAATCTGAGAACTGCAATAAGCTTCATATTCTGTATTCTGACAGAATTGTTGGAACTAAAATCAAATAAAAAGGGGGAAAAGTACTCTGTTTTGGTAAATGTCAGCTGCAGTTGCTAGTTTTCTACATGTCAGGTTATGCCTTTACTATGTATGGTCTTTCAACTTCATCATCCTGGATTTACAGAAAAGATGAATTATCATCAATATGGAGCTAAACCAATGAAAATGAAAAAGCTAAATTGTTACAAGTTTTTACCACTGTTTCACAGAATCACAGAATCACAGAGTTGTCAGAGTTGGAAGTAACCTCTAGAGATCATCTAGTCCAACTCCCCTGCTAAAGCAGGATGGCCTAAAGCACATTGCTCAGGACTGCATCCAAGTGGGTTTTGAATGTCTCCAGAGAATGGGTCTCTACAATCTCCCTGGCCAGCCTGTTCCAGTGCTTTGTTACTGTCATCATAAAGAAGTTTTTTATTCATATTTAAATGGAAATTCTTATGTTCCAGCTTGTGCTTGTTATCCCTCGTCCTGTCACAGGGAATTACTGAAAAGAGTCTCTCCTTTTTACTTCAAAGTCTCCTGCTAGGAAGACTTTTAGGCTAACAGGTATGTTGCATGACGAGTATTTTCTGTAAGACAGATGATAGGATCAATAAGTTGGAGATATTCTGATTGTTTTAGAAATAAAAAATGAATATTTCAAGTCCATGCACAAACCCACCCCCTGCCATGAATGGAGCTCAATAAAGCATTTTTCTTTTTCACTAGGAAAACTAGTAATGGTTACCTATTTAAGGGGCAGGAAAGCTTGTTTCCTCCTACAGCTACTTGAAAGGCTTGTTTTTCCAAAACTACTGATATCTATAAGGCAAATATTGATTATTTATTGGAAAAAAGTCTTAGATAAAGGCTGACAACATGCCCTCAGAAGTCAGTATTTAATAGTGCAGCTGGAGACACATATGTGTGACACAAGTCCTAGAATTTAAAACACTAGCAACAAATACTGCTATCTTGAAAAGAAGATAAAACACCTCATTGTATTTTCTTGTCTACTTGGAAATGTTTTTCTGTTTTCAGTAGTTTCAGGTGAATGCTTAAGAGAGTGCTAGACACAAGGATTTGAAGATATGGATGGATATTGAAAAGTGAATCAATTTGATACTTAATAGCTGTGGTTCTTGTATTTTGAATCTTTCCACAGATCAATAGGCCTTTGGAAAACAAAAAACTTATGCAAGGTGCTCCAGAGTTTGCAGAATAATGCTTTTATGTTTTGAGTGCTGTGGTTTAAGAGTTAACAAATCGAGGGGGGATGAACAGGTGGTAACTCTAGGACCCTGAGGGGTCAAAAAGCAGTTGGTATTCCCTCCCTTTCCCTGCCACACTCTATAAAAGGATAGGAATTTCAAGTTTCGCTCTCTTTTCTTTCTCACTCAGCTGTGGTGCTGATGGGAGCACACCTCAGTGCAGCCAGGCCTGGCTCCACATGCTCTACACAATCCATCCCCATCCGAGAGCTATTTTTGTATATGCTTGTATATCCCTCTGCTCTTCATATTGTTTTTCCCTGTTTATCTCTGTTACTTATTAAATTTTGTTTATAGTCTTAACTTCCAATTTCATGTGAGGCACTTCCTTTGTATCCTTCCCCTTTGTATCCTCCCTTGTGAGGGAAGAGGAGGGGAGAGGAGGCCGATAGGAATCCTGCTCTGTGGGGTTTGCCCTAAGCCTTAAACAGAGACAGTGAAAAAACCAAGGAATTATATGGTGAGGTGAAAATGATTCCAGGAATTTTAAGTGCATTTCTGTTTTAAGCAACTGGACCAAAGGAAAAAAAATGAGTCTTCATCTGTAGATCTATGTGCTGCTGAAAATTACTAGGTTCTTTCCATGCGATTTTCATGGGTAACTCTTTTTTGTCCTGTAATAATGTTGTATTTTGTTGTACAACTCCAGGAGTTTGAGTTATATGTAGTTAAGTCTCGACCACGAGTCCATGACTGTACCTGAAGTGTAATAGTGCATGCATTTTAGCAGTATTTTTAATGTTATTCTAATTTAACTTTTTTTTTTTAATAACTAAGTAGTACTTTTGTTATTGCTAGCATCCTAGAAAAAAACTATTGATTAGGCGAGGGTGCGGGAAAGAAGAATTTTGCAAATAAAAAAAATCAGAAAAGCTGTACCGAACAATAAAAAACCCAATCCATTAAGTAACAGAAGACTTAAAGCGATGACTCAATTAGCTGAGGTGCTGAACATTTGCCTTTTGCAAGAAAAAAAAGGTCTGGTCAAACTGTAATTACATATAGAAGGCTACACAGAAAATCAAAGTATATAAGCACAAATAAATGATCCAGCTACAGCTATGTTGAGCACTTATCATTAAATAAAAAGAGAAGAGTTTCTGATGCAAACAACCTCCTTTTTAAAAGATGGGTCTTTAGACCACACTCAAATAGAATTTGCTGTTGATTTTTGATACAATGCTTAAATATAAGTAATGTTAAATAAGTCTCTGCCATAAAACAAAGACCAGCACAAGAATTCTAAACATTCAAGATGTTAAGAGAATTAATCACCAGACTTTATTTCATAGCATGTCTTTACTCAAAATGTGACATCAGAAAACTGGAAGAAAAATAAATTTTATACACTTTACTCCAAAAAGTCTATCAAGATATTTATTTTCAAAGATGAACAGAGGTACAAGTACAAAATTTGTTGTAACGGGTAAAATAGATGGATTACACTAGGTAATAAGTATTTTACAAAGAACAATTCTCACCAGAAAAGATTTGGGACTTTCAAGATAGATAATTAAATGAGATAAATATAATTTGTTTTCCATATACGCTGCAAGAAACAAACAAACAAAAGAACCAAAAAGCTTTGAGTACGATTTTAGCATCTGATAATGACTTTGATGATTATTTTTAATATTTCTTTCAAAAATAATACTAATCAGCTAAAATCTTGCCAGAGTTTTAGGTTTGGGCTGCATACTTCAGGTTTCACTGAACTCTAGAAGAAGTGTTTAGTATCTGTGATAGAGATTTGTAATGTAGAAATTTAAAGCTAAATAGGAATGTGTACTCCTAAAACAACTACAGGTAGATGAGTGTGCTGATGCTCGCAGGCAGTGTTGGTGTTGCCATGCACAGCTTAGATGCAGCCTCAGGTACTCGAGCTCTGCCTTTGTACAAGTGCCTTTGATTGTGTTGCAGTACTGTGTACAGATAAAAATTACACATCAGGCAGAGGAGATGGATTCTTGGGAGCTGCTTCTTTTCCTCATACTGTTTCAATGTGAGAAAAAAAAAAGAAGGAAAAACGTGAACTCTGGAGACAAACAACAGAAAAATACAAATCACAGAGAGCAAAAAATTGAAGGAGTAAGACAGCTTAGAAAGATATTTTTGGGAAAAAACTTTACAAGTGTCACACAATCAAGCAGTGGATTGAAAGGATAATGAAAGAAGATTAAAGAGGCTAAAATTATGCATCTTGATCTAGGCTAAGAACTGAAGGGAGCTCAGTACAGTTTTCCTTGTTCCTTTTGGACTCTCCAGCAAAGCCCGTGTAGGGAAGAGGAATGCTGCTATGGAAGTATTTCACTGCCTGTCTCTTACTGGAAAAACCTCCTTGCTCCATGAATCTCTGGAAAGGTGAAGGATCTACTGCCACTTTGATTTAATCCTACTGTATCCACGCTGGTGCTTTGGATTGAATCTTGTGTTATGTATGCCTGATCCTAAATTGCCTTGTGAACAACACACTTAGAAATTTCAAGTTCCTTAAGAAATAATCCTTTAGTCATATGAGCATAGATTACATCATTTTACCCGAGACTTTCTCCATCTTTAATTGCTAGGTTGTTACTTTTAGGTTTTGTGAGTTTAGCACTCAAAAAAAGAAAAAAGACCCCTGTTTTAAACTCAGCCTTATGTATGTATGTATGTATGTATGTATGTATGTATGTATGTATTTATTTATTACTACCTCAGTCCTAGAAACTTCATTAGTATGTGACAAACTGGATCCATATGACTTAAGTCCTGTGGCAGAAGGATGCAGTGCATCAATTCAGAGCTGTTTTTCAAGTGTCACAGTGTAGCTGGGTTTCTACACAGTGGAACTGGAGAGTGCCAGTTTGTGTCAGATTGATGAATTATGTAAAACCTGGTTTCCTTATGCATTATTAATCACTCCAAACAAAGGAAGACATTTTAATTAATCTATGATGATTTTTACCTGTTACCTCCAAAGTTACTCAAATTAAAAACTCCTATTCTGAAGATCTGCATCTTTTAAAAAATGTAGTGAGACTTTGTTATCAGTGTCTGTGGAAATTTACACAAGTCTATAGTGTTTTAAGGAATTTAGGGTGATGCTTTTGAAACAGCAGCAAGGGAACCCACAATATATTAATGTAGGAATAACTTAGTTGCCTGAAAGTCTTCATGGAAGGAGTATACATGATCAGTGACATCAATAATTGAACACATGGTCTATTTTTGGAGCAGCAGATGAGATAACGTAAAACCTCTGATTAATTTTATTGTTCTCTACAAGCATATTATGGATTGTTCTTCAAATAGAAATTTGACCTCCCCGTGCTTCATTTTGCAATGCTACTTTACTGTACTTTCCAAATAATGTATAGATCAGTGACTATGCAAGAAGAATATTTCCAATGGGGCTTATTAATTTGTCATGTGAACAAAACTTAAAATAACTTTGCAGCCAAGAGACTCCTCACTGTACAAAAGCCTTACAGTGAGATTTAGTTTCAGTGTGAACAGCAGAATACAATAGGCAGGCTGATATTTTCTCTCAGCCAGAAGTATATATTAAGTGCCTGAGGCCACTTCAATGTAGAGATCAAGGTTTTTTTATTACTGTTCTCCTTCCTTCTCTCACTGAATGTATGATTAAACTATGAAGTTTGATGTGATCATTGTCTCCTTTTGCCTTGGTAAAATGGAAATAAAATGCTATGCTTTTTGAAAAAGCTGTATATATACATTGTCTGTAAACTACAAGGTTGTACTGTGCAGAGAGGGTTACCTATCCTGCTGTGTGCAAATAACTGTTTATGAATACCTGGAAAATAGAGTCATCTATCTACTTCATATCCTGGAACTAAGAACTGAAATCTATGCTGAGGTGCCTAAATAAAAAATTAATTTTTTTTTTGAAAAGTGAAATAGTGTTGAAAACAAATGGACATGACTTTCCTTTCTATTAACTGAAGACACTCAGGAGTAATGTAACTCATATTATATTGGCAGAAAAGCTATACGATTGAGAGATGAAGTCAAATTGATTGACTTCTACAAGGAGTATGTGCTCTCTGAAAATTAGTGTGTTATATTTAGGAACATATATTTAAATTGTTTAAGATTTTGTCCTCAGTGTCTTGTATTCTGGAGTTAAACACATAGCTGGAAGACCAAATTCCCCTCTGGAGTACAGCACTATAAATGAAAGCTCCCTAAAGTCAGTGGTGTTAGTATCAGTGAAGGAGATGCCAGAATCAAGCAAAAGGTGTTTTATTCCTTCAAGAGTTTGCTCCGTTTTGGTAGCAACAGAGGGCACAAGCTTGGTGAATGTTATTCCCTTGCTGATAATAGAAGTTGATTTTAATGACTGGAAACAGCTAACAAGTTTGAGAAAAAGGATGAGGTTTTCTGTTCCTGCCTGTTTTCTGTGTACCCGTGCTCTATCTAATATGTACCTTCTCAAATGCTTTTCAGGAAAAATATATTTTTGTGTTTACAGTAAAGCTCAAATATGTAACAATTATTCTGATAGATACTTTGGATATACTAGGAGGTAATTCTGATCTATAAATATTTTGAAGATTACAGACTTGGATTCAATGTTTACTTGAAAGCTTTCTAAATTTTGTAATATCGTTTCCCTAATTTATGAGCATTAAATAAATAAAAATTGAAAGGTCTGAAGGAGTCACAGCATAACATTTTTCAGACCATCTATCGACTATATTTTTATGTACCATACAAGCCTATGCTTTCTTAAACAAACATATGATATATTGTTCACATCAAACCTACCATCTCTCTCTTTCCCTCCCTAATTGTATGCTGAAACATAGTGAAATGGTTGCCTTGGGTTATTACAGAGTATTAGGTATGCGTCATAGGATAGGATGATATATCATGAAGTTTCACACAATGGTGTCACGA
>VWZK01003762.1:0-32057 GCA_013396935.1 Baryphthengus martii | reverse complement strand
AGAGCACCCACTTCATTCAGCAGTGGGCAATGGCTGAATACTACAAATGATACTTAGAAAAGCAATTAGAAGTCATTGAATGAATGCATGTTGTTCAATAGCTAACTTGACCGAGCAATTTGTAGTCTGAGATTAGAAAAGGGTGCTAAGGAGTAAGACCTGTCTGCTTGTCATACTGGTCTCATTAGTAGTGATCAATATCGCTTTTCCCAGATTGTATGAGAGAGTAAAAGAACATCCACACAACAGTCAGTCAGAGAAATGATGCATAATTGCTGGAAGTATTTAAAGAGATATTTAAAAATAATTCATGTCTTCCTAAGTCAATTCAGCACAAGAATGCACTAAAAATTCTGTAAGACTAATTATGACTGATAAAATGTACATAAGGATAAATTTATAACTGGTTGCCAGGGAAGAATTACCAAAAAAGAACCTCCAACTCCCTCAAAAATGCCATCGAAGTATGAGGAACCTGGGCCTAGATTGCACCTCTCTCTAGAAGAATTTTCATTAAGAGCAGGCTGTATTCTGCTGACATGCAAACATGTTTGATGTTAAAAGCCATTACAGAGATGTTAAGATCTCACAGGTTTTTTACCAATGGAAATGTTCCCAATAATGTTATGTTACAGAGTATGGGAAGTGTCATTCTAAAGTAAACAAGGTAAAGTAAGTGTGATACTTCTATACAGATATATTTCTAGAAGAGACAGTCTCATATTCGTTCTCCCCACAGGAAGAAATCCTGATGTTTTGCCCCTATTATTCACCATCTAATTTGTGGTTATTAAATCTGGCTGAATTTGCAAAAGCTCAGATCATCTACTGATGGGCTGTTTTCCTCCAAAGCCAAAGGTAATCCAGTGACAGGACATAGTGTTGAGGCAGAGGGTTAGAAGGTGGTCCGGTTTTGAGAGGATTGTGGTTACCATTCAGAGCACCAAACTCACCTATTAGTCACCTGAAATGGGAAAGATTCATAACAAAGCAGAAAACACATGGTACAAACTGAATTTTTATTCTCTCAGCTGTACCTTAAACTAGCTCCATTTTGATTCCCAGGAAAGACCACACTCAGGAAGAAAAAGTGAAACATTTTATCCACGAGAGGGCCCGTTTTATTCGCTTGCTTACATCTTGCCAAGTCTTCACCAAGAAAGGAATTGCCAACAGCCATTAGCGATACAGTGGCAAGAGGTATAATGTTTTTGTTGCTTGAATGCTTTGTTATTTATAAGGAGGTGGGAGTAAGCACTAAAAAAATAAAAAATCAAAGTAATAAAAAAAATAAAGTGAGCATTGCACAGTATGTGGCAAGAGTAAGATTACAAGAGGAAGGCAGTAAGGTCATTGAAACAGAAATGCATCGGCAAGAATCTGCCCCCAGAACTGATGCTGACATCATGCACCCAGAAAGGTGGCAGTGGTACAGACCACTTGCTCTCTGTTGTCTTTCTCCTTCTGCTGAAGTAAATTGTACACATTTGTGGAAGCAGGAGACAGAAAGCAAAACTCTTCATCTTCGTAGGGCGAAGTCTGCGAATGTTACGTCATATTTTTAGAGAGTCCTATGTGCAAAGCCTCAGAACCCTAAATCTGGTTATATTATAACAGCTGAGCACACCATGGGTGAATGATTTAAGTGCAGGCTGGACACAAATTTGAAAGACCCTTAGTTCTGCTGCTTCTCTCTGTAAATTTGTGCATATTGAAAAAACAATGCTGTTGCTGGTGTGCTAATGGTTCAATATCATGTATCTCCTCCCAGAAGATATGCAGATTGTTTAAGGTGTTCCAGTGATTATAATCAGGCTTTTAAAACAATAGTGTCTGCATGTGTGTGTGTGTATATATCTGTCTATATGAACATATGTGGGTTTTTCTTAACAGTGCTTTAGAATATTACTTGTAGAAAATTCACTTGCATAAAAATTCAGACTTCACTTTCTACCACTGGGAATATTCAACTAGACAGCTTTTTCAGTTTTGTTTTTTTTTTTCTTCCTACTCAATTGCTTCTCCTATTCACTGAGAGAGATTTTGACCACAATAATTATGACCAATTTCAGTCTTTACTGATTCATACAGCTTCTGGATTTTGTCCCCAGTGTATACAAATAGAAACTACAATAGGATTAGATTGCTGCACTTCCCTGTTTATTAGCCATTATTTCTCATTGTATTATATTGTTTTGTTTATTTGTTTTGCATTTTGCTTCCTGACAAGGCCATTGAAGACTGCCTACAGAGAAACCACTTACTCAAATTGCTCCTTGCAGTGGGAAGGCAGAGTTTTAGCTAAATAGCAGATTCTGCCTTCTTTTCTATGTGGAACAACTTAAATTACTGTGTTGCCACTTCTGTAAGCAGCTGGGGATTAATTCCATACCCCTGTGCAAATTTCGGGTTCTGATGATAATGACTTCAGCTCAGGATTTTTGAGTTATTAATACTACTTGGGCACAAAATTGGTTTATCCTAATCATACAAATGATATCCCTTGTTTGTTATAAATAGGAGATTTGAGTGAGCAGTGGGAAATGCAGGGAGGCAGCAGAGGAAGCAGCTGTGGTAGCTGAGAGGACACCAATACAGCTGCAGGAGAATGCTGGTAATGCCATTGTAACTTGCTGCCAATATACTTGCCCAAGCACAGAGGCTAAAGCTAGGCTCTTAGCAAAATGACAGGCAAACAAGCTTACTTTTGTCCTGTTGAAAGACCGTTATTTTCTCCTATTGATGCACTGGAAAAGCCTGAAACTTTAGATTCCTAAGGTGTCTTGTGTGTCTAAACAAGTTACGAGATCTTTCCTGAGTATGCAAATAGCATTTTAGGTTCCCAAGTGCTTGGTTAAGTGCCTGCCTTTGAGCTGTGATGAAATTAGACCAAGAGGTTGCAGAAATCTTTGCTTTGCAGTTACTTGCTTTTTTAGCCAAGAGAAGTCAGCAACTCAAAGGCAAAAATGTTCACCAGTACATACAACAAACTGCTGTGTTTTTCTACGTGCCAGGAAAAGGCGCAGTGTGTGGTCTTTTAATTACTCTTGTTGTGAAATCATGTAGCAATCAGTGGAAGATTGCTTCAGAAACTTGATATCCCTATTCCCATTTTTCCCAGAAATGGCCTTGGATTATCTCTGGATTGAAATTCCTGTCACTGAAATAAAATAGGTGGAAATTTTGTTTCTGGAAAAACAGACAGCTAACACCTGAAAGTTGAGGCTTTTTTGGCATGGAGAAATGTTAGAAAAAAGAAATTCCAGCATTTTATCAGACAATTTGGTTATATAGCTAAGAATAGATCTTGCACTTTACTTTTGTCCACATTTTTATATATAAAACATCTGGTTTAATTACAGGATATGAATAATTTTGCTCAGTGTCTCTGACAACCTGAATTTGATACATGAGCAGATTTATATAAAAATCTTATTTCTGTCGTCTATGCCTCGCTTACATACTCACTGAGCCTTCTAGCTGGTGTCAGGAGGGCTCCTCCTCTCCTTATTATCAAGTATAGTTTGAATGAACCCTAAAAGAATTCAGGACATCTAGGTAACTATGTAGTAATAATTGCAATTTTTTTTTTTTTTTTAATAAGGCAATCCTACAGTCATCAAACAGTTACATAGAAACTAAAATGTGGGCTGTATTATTTATGGTGCAAGTGAAGATTTTATAAATTTGGCTCTCCATCACCTTTTAAAAATGTTTTTTCCTGTCAACAGTTATGTGCTAAATTGTTTTTCCCGAGGCAGTTGTTTGTTGAGAGAAGGGCAGTACGTTGTGTGGCAACTCAGAGTTCAGAAGAGGAATGACCGCTCTTCTGTGATGGAGCTTGTGTAGTGGAGGGACCTATACATTGTGTGTCACTGATTAACAGTGGCCTTAACAATCAAACCCAGGAATTTTTCTGTCTCTTCAGGATGTTATTTGGATTTCTAGTCATTGCTATACTGAATCAGATGAGTTGTGTGTGTAGTTTACAATAGTGTCTTGAGCTGTTGCCAGTGAGGAAGAGACAAGCAAACAGGCAATAGCAGAGTAATTCATCAGAGATGGGATTTCTCTTTAACCTCCACTAGAGATTGTTTTGTGACCCTGCAGCATGTAAGTTGTTATGCCTGTAACAGATCACCCCCTGATGGAAGTCAGTGGCTTCATGCCATTTTGTTTCAGATGAGAATCTGATATTTGGCAGAAGGAATGGAATCTCTTTGTTTTCAATTATTTTTATGCTTCCTGAGATGTAGTCATTGCTTTAAATAAACGTCCAATACTTTCTCTGAAACCTGTTAAGCAACCAGCTTCTACAATCTACCATGGCAATGAATATTAGACGTTAATTATGTGCAATATGCAGTTAAGTTAGTGGCCAGACTTAAATGTAGTATGCTTTGACATCACTGAATCCTTCCATGTTGTTATGCTCTATCAAAATGTAAACAGAAGTTTCTGACCTATCTTCTGTCTGTATCACACTACGTTTTATATGCTGCTATCATAGCTCATCTTAATTGAGAGTATTCATGTCTATGTTTGTAATTAAATTAGCTAGCTGGGCTGAACTGTGTATATTCAGCTATTGATGGAAAATAGAGAGTACTCCTATTTCAGAGAGGTGGCTTTTTTCATTCTTAGAACACAGAGAAGTGTTCTTAATTTCTGCTCACTGCTAGCACTCAAAATTTTGTTTACAGGCACAGAAGAAACACCCCTTATATATAAAGTCAGTAAGTCACTGTTAGTATAATGGAAAATTTAACAGTCTAATTTAAGAATCACTATTAGTCTAGTTCTAATTCTTACAGAAAAAAGGAAAGAAAAAATAATAACAAAGCTAAAACTGTTATAGTCTGCAGTTCTCCATTACACCCGTATGTACTATATATGGCGCTTTTCCATATGTTAGACACTGTTTTTGTTACCCCCTGAAATAAGTTCTGTCCAGCTCCAGGTCCGCATTTCTTTAATTGACCATGGGTAAACTGTTCATAGTTGAGGGGCTTCCAGTGCCAGCCTGTGCCCTTTCTTTCAGCATCCTGTGCTTATGGTCTTCTTCGTTGCATCCTGTCTTCACTGCTCAAGGGCCTGTCTTTCTGTGCACTGCATCCTCATGTTAGAGTCGTAAATACCTCTTTTTGCCTAGGATGAAAAAAAAAAAAAGAAAAAGAAATGAGCCATAGACATGATCAACAAGAGAAATAGCTGTCACAGCTAAAGTAAGTGAAACAAAGCTGGAGGCAGGTCAAGAAAAGTTCAGACAGGACAAGCCTGACAAGCCTCAGTCCTAAGGCCTCATAATTCTGTATGAAACTTACGGCCTGTTGTTAGCAATGGCAATACTGTATGACACGGTTACCTGGTTACGTCATCTTTTATTTGTTTCTCTTTTTGTTGTATCTTGCCTGAGACAGCAAAGGGAGAGCTGAACATTCATATAGTGATATTATAAGGAATTGGGTCATTATTCCATGCAGAGAGCTCTCAGTAGTTCAGTTGCTGAGTAACAGCTCTTGAAAAACCTACAGTTGAAGCTCATCACTAGCATAGTCTGCCTCTGATTACTCTGCTTGTTATTATTACTGTTCTTTCAGCTACACTACTATTGCCAGAACACGCTCTTTTCATAGCACATTATCTTCCCCCACTCTGTGAGTCCCAAATGTCCTTATTGGAACTAATAAGAGCAGATTAAGCAAAAAAAAAAAGTTCCAGAAATGGGTTCACAATGGTGGGGAAAACCCATGTTTTTCCAAGTGTTTCTGAGTGCAGCACAGATTGACACCATCACCTTGACTGCATTCAGAGGGTAAGCTGTGCCTGAGAGCACAGTGACATCCATGTGATATGCTGCTGCTTCTGATGAACGTGACATCCTTCAGGGGCAAATGGACGAATCTTTCCATTTACACATATTTCAGAAATCAACTTGGTCATAAGAGACATGAACACAACTTGATGTTAAATACATGAAAGTAGGTGAAGAATGAAAAACTTTGGTGACTATAATCGAGCCCCTTTTAACAGAATTCAAACATGGTTCATTCTAGCCAGAGATGAATCAGCTGAGCTTTCTGAGTATGGTGCTGCCCAGGCAGCTGCATTCAGTTCTGAAAGGGGAACTGACTTTTGCTGTTGCTTTACCTCAATCAACAGGGAGTGCATCTATTTCAAACTTACCGCAAGCAGTAATTTCCAGCTTACTGTAGGCAAACCCTGAGTACTTTAACCTAGTTGGGTTAGGAGCTGGTAAGAATACAGTCGCAACTGCCTGGAGCTGAGCTCTTACTGCAAAGTGTGTCTGAGATCTTCCCTTGCTACATTAATGCCACTGCTGATGTCTGAAGCAGCTAGGGTAATGCTGACTTTATGGGTCACGACCGTGCTGTATTGTGCAGTCCTGTCAAGGACAACAAAAAGGGATTTCAGTGCCATTTGTTGCAATGCAAAGGTTATCAGCTTTAATTTGGGCTCTATAAGTAAGAGCTGTTTCTAAATGAGTAAAGACAGGAAAGAGTAAATTTAGGACTATTACTTGAATGAAGAAGAAACATATTTGGATCCAGAAAACACTTCATACAAAGCTAATACAGCCTGAAATAAGGTGCCACTTTGACACCTGTGGTGCGTCAAGTTTCAGCTGCCTACCTTCTCCAATCTTGGTGAATATTTTTCTCCTCATCAAGACCTGAACTACAAATGCTGTTTGCTTTCTTCCCAGTGTGGCTTAATCTCTGGATGAGCTAAATTCTATGAAAGAAAAAGAAACACTTTTTTTTGTTTCAGTGAAGAAGTCAAAACATTATTTCATTTCTACTAAATCTGTCTCATATTTTCCTCAGGTTTTGCAATGTTTGCTGGATGTTTGGCTTGATATTTATGGTCTGTAGGAGATCCAAAAGCATTATTTATTCCCTGTGGTTCTAGAGAAGAGAAAACATCTCTTTAGACATCTCGAGAGCTGTTACATAAATTCTTGAATTGCCATACAGGGTTCCAAATTACCTGTATTAACTCAGGAGATGGGCCTGTTTGCTTTGGAGTATAGCTGGATGAAGAGTCTGGTGTAATGAGCAGCAGTTGTACAAAATGGAAACAAGATGTTATGGTAATAAAGAATAGGATGGGGAGTAGTGAGGAATGCATTATAATGCTGCTATACCAATAAATCAACAATTTGATCTCAGCGGTGATCCTGTAATTCTTACTCAGTCTCAGAAAGGATGCTGAAAGATTGTGGAGAGGTCAGATAGAGGGGACAAAGAATGGTATAGGGAGAAACACTTTAACCTGAAGACAGTTTTAAAACCTAGCTACACCTGCTTTAGAAAAGCTGCAAAGAATAGTGAACTCAATAGTTAGCTAGTTTACTAATTCACATTGTCTCTTGTAACTCTTCTTATGACACAAAGCAAAAAAACCAACCTGTTGTATTGAGAGCGGCAAGTCCTTGAATCGATAGATCTAGAGACCTTCAATATATATTCTAATAATTTCTTCTCTCATCCCTCTCATGCAGACTCCTTCTGCATTTGCTGTGTCTTCTGTGAGATAGAGCAACATATTTGAATAAATTATGCTTGTTTTCGCAGTTGGTAGTACTACAGATTTTCAAAATGATTTCTAAGTCTGGATTTTTAAACAAGTATTTTTAAACCTCATTTTTTGAAACTTCAGTTGTATTATACTCATATGGGTTTTTTGGTGATTTGCCTACAATATGTTCGTATCTTTTTTCTAAGTGGTTACATTTTTAGGATCCAACAATGTGTAGGAGTAATTTAAATTATTATGCCTCTTGCCTCCTTAACGCTGGTAGTTCTGTACTATGGCTTGTTACTTAGATGCTGCTTCTGCTACTAATTAGAAACTGCAACTCAAAGCCTAATTATGCAGCTCAGCTCTGAAAACTGTGCAATACCAAAGAGTAGGTGGATTAAAGTGTTTAATACTTGATACAGCCTGTGGAATAAAAAATAGAACAGTGAAAGGATGTTCAAAGAATTGTGAAAATATGGCTCAGATGGTACAAACTGGAAATCTTTGTTATGCTATTTAGGCAATGATGGCCTGTTCTGGTTTTATGCTACCTTTTCCAGAGCCTCATTTTTAGATGTACAAATTTCCACAGCTAGCTAGGTCATCTAAGAGCCCCAAATCACCTTTTTTACTACAGCTATGAGCCCTAATAGTGTTCACCATACTGAAGTTTACCAGTGTAGTTTCATATTGGTTAAAAGGGATTTGAGTTAGTCCGTCCGTTGAGGTTGTACTCAATGCAACCTTGGCATGTGCCGATTTAACCTGAGATGAAAATGACTTTAAAAATGTCTATAAAGTGTGAATTGAACTATAGAAGACAAACTTACTGCACCTCTTGTCTTGTGGAGTTGAAATCACATCTTTAATTAAACTAGCTTAGGTTTGACTAGAGAGAAAACCTTTAACTTCAGATGTAGTATGTACCATCATGCAATCTGTCAGAGAGATAATGTGTTGAACCCAGTGCCTCCAAACAGAATTTGTAGAAATTTCACCATCAGCTTATGAAAACATGACATGTAGGCATTAAGATTTTCATTGAGGCTGTATGAGTAAACTGCTTTTGTCAAATATTTATCCACAGATGATTTCCCAGGTAATAGGGAAAAAATAGGGGGAAAAAAAGCTCCTGATATCTGAGTTTCTCAGATCATTCATTTTCCTTTACCAAGTTAGCTTAAATTTTAAGAAAATCCTGAAGTTATTTCCAGCTTTTGTTTTTCTAGCATATTCTAGAGCACACAATCTGCAGGATTTAGAACTGCTGAGTAGTTGAATGCTACACAGCCTTTGACAAATATGTAAACTTTTGATTGGTTTTATTTGCTCCGTGGACTTTTTTTGCTAGTGGATCACATGTTGTAGCAAATTCCAGCTACTATAAAATGTGGAAAGCAAATTTTAAATTTATATGGCTTGTTCTGCATGCCAACAATATGATTCCAAGATTCCCGGCTTTGTCACATCAATTTATCATGTTATCACTGAATCCAATAGAGATAGCGCCAATTACAAATATGACGTTCTCCAGTTAACTCCTTATTGCCACAGGTTGAGGACAGACTGGCCACTAAATGAATGTCAGATGCTTTCTATTCACCCCTCTCCTTTCCCAGAGGGGAAACGGAATAAGGGAGAGAAACTTATGGATTGGAAAAGAAAACTGAAACAGCTGTAATGAAACAGTAACAATAAAAAGAAAAAAACATAATAAGGAGAAAATAGTGTAATATATATACAAACCAATATTGAAGTCCCCTGGTGAAGATCACACCACCGCAGCAGGGTAGGCACTGTGAAAGTCCCAGAATGGACTTGGCAGGAGATGGGAACAGTAATCAGGAGCTGGATTTAGGAACTCACGGATTGGGATTGAAGGCAAAATGGACAGAGTCCTCCTCGGACATCGGCCATTGAAGAAGAGGCTTAACCCTTGTGATTCTTCAGCTTTATGCTGAATGTGATGTATACGGAATGGAATACCATGTTGGTCAGGTTTGAGTCACTTGTCCTGTCTGCTCCTCCTTGCAAGTGTGACTGTTTTACTTAGGGCCTTTTCACCTATGGCACTCCAACACGGTACACAAGATTTTAGCAGTGACCTTGTTTTTATAGAAACAACTATAAGCAAGAGTCTTTCTGTATACCAGTCCTTGGTAGTAACTCTAAACATGAAGTGCTGTCACTGCTAGAAGCAGACATGGAAAAAAATGTGCTCCTAACTTCAGAAAGTGCAGTTACTTAGAAGAGACTGAGCTGAAAAGTACAATCACTGAACAGATGATTGGTTCTGGTTTAGATCAAGCCAGGACACTTATAAAATGGTTTCCAACTGATAAATAATCATACAAAACGAGGAAAGAAATTGTTATCTCTTTGTAAAACAGTGAAAAGTTAAAACTTCAAAAATCATTTGTGATGTATTCATGGCAAAGTTTTCATCACTCCTGAGTTGAACTGTGCATTTCTTCTTCACCTGTGCATCAAAAATAATGCACGAACTGGTGATTAGGAGGCATTTCTAAATGTCAAGCATAGACTCAAGCTTTCCAAAGAGATGGAAATTCGTGCAAGTCTCAATTTTAGGTTAGATTCTCTAGCTATTTGGAAATAATATAAAATTGTATAATATGGTATTGCATAAACTACACATTTTTTTCTTTGGCAAATTTTAAGTAGCTCCGTGCTGAATGTAAGGACTGTATGTGACATCATGAATCATTCTTAGTTGTTTTGTGTAAATGTCCTATGCTTTTATTTGCTGAAAAGATATACAGGATTTTCAAAAGTCAGCCACCTGAGTTGGATGAAATTCAACTAAAAGGTGCATATAACATATATAATCAATGACAAGCAGTCACAAAATCTAAACAAATATTTTGTTGCCCTGAGAAACAATAACTTCTATTATCACTCTGTCTCAGTGATGCGGAACACCAGCAACATTTGCACCATGAGAGACAATTATCAAGTCGTTGCCAAATGTCAGCATCTCTGTTAACAGATGGGAACTCTGCAATTATGGCAGGGAATGCCAGGTAAAACAAAACAATCTAATCATTCTCACGTGGTTTTAAGTTCGTTCCCATGTAGTTTCTAAGCGTGTTAAGGGGATCTGTCTTTTCCAGTGCACAGTTAAAAATATATGATGTTTTCACCTTGTACCTTTTTTTTTGTTTCTAATAACACTGTTGAAAGCTGTGCATGTTGAAAGGATGCAGACCCAGCAGTCAGAGAGAAGGCAAATAGACAAAATACAATAGAAAGGAAGACATTAACATCTGATCTCTGTTTTCTGCTACAGTAGTTACCAAAATATGCAGCTATTCATCAGGATTCTATTTGTTATTTATACAGGGAAATTTTTAGTTTATTGGGAAAAAAATCCATTAAGAACTACAAATTCCCTTTTGTTCTTACTGCTGATAAAGCTGCCTTTCCATGCCTTCACAGCTGACTTGCTCAATTGGAACAATGTTTTTTTCATCCTCAGTCTGAATGTGATCCAAAGAAATGTCTGTGCCCAGTGTTAATTAACTGACTTTCCATCGAGAGGGGACTTACACTTGAACTAAATAATATTTGATGGTTTGATAGCCACTTGCCTTCTGCTTTGGTAACATCTAGAAAATATTTTCATTGGTATTTATTTTTATTCTCAGACCACTACTAACAGTAACAGAGAGAGAACTAACTTTAGCTTAGCATCACATCTTCTACTCTCTGCTCCCCTTCCTTCTCACACTAAAACAGTGCTGCTTTTTGATGCGTGAAGAGATAAAAAAATGCTGCAAATAACTCTAAACATTAAGTAAAAGAGTGTATCTTGGCTATAGAGAGATTATTTTGACACCAGTGTTGGCTTTTCCTAAATTACTTTTCAAGTATGTAATCCTGAATTGTGCTTTGAATGCCTTTTCTATTTCTGCTTCTCAATTAAGGAAGTAAAGTCTTGTCTTTCTTTCATAGTAACTGAGGCTGGTGGAGTTCCAAATTCATCTTTGGTGAGTTCTTTTAGTCAAAGTTTCAGTCTTTTTCTTCCAAGCTTATTGGTTCAAGTGAGACTATATGTCTGGTTCTCTTGTCACTTTGTCTTTTTTCAAAATTCATTGTGTGATCAGTGCCAGTCACAGAAAATACCATTTGAATCTTTCCTCCTGCTGTTATCAAAACGGCATCCTGACACTACTTGAAAACATAGGACTATTACTAGGTCTTTTGAGCAACAAGTGAATTCAGGGGCAACGACAGCTTGGCACTTACCTTTCTGTTTCTGATCCTCAGTCAGTCCCATCTCCGTAAGCCGAATCCTTGACTCATGTTTATGTTGGAAGCACCGAACAAATGCTCCTGTTGTTCACCACTCCACCAAAGGGTGCAGAATCCCATTGCCCAACACAAACCCCTTTGCATGGGCACCCACCTAGTGCCTCAGTTCCCCTGTACCTGCCATATCTGAGCAGAGACTGAACAGCCTGATGGGGACAGGGACACAAAGTGTGACAGATATACAGCAGCACTGGTGCTTAGTAAGGTTGGTATCTCAGTACCGTGCACACCCAGAAATACATTTTCTCTCTTTGACCTCATATGTCTCCTGCTGTTCAGTGTGAAATCCTGACATGTATTTGTCATCGGTTTGTGAATGTCCAGACATCAGCTTAGAAAAAGCTCCTCAGTATTCCAAAATCCGTTCCTCCCTTCTCTATGTACAGTGGACAGTATCAGCCATCTGTCACTTAGTCCTAAAACCTGGAGATCATGTTTGGCTCAGACCACTTCTAGCTTCTATCTTAAATTTGCATAATCTCTCTAGGGTATGATTTATTTCTTCTCAAAATGAAATATTTCTTGATTTTGTTTCTATTATACTCTCTTGAGATCCATTTAGTGTGTGTTCTACTGGCTGAGACCTCTGAGACACTCAGTTCATCTAATATCTTCACAGTACACATAGCAACAAGCTGTATCATTCTCTTTAGGAAGACAACCAATTATTTGCTTCTGAACTATAACAAGTGAAAAATGTGTTGTTTT
This sequence comes from Baryphthengus martii, assembly GCA_013396935.1. NCBI lineage: Eukaryota > Metazoa > Chordata > Aves > Coraciiformes > Momotidae > Baryphthengus > Baryphthengus martii. Next base: position 19,472 of record VWZK01003762.1, on the reverse strand, counting down.
GTACTCCAAGCAACTCTAGACCATGGTTTTGCCAAGAAAGTTTGGACCAGATGATCCTTAAGGTCCCTTTCAACCTGGTATTCTGTGATTCTGATTCTGTGGAGTCAGGAGCCTTTATGAGAGAGTGAAAATGGGAATGGAACATATGAGAAATACAAAAGCATCACCAAGGCATGCTGGCATGTCATTAAGAGGCCAAAGCTCAGCTGGAGTTGGTAACAGGAAAGGTTTCTACATGTAGATTGGCAGCAATAGTGAGACTGAAGAAAATGTGTCAACAGGCTCAAGACTTCATGACGAAAAGTGTGGAGAAAAACCTGAGGTACTCAGCACCTTCTTTGTTTCAGTCTTTAGTGGCAAGGTCTGCTGTTTCAGGGAGAGAGTGCTACACATGGTAGAGGAGGATCAAATTATTGTTTACTTAAGTAAATTAAACATAAGCAGATCTGGGACCAGATCAGCTGCTTGCAAGTGTGCTGAGAGAACTAGCCAACACTGCAAGGCCACACTTGCTGCTGCCTTTGAAATCTTGTGACAATTGTGGGAGGTCCTCAAGGGAAATGTACCTATCTAAAATGGAGATCTATAGCCTGCTCAGCATCACTTCTGTACCTAAGAAAATAATGGAACAAATCCTTCCAGAAGTCTTTTCCATCGTGAGGGAAGGATAAAGAGGAGGAACAGTTAGCACAGATTTATCAAAGACAGATTGCGCCCAACCAGCTTCAGTTCCTTCTATGATCAAACAACTAATTCAGTGGATATGGAGAGTGCAGTAGATATTTCACGTCACTTTAGCAAGACTTTTGTCATAGTTTCCCATGCTATCCTCTTGGCCAAACTGAGAGATATGGACTGGATTGGTAAAGTGTTAGGTGGATGGAGAACTGGCTAGACACACAGGCATAGTGATCAACGTTCATTCCAAGCAATTTCAAGTGGGATATCTCAGTTGTTGATAGTGGGGTTATTTGTGCTGAAGATAGACTGAGAGAAATGGATTCGTTTAGCCTGGAGGATCTAATTGCAATCTTCCAGTATCTAATGGAGAGTTATAGACAAAATCAAGCTGGACTCTTCTCAGAGGTGCATGATGAAAGGACAAGAAACAATGCTGAAAAACTGGACTCAAAGAAAGAAAAGTGTGCTCACTGTGGATGATCAGTTTAACAGGCTGTGAAACCTCCAGCCTTGGACATTTTCAGAACTTGTCTGGACAAAGCCCTGAGTGACTGTGAAGTTAGATCAGATTACTCTGAAATTCGATCAGGTTACTTTGAACAGGAGAGTGCACTAGACTATCTCCAGAGGTCCTGTACAACTTAAAACTTTGTATGACTCTAGGCTTTTTCTGTATCTAGAATCCCACATTCTTTTCTTTGCAGTATCAAAGCTTCAGGGGATGGGATGCAAGGTAGCTTCATTCACCCTCCTGTGAAATGGAAGAGGTGAGTTTCTAACCTTTCGTTCTTCCCAAGACATTGGCATTTCAAGAAGAACGTTTCAAGCTATTTTCTTCATAGAAAAGCTATGATGTACAAAGAAAAGCATGATCCTTTCTTTAAAGGGATCTTTTTAACAGATTTCAGAAGATTTCAGAAGAGAATTATAAGCTGTGGATCCCAGGCAGACAAGGGTGCTTGTGTTCCCTGTGTTTCACATTTCCTAGATGGTAGTTTTTGGCAGCTTGCTTTCTGCTTACCCAGAACATTTTTCTGTTTTTTTTACTGTGAGCTAACAGCTCTCCTTGGCAGTGGATTTAGTGTAAAGTTCAGCCATCAGGCTCTGCATTATGGAAGAGATAATTATTGGCTCTAGGTTCAGGCCATTATGCAGTGCAACACTGGTGGTAAGAGGGTTGAAAGTCCACAGCTGAACATTCCTCTGAAGTTTATCTTGCAGGTAGTCTGTGTCTTTGTTCTTAATCTCTTTGGCTGGCATGGTGTATGGCTGGTTTCATATTTTAGAATTCATGGACCAGAGTCCTTCTCATATGCAAACCTTCTGCAAAAGAATTTTGGTATAATTCAAGTGTACTATTTGTTAGTTTTGGCTGATTTAGATCCAAATGAAGACTGATCATATTCCTTCTGCATCAATGCGAGGATTAGCTGTTTGATCTACTAATTAAAGGACAGTGGCTTCTGAAGACACTTTGTTAAGGCTGCATTTGATAAATTATTTATTTGACTTGAGTCTATTCCAAGCTGTCTTAGTTTGCGGCTTAGGCTTTAGTATTATAAACAAAATAAATCTCTTACCTACCTCAACCATGAATACATCATATAAGCGTGAAATGAACTTTTCCCCTTGAGTCTGCTGATGTGAGAGGGTAGGATAGGAAATTCTCACAGCTGGCAGACAAAGAATTAGTGTAGTTGTGAAGTGGTTGGAGACACATGTTGATTATTTCAATGAAAGAATTTAATTAGGGTTCCTAAAGAACAGGATATTACTGACATCACTGATTGGCAAAATGAGCAAAGTAATACAGCGCTTACCATTGCGATAGCTCTCTCTTAATGATGCCATTATTAGAATTTGGCTACCATCCTGAAATGTGTACAATAGCTTGGCAATGGAATAACGATTTGGAAATTGCAGATGTAAGGCAATGATGTGAAAGCCAAAGGTTTACTGAAAAGAAGTCCAGATCAAGCATTTTCAGTGCCTCCCAAATTCATGGATCTGTAATGGGCTGACTGACTATTCCTTGTTATTGCAACCTACAGAATAATGAAAAATACCCACCCCAAACCACTAAGTTTTCCTAGTCTCGCTTTCCCACAGACAAGCCTTCATTCTTTTCCAGCTTTACCCCCTCCTATATTAGAAAAGTTCTTCTAATACCATTACTATCCCTGTAATCAAGATTTACCAGATTCCTCAAAAAGTGCCTCTGTTAGGTCCTGCAGTGATGCTCCACCAAGTGAAAGAAACAAGAGACAGGGACTTTCCCAGCCTCCTGATATATAGAGCACCTTATGAATATTCAGTCTTCAAATGTAGAGGGTTGACTGACCTAGAGCAGTTTGCTGCTCTAAATTGCAATGCTCCTGCAATATCTCTAGTAAAGCCACATCAGGGAAGTCTCCTTTCTTGTTCTAATACACTCCATTCATCTCAGACAGACTAGTAGTGGAGAGGCACAGGTGATATGGCCATAAACCCTAGAAATATTTGTACTTCTGACGATCTGCAATTGCTCCCTATAGTCAGATTTCATCCTTTCTGTAGCAGAAAACTGGCCTGGCTGAACAGGGAGCTTATGCTGGAGCTCATGGGGAAAAAAAAAAAAAGAAAAGAGAGTTTATGACCTTTGGAAGAAGGGACAGGCAGCTCTTGAAGTCTACAAGGATGTTCTGAGGTTATGCAGGGAGAAAATTAGAAGGGCCAAAGCCCAATTAGATCTCAAATTGGCCACTGCTATAAAAGACAATAGAAAATGTTTATGTGAATACATTAGCAACAAGAGGAGGCCTGAGGAGAATCTTTGTTGATGATATGAAGCTGTGCGGTAGCATAGGTATACTTGAGGGTAGGGAGGCTCTACAGAGGGACCTAGGCAAGCTGGATTGATGCACGAAGGCCAGCGGTATGAGGTTCAACAAGGCCAAGTGCTGGGTCCCGCACTTGTGTCATAACAACCCCATGTAATGCTACAGACTTGAGGAAGGGTGGCTGGAAAGCTACTGAGTAGAAAAGGACCTTCGGTTGTTGATTGACAGCCAGCTGAACACAAGCCAGCCGTGTGCCAAGGCAGCCAAGAGCATCCTGGCCTGTATCAGAAATAGTGTGCTCAGCGGGACTAAGGAGCTGATTATGCCCCTGTGCTCGGCACTGGTGAGACCGTACCTCGAATACTGTGTTCAGTTTTGGGCCCATCACTACAATAAAGACATTATGGTGCTGGAGTGTCTAAAGAAGGGCAATGAAGCTGGTGAAGAGTCTAGAGCACAAGTGTGATGAGGAGCAGCTGAGGGAACTGGAGTTGTTTAATGTAGAGAAAAGTAGATGCAGGGGAGACCTTATCACTCTCTACAACCACCTGAAAGGAGGTTGTAGTGAGTTGGGAGTTGGTCTCTTCTTCCAGGTAACAAGTGATAAGATAAGAGGAAATGACCTCAAGTTATGCCAGGGAAGGTTTAGATTGGACATTAGGAAAAATTTTTTCACTGAAAGGATTGTTAAGCAGTGAAACAGGTTGCCCAGGGAGGCGATAGAGTCACTATCTCTGGAGGTATTTAAAAGACATAAATGAGGTGCTTAGGGACATGGTTTAGGTGAGGGGTTGGCAGTGTTAGGTTTATCATTGGACTCAGTGATCTTAAAGGTCTTTTCAAACTGAAATGATTCTGTGAATCTATGATTTAAGCAGTTTAAAATTGCCATAGAATCTGGTTCATATAATGTGAACTAAAAAGTGCCAACTTAAAATAAGTCTTGATCGGGAGTTTATAGAGTAAGTGTTTTCACACTGGAAAAAAATAACGCCAACTGGTTAGAGCTGTGTGAGTTGGTGGGTTTCTTGCCCAGGAGGTGTTGATTTCTTCTTAAGAAAAAAGTTGGAAATTGTATAACCAACTTAATTTATCATAGTATGTTGAAGAACAGGTCGAAATCAAAAGGAAACTTCCAAAAATAATCCTGATCGGGCTAAGCTTTTGTTTAAAATTAATTTATTGAGCTTTTAAACCCTCTCTGAGTTTGGATAGCCAAATGTAGTCCTAAGCACTTTTATTTTCAATTCTTTTAAAAATACATATGGAGAAGATACAGAAGATTTAATTAAAAAGAAGAGAGATATTTGGATGAATGGCATGGAATGAAAGAATGAAGAGGGGATATCTAATCTATAGTGGGAGTCTATAAATTCTCTCCTCACCCATACTCTCTTTCTTTCTCCTCCTTAGTAAAGATGTGGTTTGGTATGTTGGTATTTGAAACAACTGCCTTTAACAGAGCAATTTATAGGAGAGATTGAATTTGGGATACCGTTTCAGGAAAAAAATTACTTCAAATGGAATTACGTTTGATATTCATATGAGCTAATATTAGTTCGAGTAACTAGGAAAGGAGAAGTGTTTTGAAAAACTTCTTATGGTATGAATATCCCAAAATACTTTGGAGTGCACTTTACATTGAATAGATCCCAATGATTCTTCAAATTTAATTCCCTCCTAATAATAAATTGCAGTGAATTCTGCCCCAACCCCTCATTGCTGAAGAGAAAGTAATAGCAGATAACAAAGCTCTTTTGGCTCTATGCGCAGCTACTTTCAACTCCAAATTCCTTCACATGTTTTCAGTTGCTGAGATTATCCAGACTCTGATTACATTCTGACTTTACTCTGTTTGAGCCTGCAGCCTCTATTTTAGAAATAGAGCAGAGCTGATCCCTTCATTTATTTGCCTGCGTATATCATTTCCCATTTTGTGGCAGGTCAGGAAGGCCATACCTTTGCTCCCCTCCCACTCTGCCTTGAATCCAAAATGAGTCACCATCCAGGTAATTCTGACTAACCTCTTCCCAATATCGTGGGTACCTGGTGTAGCTCCTGGTAAATCACTGAAATATTAGAAGCTCGCTTTCTATTTATAAACCACTCGTATAACAATTAACGATCTGTTAGTTAGCACTGTACAGCCACTGCAAAATTTGTTTAATAATAAGTAATTTCCCAAACTTTATGTAAATAAACCCATTTTTGCTCTCAAAAACAGGTACACAATTCTCCCTGAGATGGAGATACACGCAAAACAGAATTTTGGCTAGCCTGCTTAACCTCTGAACGTATCTGAAATAATGACTAGAAGTCTTCATAACTTTATTTCTTTTTCCAGTGGAAGAGGTGGGTAGGATTTGCACATTTCCTTATATCCAAGGGCAGCTGAGTATGGTATGTCCCAGGGGAAATGCAGAAGTCTGTAGGACTGTCAGCAGCCAGACTACTTGCTGCATTGCATTGGCATTGGCTATGCTGGTATTTGTATCCCTTCAGGTAGGGATTACTTAGATTTCTCTTTGTCTGGCAGCTGTTTGAGAGGTCTAATCAATAGTACTACTCCCATATGTAAAGTGTAATCTTGGAAGCTGTTATGATAAGAAACAGAAAGCTTCAAAGGCTTGTTTAGCTGTTTGGCAACAGTAGAGTGCTTCGCCATGAACAAGGCCAGACAGCTTTAGGAGGACAAGCCTTAAGGGTTTTAGCAACATCTAGAAAGTTGAAATGTGTCTTGAGCCTAATAAAGGAAATAAAATCTGTAGTGATGTTTCGGATTTATTTTCCTTAAGAAAAAGGTATGGCCTTGAATCATGACGCACTTATTGTTTTAATCTTGCAACCAGAAAAACAGCTTGAGTGACCAAGCCGTTGACAGATCAAGGCTGATTTTTTTGTGTGTCTTCAACTATTGCTGCTTGTACCCTGAACCGTAGCTGTCTTTTCAGTATTGTTATCTAGAAAAGCCTTGATAGTACCCAAGTACTTCATAGACATGTAAAAGTTGTGCAGCTGCATTACTGAGGACAATAATTTTCAGTCCTCTTAAGCCTTAACGATTATTTCAAATACCCTTGTTTCCCTTTCAGGGTAAAGTTTCTTAATCATTTATGGCACTACAGTAGTCAACTGGCCAACAACGCAGTGCTACCATGATAAGCATCTCTTCCTGCCATCTATACATTCTGATCAGATCTTCATGTAATTCATTCTTAACTCTTCTTGTTTGGGTTCTGAGGTCCAAATCTGTTCCTAAATGGTTCTCTACTGAAGCTCTTGTGTTACTGCAGCTCTTACGTTATTTCTGTGAATGAATAAAGCTATTTGTTATATCTGTAGCAAGACTGTTTACTTGGAGGATGAATGGTTGCTCTTAAGATGTGGCAAAGTTTAAATAAGTCTTTATGATTCTTTGCTCAGTCATATCAGTGACTGAATGGGGAAAATAGAATACGGTGACTATTATTTGATGTATTGAAGAACTACTGATTTAAAGCAGAGTCTCTGAAGAAATCTTGTTATTCAGCAAGTGTATGGCTTAGATTTTTATTCAATGAGATTTTAAAACTTGAATGAATGTGCAGTAGTATATTCACTCAAAGAAATGTGATTATAAGAGACCATACTTTAAAAGAACATAATAACCTTAGAACAGCTCTTTCTTTTTCTCAAAGTAGTTCTACATCCTGTGCTGTACCTCAAGACAAACATACCATTTTTAATAGTGATGATGCTAGATGATGTTGATTTAAGAGCACAGCCACAGCAGAAGGAACAGCTGTTATGATATATAAATGTTTGCAATCTTTTGGACTGCAAACTAAGAAAACCAGAAAATAGAGCTATTTCTGCAAGCTGTCATTCCACACCTGTGGCTCAGTTGTCCCAAGACTTCCCAAGTTTCCAATCTCTGCTTGGCTAGAAATGATTTATATGTGAGGTGAATTGATTCCATCAATGGACAAAGAGTTTAATTATAATTTAATACATACAGCTCTCTAGCTATTTTCTACTTGGTTCAAATTTTCCACTGCAGTCAGCCAGCTAGTATCTGGTATGAAACATACATCATTATCTTCCATGTTCCTTGTGGGATTCCTTTTATAATCAGCCCATGAAGCTCTACCTCTGAAAGTCGGTAACTTCACCTCTCATTTAATTTCATGCAGATGTTCAGTTAGAAACCAGATTGTCCATCATTTAATACAGTGCATCTTTGGATTTACAACCTTTTTATGAGCACTATGACATCTGAGTGGTGTTTCAGTAATTAAGATTGACTTGGGTAACTCAGCTTGGCCAATATGTACAAGTTTAGATATGTGCTAGAAGATTAGGAAGCGTTTCCTGGGTGAGGTACGAGTGGAGGAGAGGGAGGAAAGACGTATTAGCTCAAGTAATGCTTTTGAGGGACTCAGTGTCAGGGTGCACTGCGGGTCAGTGGTTTGCTGTGGACCAGGGGCCATGGAGGCTGCCTGGGTTGGCAAGGAAGAGCAAGGCCTTGCAGCCAGGGTGCATCCCAGCCTCGGCCATCTGGCATCTTCCTGGGGACAGGGATGGGCAAAGTCTGGGCCTGGACACGGTCCCACAGGCCTGGTGAGGGGAACTAGGGTCAGACACAGGCTCAGGGTGGTTGAGGGCCCCAGGACAAAGCTGGGCTGAGGCCAGGCCGCCTGCCGGCAGGTTGGAACCGGGGTCTGGCTCAGGGGGGCCCGCAGCAGGCCCAGGCCTGGCTGTGATGTGGGGTCCAAGCCAGGGACAGGTCCTGGGTCTGTTCCTCTTCTTCACTGCACCTATCAACGCTTTTGAAGCCAAAGGTCACAAATTATTTGTAAAATGTATGCTTTTAAGAATGCAGAATGTTTTGTATGATTTTTCAGAGTAATAGAGTCAAGGTGTGTCACTCGTGGTTCTGACTGCTGAGGAGAGACAGCCTGGTGGTGTAACTGAGGCCTGCCTCTGGAGGCCACCCTCAGTGACCATCTGCTGACTGACACTGGATCAGAAGTTATAAAACATAAATAATGGATTAGAACCTTTTTGTATGTAAGGAAGAAGATACATCCAACTTTTACTATGGAATAAATTCTTCTAACTTCTACTCTATAAAGTTTGGACGTTACCTAATATAACACAGGCTTCGCTAAGAAAGTAATTGATAAGACATATCCCTTGTTATTTTTATTGTTAATGTTAAATCATATTCAATAATAGCAACAATGTGATTTTATTTTTTTTACCTTAATGTACATGATAAATCTAGAGTTACTTTTTTAAAATGTCTTTAAAATTTTATTTTCTCTAGTAAGAGCATCTGAGAGATTCCAGATGTGAGGTCTTGAACTCAGGTCACAATTTTTTACTTTTTTTTAATATTTCAAGTTTCCGTGTCACAATCCAATATATATTTTATAAATTAGCTTAATAACTCTGATATTATCCTGTATAGTCTTTGCCGTGGAAATTAATTTGCAGAACTAGGAGGAGATTGAATGTATACTGTCAGTACCTAATTAATATCTTTATTTATGTCAGCAGCACGCAGCTTTTTCTTCCTCAGGGCCAATTATGTAATTTCAAAGAGGTCAAGGGGCCACAAATCAATATTCAAACTGTTTTTCCAGGCTCAATTAGATTGAGTAAGTTTTTGATCATTTTCTCCCTCAGGCTGCCTTAGTTCAGATGGAAGTGCAAAGTGCCTGTCACTGTGAAGAGCAGCCCCCTTGCAGGACCACAGTCCCCAGGGGACCAGTGGAAGCTGTTGAGGTCCTGCAAATAGAATGTCATGGCTCTGCCTACTTCTGCAGCTTCAGCAAACACCCATTTAATGAAACATCTGATGGAAAGCTTTAAACAAAAATAGTTGCACATACTTATTCACTCTATTAAGATTCACAACTCTAAAATGACTTAGATGGACACATCAGCTTTTGCAGTTCTGAGGTGCACACAGAGATTAATTATTATTACTTATACTGTGAAATTAAGATTGTAGCCCTGCCATTGACGATGCAAAATTGTCTTGCACACAAGTTGTAAGTCTAGTGCATCCTGTTTGTTAGCCTTGCATCTAGCTCTGGAGCCCTCAGCACATGAAAGACCTGAATCTGTTGGAGTGGGTCCACAACGATTAGAGGGCTGGAACATGTCTCCTGTGAAGAAAGGCTGAGAGTTGGGGTTGTTCACAGAATCACAGAATGGCAGGGGTTCGAAGGGACCTCTTGAAGATCATTAGTCCAACCACCTGCTAATGCAGGTGTGCCTAGAGTAGATTGCACATTAATGCATCCAGACAAGTTTTGAAAGTCTCCAGAGAGGGAGATTCCATAGCCTCTGTGGGCAGCCTATTCCAGTGCTCCATCACCCTCAATCAAACTCTTCAGCCTGGAGAAGAGAAGGCTCCAAGGAGACCTTATTGCAGCCTGTTGGGCACAGTCTTTTTAGCAGGGCCTGTTGCAGCAGGATAAGGGGTAGTGGTTTTAAACTGAAAGAGAAGAGATTTAGTCTAGATAGAAGGAAGACATATTTTACAGTGAGGGTGATGAAACACTGACCCACGGTGCCCAGAGAGGTGATAGATGCCCCATCCCTGGAAACATTCCAGGTCCAGTTGGACAGGGCTCTGAGCAACCTGCTCTAGTTACAGATGTCCCTGCTGATTACAGGGTGTTGGACTAGATGGCCTTTAAAAGTCCCTTCCAACCCAAACAATTCTATGATTCTATGATTTTTTTCCCAGTATCTGTATCAATAATGAGACGTTTGTGTTTACTTAATTTAATTCATTGCCAGTTAAAAGATCCCCTAGTTAAGACTATTTTGCCCATGACAGGTGTTCAAACTAACATACACCAGCTGTCCTATAGTCTGGAAGATTTACCTAAATTCAGTTCAATACTCAAATGGGGTTTGTGGCTGATGATAATCGTGCATCAGAAGCAAAAAATCAGGAGGTGGAATATTTTGCAGATGTGCAAATAATGATTTTGTTAGAGATTTCCATCTGAAGCACGATAATGCTGTGCTGGTTTTACGCTCTTCATGAAGGGAATACAATATAAAGCAACTTAAAAAACAGAAACTGACATAGCTGTAATTTGTAACATATGCAAATCTTCTTCCCCTGAAACCATCTAGTCAGCATTAATCCAGACAACAACAAATAACCTAATAGGTCAATATCAAGCAAAATAGCCATGCCCATGCAGAAATGTAAGAGGTATAGGGTAAAATCTCTCAGGGAGGAGAAATTGTGAAAAGTATTTCTCCTATTTAACTATTTCTAGCAAAGAGCAATTCATGGGTTAATGTTATGAATATCCATCTTGACAAACAAAATTGTGACCTTTTCTAATGAATATAGTTTCTGTCTGTAATCATTCTGGAAAATGATGCCACAGATATATAATTTTTAACTTTTCTATCTATTTTTGTCTTTTCCTCAGGACTATGACAGCACTTTATGCACGTAAAAGACCCAGAGTTCACGCTTTACTGAGCAGAAACCAGCAATCTCTTCTTGCCTCTACCTCTGCTTCTACTTTTGATGCTGTGGAAACTCGTGCAGAATTGTTATGCCGGTCGGAGAGAATTTTATAACAAAAAGCGAGTTTTTCATTCAATACCTATCATAATCCATTAAGTCTAGTATCTTGCATGTTATCTTAGTGTGCCCATTGGATATGTAAGGGCAGACTTCAAAGTACCATCAGCTATGGCTATATGTAAAATATACTTAAAGGATTTATCTGTGTTTCACTTCAGGGATTGGAATCAAGCTACTGATTTAATCACATGCCACCTTGCTTAAAGGTAAGTGGTAACCAGTGGTAAATGTGTGCAGGAGACCATTGAAGTTACAGTATTTAACACAACAAAGACCTCTGAACAAAGAGTCAGAAATACAAAAGAAACTCATCTGCAATTACGAATATAATTCCGTATTAAAAGATGCACAGCTATTGAGAAGAAGCCTCTTATGTTCGTGTTTCATAAAGTCCTTTAGGAAAAAAAAAAAAGAAATCTGGCTGGAAATCTACAATCTGGCTTTCAGACAGCTAATCCTAAGAGTAGCTTGAATTTCGACGTGCACCCCAAGCTCACGAAATCGATGTGAATTTCAGATACCTACAAATACTGTGTAAACATGGGACATGCAATGTTGGGTCCTTCTTAAGAAGGAATACAGGATATTTTCTCTGCCCGATGACAATGAGTGGCCACCTAATTGGTGAAAGTCAGAGAAGATAAACTGAGACAGCTAGACAAGACAAAGGATACATTTACACCAGGTAAGTTTACTTTTTCAGTGCTCTAAAGTGCACAATGTTTCTAAGAGACTTCCAGCTATGGGCACAGTCGAGTAGAATGAGCACATTTTTACACAGTATACTTAAATTTTAGCACAAAGTCCATTTACACAACCAGGTGATCTGCTCAACTGGTAGTGCCATTTTTCTGAAGCAGAGGCCAGCTTGCGGTGTACTTTGTGTTGAGCTCAGTTCAGCTTGCTTTATCGTGGCTGTGGTTACTCCTGGTATTCATGAACATCTTGCCTCTGCCCCTCTCCTCTTAGCCAAGGAGGGCTTGTATTGGCCACTGATGTTCCACGCTCTGGCTCAGACCAACATTAGTGATTACTGGTGTTACACTGTGAGATTAATAGAGTAGTCACAAGAACGACCACCTACTCCTCTTGCCCGTGTGCAGGGAGAGTGAGAACATGTGCCAGTAGTGATGACTGTTTGAAGTTTGACTGACAGTGTTTACCAGAAGATGAGGCAGTCTCAGAAAGAAGAATGGGTGATGGATTGATGGCTGCATAAGACAAGAAAGAGGAATGGGTTCTTAAGGAAGGATAAAAGAATCCTCCCAGTTCCCTCAGACATGCATCCTTGTGGATAAGCATCATTTGGAAGAGTCAGCAAAGTCTCCAAACTGGTGACTTGAGGTTGAACTATCTCGTTTTCATATCATTATAATGTGAAAACCACACCTCCTAGCTAGAAAAAGACCACTACTTCAGCAAGCCCCTTACTCTCTGAGCAGGTGTAGTACATTTAAAATGCAAGGCACCTTTTAGTTGTAACAAGCAGGAAATCACCTGAGAGCTGTCAAGTGGGAGTGTACCAATTAAATGTCAGAGTGTGTATGTGTTTGAATGGTCTAAATATATTAACTGGCTGGAACCAGATGGGCTGGCTTTGTGAATTGGTACCTAGCACCCTTTTCCGTGCAGAACCATAAACAAACAAATATCTCAGTTCTTTGCATACTGAGTAAAGAACCCAGATTTGGGACACCAATAGGGGGTACCCGTGAGTCCATCTCAACAAGTTCAGCCCTGTTGTTTGACTCTATGGGCTCCACACCATCATCATTTACATGGGCAGTGCCAACAACTCATCAAAGATGATGTCCTAGATATCCCTCTTCTTAAGCCACCGCCTTTTCCTGCCAAATTTTGATGTTGCACCCAAAGGACAGCAGCCATTTGCCTCTTCTTGTCTGGATCTTGCTTGCTGCAGATCTCTGTGGCGCTAAAGAAGGAGGAGGTCAGCCTTGAGGAAAAGGTCAGAGCTTGTCAGCCCTGCAATGCCAAGGAGACTTGATGGCTGCCTGTCCCGACCTACGGCCTCTGGTCTCTCCAACATGCCTGCTGTTTTCATATCACATTTACTTACTTGAAATTATTTGATGTTGTGTGGGATTTTGATTTAGAAGAGTGATACAGCAATATGCTGAAATCACAAAATAAACATGACATAGCAGTTGTAATATACAGTGGAATCACAATACAGACTGATTCCCAAAACCAACCTCTCTATGCTCTACCATCAGGAAGAGATTTTATCCTGATTAGAGAGGTGCCAAGCAATGAATTGAATAGAAAATAGTCTGGAAATCTTTAGATAGCCTGCATAGTGAGGCATTCTTACTATTTGTTTCCTAGTAGTTTATATCCTGCTGCTTAATTTATAAGAATGGATGTAGAGGTTGGGGTTTTTTTTCTGTGTTAAGTTACAGCTCTTATCTTATCCAGTACTTCCAAAGGGTGAATTTTGTATTTCCTTGAAATCAAGTCCTGGAAGCTGTCAGGGAGAAGATGAGAGCTTGCATAATGCTGGGAGTTATTTGGAGATTCAGGGTCAAGGTCTCTAGAGTAATTGTGCACGACATTTCAGATCTGAGACCTGTCTGTATCAGGAAGAGCTGTCTGCACCTGAGATTCATCAGCATTCTTTCTGTGGCTCTGCTGACATTTTGTCTCTAAAATTCCCCATCAATGTTTAGGATCATGTGTGATTCCTGATTAAAGTAGTAGTAAAGGGGGATCAGATTGTTAAAAACAATCATGAAGTGTTATCATAATTCTTGATTAATTATAAGAAAAGTTTATTGCCCCAAGAAAACTCAAAATGCTTTGAGGGGAAGAGGAGGTCCATATATGAAAAGCAGGAAAAAAAAAAAAAAAGATGGTTTAAGGAATTATCTTCATGATTTGTTCTTGAGGAATGTGTGACATTTTATATAAGGTTGTATATGGTTTTGTCTACCTGGTTTCCTTGGATTTTCACACTTAGTTTTTGACATGTATTGCTGCAAAACCTTATAAGAGGTATATGATATATGAAATGAAGAGTGAAATATAGAGTGTTATTTGACTAAATTTCTTCTTTAGAAATCAAGGCAGAGATACACTTTATGGAAAAATTTATTCAGAGGTTTCATGGGAAACTCCTCTTTGCTAGGATGTGATACCACATCAGTTACCAAGGAAGAAACTGAAGGCCATAAATGAATCATAGAATGGCTTCAGTTGGAAGGGACCTTCAAGAGCATCTAGTTCCAACCCCCCTGCCATGGGCAGAGACACCTCTCACTAGACCAGGTTGCTCAGAGCCTCATCCAGCCTGGTTTCAAACACTTCCAGGGATGAGGCTCCACAGCTTCTCTGGCCAACCTCTTCCGATGTCTCGCCACCCTCAGAGTAAAGAACTTATTCCTAATATCTAATCTAAATCTCCACTGCTCTAGTTGAAAACCATTGCCCATTGAGCCCTTTAAAAAGATTAGGTCAAGTGCGTTCAGTCCTTTTGGCTTCCTTAAAATTGAATAACAGAAAATGTGACTGTGAAGGGAAAGCTGAGAGAGGACTCTTCTGAGCAGAAGTTGTTTAATTTTATTCAGATTACCTAGTTCCAAAATAGCAGTACAGGTTTGAATTCAGTGCTGTGCAGCACTGTCAAACGTAGATTAAGAACTACTGTCCTGGGAGTTTGTGGGTCTGGAGGGAGCTGGGCTTGCCTGCACCGATAGTCCCTGTCCTGTCTCTTCCATACAAGTGAGAATAATTTCTGGAACTCAGCATCCCACTCAGATCATTTGGCTTGGCCTTCCAAAGACTCCTGTAAAACGCATGGAAAACTGAGATCTGTAACTTTTTCTCACTAAACTGTGATGTAGTTTAGCAGCTACAGTTGCAGTGTGTAAACCTCCCAGCATGATTATCTGAGGCAAGACAGAAATAGAACCTAGATCTCCAAGTTTCTAAACCCGGGTCTTAATTTTGAGATACGAACAGATATTTGTAATCTTCTCTACTCTACAGTCTCTACTGATTGGCCTTCAAAACAGAGAATAGTCTTGGTATTAGTGAGAACCGATTTTAGTTTAAGTGGTTGCATCCTGCACTTCTTCGATGACTTCTGTTCAAAACATATTTCACTGATTTTTCTTGGGCTGTTGTTATTTGTGGCAGACAGCTGTATCTCGCTACATGATTTATTGTTTTGTGTTAGATTTTTGAGCTGATTTTTCATCATTTATATGTGAATAAATTGCACTGCCAAAGTTGGGAATTGACCTCCCAAGGTTTGCCTGCCTGTCATGACCAGATGTATCCCCAAGTGAGTTGACTGATCTGTTAAGAATGATGTCTCCACACTCTCTAGGCAGGATGAGAAGTTCACACTTAACGGGAGATACAAGACCTTGTATCCTTTGTAAATTCTCATGGGTGTATATCAGCTGCAGAGGGCATCAGTGAACGAGAAGAGCTGCCTCTCGTCTATAAAATGATGTATTTTTCTGTGCAAATGATCAACAAAGGTTTTGAAGCTTGAAATATTTCCTGATTTTTTTCTTTATGTTTTGTACTGTGGCATGAGGAAGTGACCTCTTTTGTACACTGTCAGTCAATGTAGTCCAACAGAGGTGGTTTTGTATCGATGGTGAGTGATTTCGTGCTTTCGGGGTCATTCACGTTAACATTTTGATTATAGTGGTGAGTTAGACAATGAGCTGCAGGCTGTGATGATTCACTGGAATGGACTAACTTAGAAGAAGACCAGAGCATTTATCTAACTGCAAAGCTTTGAGGCAAAGTGAATTGCATAAAGAGATGCTCTTTAAAGCAAACTATCTACTCTGTATTACGGTGTTGTTTTGAGATGGTGCTCTAATTTAAGTGTCCTTTGGGGTTTACTGTGTCATATAGCAGTTATGAGCAAGGGAGGGCTGTATGAAACACTAGGATAGTCTCAGTGATAATAAGGAATAAACCCTTATGAGGAGCTTGGTTTCCCTGATATTTCTGTTTTATATAGGGAAAACATACTTGATCCTAGAGATCACACAAATGAAAACGCATAAAGAAGGGACAGGGAGAGTAATCCTTCATTATAATCAGCTTGGTTCTGCCACTTCACCACCACCAGGAGACAAAAGACAAAAGCAAGTGCTCTGGTGTGAAACCTAAGTGTTACGTCTTGATTCTTTTCTGACAAGAGGATTTGAGACTAAGTGCACAGCTATACATAGAGATTCTCACTCTGCAGTTTTACAGTTGGTTTGCAATTGGTGCATCTGTACACTGACTCTCTCTGTGCTGGATGACAATAGTTGCTGCACTTTTCTAGACAGAGTACAGAGCTTGCATTTTCTGGCTCTACGCACAATTAATTCAGTTTTCCTTTAAAAAAGCAATGAGAACAAGTAAAACCCAGACCTGTCTTTGGTTTTCAGTGAATTGTATACGGGTTGAAATAATCTACTCAGTCATGTAGGGCAAATTCACCGTCCTTGAGCTTGATTTTTAAGACTCTTATGTAGCCCAGGGATCTCTGTTGCTCATTCTCTGCCCTTTCTACACCTCTTCATCGACCTGAAAAGGCTCTCTGTGTGCTAGACACTATTAGGATAGGCAGCAGAGGCCTGTGGTGCAGGTAAGAGATGCACAGCACTGACTGCAGAGAAAACACGCATTGAAAAATTGCCCACCATGAACACGTTAATTAGCTTCTAACCCGTAGAGTGGCACTGAGCTGAGTTTATGTATAGTCTAGTTTGTCTCATACCGTTTTCAAACTTCATTCACCTACATCTGCGTCAATGCCCCAGGTCCCTCTCTGCTTCCTTCAGGTGTAGGTTTTCTGTTTAACCTTTGCTAAGGTAATTATCTGTGGCTAAGAAGCACAGAGGTGTATAGCACAGTGTAGGGACTATGATATGGGGGAGGGAAGGAACATTCTCTATGAGTATTAATGTTTATCAAAAGCATTTATTTTCTGAAGGGCTTATATTCTGAAGGTGTTAGGTGCTAGACTGACTTCCTGCTACTGCATATTCTGTCATTGTCCCAGCGCTGCTGTGTGGGAACCTGTACGATCAACTCTGCAACTCTTATAAGCACAAAGAAATAAGAATAAAGCTGTTTAGTCTGTAAACTGGAGAAGGATAAACAGCATTTTGATACTATTTCAGCCAAGTAGTCGCTCTTATGACCTGCAATGACTGATATGTTTTGATCTGAAGCATTCACTCTCTTTTTATTGTCCTTGCCCGTGCACACAAAACTTTAAAAAAGCAAGGTCAGATGAGCTGTTAGGGATCTCCTTCTTGCTAGTGTCCTATTTTTCTTTCACATAGACTTCAGCCCTCATTAGGCTGAATTTTTTTGGGTTTTCTTTTTCCAATTTAAATTGTTTTTATCTCACGTTGCAAACAAATCAATCAATCAGGACCCAACCCTATGAATGCAAAACATCCATGAAAGCAAATATTGATCTTTCCATAGCTGTTTCTTAACACACAGTTCCCTAGTGTGAGCAAGGCACTAAACAGAAACTAATAGACATTACATCTCACGCACATTTTCACATTCTGACAAATACATTTTGGAGGGCTTTTTTTCCCCAACTCGCTTGCGTCAGGAACCGGCTACTCGTGGGCGGGCTGCTGAGAGGGCGTGGGCGGAGCCAGCGCCACCAGCGCCCGATCGAAAGGAGGCGCAACCGCGCCCGCGGCCACTCAGTAAGACCACGCCCTCCGCTCTTCAAAGAAGCCCGGAGGGAGCAAAGAGGGTGTGGGGGGGCGTGTGAGCAGGGCGGGCGGGAAGCAGCAAACAAGGATTGGTTCCCTCCCGGCCAAAGAGAAGATCACGGTCACAACACGGCCAAGAGCCACAGTGGGAATGAACGTGGGAAGTGAGACGGAGCTCCCGCACAAACACGCAGCTGGGCAGCGAATGCCTGAGCCTGGCACTGGAACTGGAGGGAGCCAGAGACACCGCTTGTGCGCGGTGTGATCAAATAAACGATCTGCTCAGGCGGGTGGTTGAACTGAGAGAGGAGGTGGAGAGATTGAGAAGCGTCAGAGTGCGAAAGTGAGATAGGTTGGTGGAGCCGCACTCTGAGGCAAAGGCAGTGGGAAGAGGCTCTACAAGAAGTGGAGGACCCTCTCCCGTCCTATCGGTGACGGGCAAAAGGAGGGGACATAAGGGACAAGGGGGAATGGAGAGAGGTCCCTCCTCGGAGAGGCAAGCGAACCTTCCCAGTTGCCCTTGTATGATAGGTATGGGGCTTTGCCACTTGAGGGCCAGGCGAATGAAGGTGGAGACAAGGATCCATCCAGTGAGTCACCTAGGGCTTGTCACTCATCCCCACACCGTAGGACTTCTTCAATTAGAAAGAAAAGGAGGGTAATTGTAGTAGGTAACTCTTCTGAGGGGAACAGAGGGGCCCCTTTGTCTACCAGACCCATCCCACAGGGAAGTCTGCTGCCTCCCTGGGGCTCGGGTTAGAGATGTTAAAAGGAAGCCCTCTGCTCTGGTGCAGCCCTCTGATTATTACCCTTTGTTAGTTATCCAGGTTGGTAATGATGAGGTTGCAGAGAGAAGTCTAAAGGCAATTAAGGACTTCAAGGCCTTGGGGCGACTAGTTGAAGGCTTGAGTGCGCAGGTGGTGTTTTCATCAATCCCTCAAGTGATAGAGAAAAACACTGAAAGAGGGTGGAAAACACACCTGATTAACATGTGGCTCAGAGACTGGTGTCACTGTTGGAATTTTGGGTTCTTTGATCATGAGGAAGTTTATGGCACCTGGTCTGCTGGCGACAGATGAAGTACATCTGTCTCAAAGGGGGAAAAGGATCCTCACACAGGAGTTGGCAGGGCTCATTGAAAGGGCTTTAAACTAGGTTTGAAGGGGGAAAAGGAAAAAACAAGCTCACTGGAAACAAGACTGGGACATTTGTGGGAAGGTGTGCCAGTTCTGCTGCTATCACAGGGATTGTAGGGGACAGTTGGCCATGTGATAGGGAAGACGCAAGGGCTATCGATGAGCTAGGACTCACAATAGTGCCTGAGAAAGATCAAGTAGACACTAGACCCCTCCCATGCAAAAAGGTGCACCAACTAAAATGCATCTATGGCAATGCACATAGCATAGGCAACAAGCAGGAAGAGCTTGAAACTCATCTAGTAGGAAAACTATGATTTAATTTCCCTTATGGAAACATGGTGGAATGATTCCCATAACTGGAGCACTGTGTTGGATAGCTATAGGCTCCTCAGAAGGGATAGGCACAGAAGGAGAAGTGGTGGTGTGGCCCTGTGTGTTAGGGAGGGTCTTGGCTGTCTTGAGCATGATGATGATGGTGTTGATAGGGTTGAATGCTTACGGGTAAGAA
>VWZK01003757.1:12405-27771 GCA_013396935.1 Baryphthengus martii | reverse complement strand
GGGGCCCGCCTGAGGGAACCCTGAGGGGAGCCGGAGGCCGCGGTCGCCGCTGCCGCTGCTCCCCTGCACTCCCCTCATCTCCCCTTCCCTCCTCTCATCTCCGCTTCCCTTTCCCAGTTGTCCCCGAGCAGCGCCTTCAAAAGTGTTCATTTAATATTTACTTCCAGGTTCCCTGAGGAGTGATTTCACCATGACATAGGCATTAATACGTTTCTTCACAATTTGTTCCAACCGCAAAGTGCTGGTAACACATCTCTGAGGGAAGCATTAAGTTATTAATACTGATGGGCTGGGGTAGTGATGAAAAAATAATTCAGTTCTTGCTCAAAACTAAAGGAAAAGGTTACTTTCTCACCCAAGGAGCACAGAGTATTTCTGAAAATTAATAAACATGTACAGTCTATCTAAAAATAGAAAGTTGCCACGTTCATGCCTGTCTTTTGTGGATTCTTTTCTCTTGTTCATGTTTCACTATCCTCAGTACATTCATGGAAGAAGAAGGTTGGAAAAGGCATTCCTTCTTGGGAGCAAACGGATAAAACAGTTACGTGACATAGCGCAAGGTGCAGGCAAATCTCCGTCAGAGATGACCTGTTGTGGTCCTGCTGGCAGGACATCAGCACTGAGCTTCGCCAGAGGGCCAAAAGAGTTGTCTCCTTTCTGTTATCAGCTTTAGGTTGATGATGGAAAAAGCCATAATTGTGCTATTCCGGCAATAATAATTCACTCTTTTGCCAGCCATGGATATTTTGGAAGGAATACTAAGCCAAATTGTGAAATCAAATACCGTTGTCTAGCTTGAAATGTAGCTTCGTTAATATTAACAGCGGAAGTAACAGGGAACAAGCAAATATAATCATTTTGGGGCCTCAAAGACAGTAATAGGTAAAGAAATTAAAGCTGCCATGAGCTCTCTCCTGTGATTTCCTTTTATCACAAACCTCGTTGCTTTCTCCACAGATTTCTTGCAGTGTTGTATTGCAAGTATAAATTTAGTTCTATTTTTGTAAGACATACCAATCTGTTGAGATCACAGCACAAACAGGTCCTGGCTTTGATGCTTTATACTAAGATGAATGTGAGTACTGTCATAACAGAAGATCATTTCTGGGTGTAAACAAGCCACACGTGTGAAGGTGTGTTTGGATTTGCACGGTGGGAGTCTAGTTGTGAGGGGGAGCTACAGGGGTGGCTCCTGTTAGAAGGTGCTAGAAGCTTCCCCAACTCCAAGTCAGCCCCGCCACTGGCCAGGACTGTCAATCAGCAATGGTAGAAGCACCTTTGTGATAAGATATTTAAGAAGGGGGAGAAAAAACAGAAACTGCTGGAAAACCTGAGAGGAGTGTGTTGTGAGAGAAACGATCATGTGGACACCAAAGTCAGTGAAGAAGGAGGCGGGGAAGGTGCGCTGGAGCAGAGATTCTCCTTCAGCCCATGGTAAGGTGACAGGCTGAGCCCCTGCAGCCCATGGAGGTTAGTAGTGGAGCAGATACCCACCTGTATCCCATGGAGGACCCCACACTGGAGCAGATGGCTACACTTGAAGAAGGCCGTGACTCTGAGGACAAAATGCACTGAAGCAGTCCGTTCCTGAAGGACTGCACCACATGGAAGTGATCCATGCCGGAGCAGTCTGTGAAGAACTGCAGCCCATGGGAACGACCCCGCGCAGGAGGATGGAGCGGCAGAGACAATGTGTGGTGAACTGGCCACAATCCCCATTCCCCATCTCCCTGTGCTGCTTGGGGGAAAGAGGTATAGAAATCAGGAATAAAGTTAAGCCTGGGAAGAAGGGATGGGTGAGGGGAAGATGTTTTTAAGATTTGGGTTTGTTTCTCATTATCCTATTCTTATTTGATTGGTAATACATTAATTTTCCCAAATTGAATCTGTTTTACCTGTGACCACAATAACAGGTGAGTGAGCCCTCCCTGTCCTTTGTCTCAACTTAAAAGCTTTTTGTTACATTTTCTCCTCCCGATCCCACTGGGGGCTGGGGAAGGGGAAGGAGTGAGTGAGCAGCCTTGTAGTGCTTTGTTGCCAGCTGGGTGAGCTTAAACTACAACAGAGTGTCTCCTTCTTCTTTTAACATGACCATTCCTGTAGAAAATTTCTAGAGATTCATAATCACCTTCACTAGAAAGCAACTGTGATGACAAGTCAAAAACCATTTATACTGACCTGTATCTCAGCAATCGCACTCAAGTTCTAAGGCCAGTTTCTGATTGACTGACACTCCATGAAGTCTGGCCGATCTCTCACAATGGTTAGTAGAGGCTCGTACTGGCAGGGAAGAAAGGGAAAATTTTTCAGTAGCTTGGTAGGGGCAAATCATCTGCTTCGCAAACTTCCTTATGGATCTTCATTTCTCTAAACAGACCCAGGTACTGCAGTGGCAAGCAGGTGACAGAAATGTAAGAGGTGAGTGTAAATAGTAAAGGCAAAGATTTGGTTTTAACTCTGCTGTATCTGGCTGGGATAGAGCTAATTTTCTTCATAGCAGCTTGTGTGGTGCTGTGTTGTAGATTTGTGACTAAAATAGTGTTGATAACGCAGCAATGTTTTAGCTACGGCTAAGCAGTGCTTGTACAATGTCAAGGTCCTCTCTGCTTTTCACTCTGCCCCATCAGGGAGTAGCCTGGGGGTAGGCAAGAGGCTGGCAGGAGGCACAGCCGAGAGCACTGATCCCAACTGACCAAAGGTTTATTTTATGCCATCTAGCATCAGGCTCTGCAATAAAGCTGGTGGGTGGTCTTTCCAAAGTAGCTGCTGCTTGGGGCCTGGCTAGGCATTGATCTGCTTGTGGGTGGTGGTGAGTGCTGCCTTTTCATTACTTGGGGTTTTTAAACTTTGTCTTCCTTCATTTATTAAGCAGTCTTTATCTTGACCCACTAGCTTTTTCTCATTTTTGTTTTTCTAATTATTTCACCCATTTTGCTGTGGGTGTTGGGGGTTAGTGAGCAAGAGGCTGGCAGGTGCTTAGTTGCTGGTTGGGATCTACTCACCACAAATCTATTGATTTCCATGATTGGGGAAGCTTTTTCTTGTCTTCAGTGATGGTAGTTCTTATGGCTATTTCAAACATAATTCTGGCCAAACATTAGTTGGTTAGGTCTTTACTTCATCTTAATGGTCACATAAAAGACATATGATGATGCAGAATCCATGTGAAAAAAGAGGGACACGGTCATTAGGGGCATGATCACTGTGTGTTTTAATATACTCCTGGAAGAATAGACTCAGTTACCCTGCATGAGACACTCAAGTGTCTCATGCAGATAGGAAATCAGCCGGCAGTCTCAAACTTATAACCAACAACTTCCCACAAATTTTGTGAGGAGTATGCATCTGTATCGTGAAGCAGATAGACAGGAAGAAGGACAAGCGCGGATGACCAGGAGCAAGACAAGCATGCTCTTCTCAGCTCTGTTATTTATGCCACATTCACTTGTCTACGTTGGCACACTCATGCAAATATATAAGGAAAAATATTTTTTAATGTTAATTTTGTGAAAATATTCTGAGAGTGTCAGTAAGTAACAACATACTAATAAGGAAGCAAAGGAAAAGGACTAATGAGAACAGTTACAAAATGTCACAAGAATTCACAACTGACAAATAATCACAAATGACAGAAATATTTTATTGAAATATAATTTATTCTAACACTAAAAAATACGCAAACCAGAACAGTAAAAATTGTATTAAAGGTAGGAGATTAGGAAATTTAAGAGCTTTCTAGAGACTGAATACCTAATAAAATGAATGAGGATTTTACTAACTACACATTTTAATGAAATTTCATGACTTAGCTTTGATAAAGCCACTATAGAATTTCTATGCTTTGCTGTGAAGGAACAGGGCCAAATATCCTATCAATTTGATTAAATTGAGGCTGCAAAAATAAATCAAGTATGGATTAAAAACATATTTGAAAGAATATTGTGGAACAACATTTTAAATATTTAATTTCAAAAGGGATTTAAATGCATAAGCTACCGCTAAATCAAAGTATTTGTTGAATTTAAGTGTTGGAAATTTGCATGTTGAGGTGTTTGAAATTATCTTTCTAGTGCTACTGAAAGCACCACTGCGGGAGTCATTTCTCATTTCCTGAAACATCAGAAGTGGAATTACTGTTTGCTGGATTGCTTGTCTGAAATAATGCTTTTTTTCCATTTAAGAAAAAAAAAAAAATCAGTCATAATTTATGCTTTAAGAAATACCTGATGACATACAGTACAAACAATTTTGTCATATAACTTGTTTTATATCAGTCTCAAAAGACACTTAAAAGGAACTTTCCTTTTCTGACAAGAAGCAGCTGGCTTAGGGAGTGATGAATTTACAACATATCATCTTGGCATTTCAGTTTGCTGTATTACTTCACACATTAAAATACTCAATATCAATGTAAATGGACCTCTTTCTCTAGGAAATGAAAATGGAAATCAAAACAAAGAGCAAGCCTTTCTTTTGCCTTGCAAGTGAGACTAGTAAGTCTCATTTTTTCTCAGGCACCCTGCCTACACCAAGTGTATGGTGGGGGAGCGTTGAAAAATGCCCTCCTAGTGTAGTCATAGTCTCTGGTCAGTTTTGCTTCTAGACGATGTTAACGCTAAAGTAACGGATGATTATTTTCAGTAAATGTATTAATCATAGTTCGTATTTGGCAAATTGCACAGCACTATCCTTTAGAAACATGACTTGCAGCCACAGCGCAAACCTGGGTCTAGAGCCTAGCTCTGACTGCTGCTGGCGGTGTGGAACATCAGTGCACGGGTGTGTGTGTGCTTGGTATCTTCAGAGACTCGGAAGCGGACAGGTGGTTCAGCAGTGAAAGTTTTAAGCCAGGATTTGAGACCACAGACTTCCTGTGTAATCCCGAATAAGCTGTATAAAACATAACCAATTTGGTTGTTAAACTGGAATGACCAAGTATCTTAGTGTTTCCATATCTGAATTCCTGCTTATGAAACCAGACAGTTCTGAGGTCCTCATCATACACAGCCCGAAAGAGCTGAAGTTCATTAAGGTCTGCAAATATCGTTGCTGGAGCATATAAACATTACAAAATAATCAGGGTACGCTTAAGTGGTATCTGGTAAATCAACAGGTGGCACACAGGTTTCTTAGGGTACGTGCCTCCTATGGAAAAGAGATTGTGTTTTAAGACACAATGGCTATCACATTTTTTTTGTTTTTAATAACAATAGTAGGTTAGGAGTGACCACGGTCAGCTAACATAAATGAACATACACAAGTGTAGTCTTTATCTAAAGTGGTATTTGGAAACTATAGATGTTATCAGAGATGCTAAGGAAGGACTGGAAGGAAAGGATAACTGCAGAAATCACTTTTTTTGACCTTATACCTAACACAGATCAGATAATTCTGCCTAAATATTTTCACAGTCTCTTAGCAAGTATATTTTAAAATATCACTTGTTTTCCCAAGTCACAGATTCTTTTTAAGGCTAAACTGAATCCATTTTTTTTTCTGGGATACTATTAAGTGTCATCCTGGACAAGTTTGATAAGGGTGTTCTCAGAGGCTATAATCTGTTGAAGGAATACACAAATTGTATTTAAAAATCCTGAAATTTTTCTTGCCCAAATTTCATTTTACAGCTTCAGTCTTCAAAGATGAAACATTCTATTGTGTCCTCAGGACAAATTGTGCTGTATTGTTTCCATTCTTGTAACAGCACCAGTCCTCTGAAGCCTTGCCAAAGACTGTGTTTCAACAAGGAATTACAACTCTGTGGACACTTATCTTGGATTTAAAGGCTACAGTCACAAAATATAGAAGGCAGTTTAACAAATATTTTTAAGTTGTTTCAATCCTGTAGCATTCAAAATCTAAATTTTTCTTGATCAAAGTCTTTGTTCTTTTAATTCTAGATTTAAAATTCTCAGAATTTGAGGGTTTGCTCCCTTTCTCTTCCTCCCCATGATTCTTTCTGATTTGGAGGGGAAATTGAGCAATTTTGGTTTTTCTTCAGTTCCTCTTCATTAATCTACTCCGTAAGTTACTTAACTCAGAAAACAGTGCAAAGTACAGAATTAGTTTCATTTTCCTTTTGCTTACTGTGTAACTTTGAAAAAACTTGAGGCAAAATAGGTATGCATCTGAGAGAGGAAGAAATCCTCTAACTGGGGATTTATTTGGGTTTTTTTAGTTTGAAAATCAGAAAAGAAACAAATATTTTTAAGCTCAAAGTTATGCACACAAGTAGTACAAATAAATTTTCCTGAGAGAAATACTAGTTGCAATAAAAGTCCATTTACTGCTGTGACTTTTTTTAAACTTATAATGTCCTTTCTACCTAGAAAATGGGCTCAGAGATGAGGAATTGTATTTAAAATTATTTAAACTGTCAGTCTACATATTGCTTTTAAATGTTATTTATCACATTCCTAATCTTAGCTGGGATAACTCTGTTGTGTTTTCTGATGTTAAGTTATAGGAGTATGTAAATATTACTGAAACATTTTAAAGTCAGCTACAGGTATTTAGAAATATCTAAGTATCTTCAAATTGTTTTCCTCTCTTTCCCCCTCATAGTCTAGTTAGAGTAATTTAGGTAAAATCCAGAGCATCTAATGTTCCCACGCCCTCCTGATTTTTAAGGAGACACTTATTTTGAGTGCTGTTGCCAGACTCAGGCCAGGTATGAGAATCCAGCATCTTGCTGACCGTGTTCCGGAGCTGGATTCTGGTACTGGATTCAGGAACACTCCGATCAGAATTGATGGCAGAACGAACAGAGTCCTCCTTGGATTCCAACCATTGAAAAAACAAGGAAGAATCTGAGCAAGGACCCACAGCAAGAGCCCCCGAGCCGAAAGCAACTGAGCAAGGGCTCCCAGCAGCCGAACACAGCGTCTATGGGATGGAACATCCCCTTGGTCAGTTTAAGGGCACCGATCTGTCCACTCCTCCCTGCAGGTGTGGCTTTTACTTTCTGCACCCCTCAACGTCGTACACAGGATCTAACAGTGGCCTTGGTCTGCACACCAATCCCTGGTACTAACTCTAAACATCGAACGTTATCACTGCTAGAAGCAGCCACTGCCTGCGAAAACAGGCTGCTAATTTCAGAAAGTGCAGTTAGTTAAAGGAACAGAGCTGAAAAGTAAAATCACTAAACGGAATTGTTCTGTTCTAACTCAAACCAGGACACTGTACTTGCCCAGTGCTGATTTCTGAGTAGATACATGCTAACGTGCCTTTTGCCTGTGCTTAAATCAGAATAAGACTAAATGCTGTGTGATTTTTCAAAATCATTGTTATCCAGAGCAGCAATAGATAGATAATATGAACACAGCAAAAACCTGCTGATTTGGAAAGTCCATGAGCTGAGGCTGTGATTTCCCATGCAGAGGGTGATGGTGCTGAAAAAGAATTTTAGAGCATATAATTGCATTTTGGGTACCTTCCTTATAATTAGGTAGACATGCAAATGTCTGTACCTCGACAGAACAAGGGCTCTTTGTGGTACCTCCAGAGCTTGTTCTTTTCACCATTCGGATTCAGGGACTGTCCCGTGGAAACCAAGGCCGGGGTGAGAAGGGGAAGGATGCAAGCTGGAGAGTTCATGTGTTGTAGTCCCTGACACAGGACACAAGCGGCTGAGCACACGCAAACCAGGGAGCTCAGAAGCACTCCTGGACCCCTGGTTTGAGTTAATGGGCTTTGGTCCGGTACCAATTCTCTGGACTTTTTTCTTGGGAAGCGAGTGTTATGCAGCATTAGTTCACTGTAGCATAGAGCACCATCTGAAAAGTTACTGTGTGTCTCTGTGTTTTGGTGATCATGTAAAAGAATTCCTTTACATGACATGTACTTTAATAGATCAACTTTTGCAGAAAATGGTGGCACACAAGCCACTATCATGGCATTACACCTCAACCTGTAAAGTTTTGCAAGTTGTCTGAGATGAACTAGAAAGATAAATGCAGTAGCTGTATGTATGTCCATAGTATGTACCTCATGCCTTCATTAACCAGTCCAGGAAGACACCAGCAATTCTGTACCGAAAAGCTATTTTTAGGCCAGGTGTTCTTGCCTCTTTTTCCATTGTGATTACCATAGAGCAAGAGAAGCTATCACAGCCCATGTTGAACTACTAGCCAGTACTGCTGATTTATACGTTGTTTGTAAACTTTCTGTATTACCTCCCCAATTGTGCAATTAGTTAATATTCAGCTTCTGTACGCTGGAATCAAATTAGGCACACACTTGTGTGTTTTGAGACAGTTCTTACCACAGCAGCAGAAATTTCTTTGGTCATAGCCTCCCTGCCGACGGCCCTCTCCTCAAACCAGTTCATCTCTGGGCCTCATTACTACTTGCTACACGTTGTTCTATCTGCTACTTTCTGTACCAGCTTTGGATTCTCAAGCCATTCCTCCAACAATCCCTAGTGCTGGCACTTACATCTAGGTCCCAGCGCATGGTATGCACGTAGCTCAGCCCTTAGTAGGATCCAGCTGTGTCCTGTATTTTGGGAAATGGCTCTCAATGTTTCTTGGTTTTGGGAAGTCTCTTGATCCAAAAAAACAGGGGTTAGTGGCTTCTTGCATGTGTGCTGCCTCTGTAGTGCCCTTGCATTTGCACGAGTGAGTTTTAACAAGTTCTTTTTATAACGTGCCAGCTTCTTCAGTGGTTTATAGGTTTTTTTACTTTTTTTTTTTTTTGACAATGTAACTGCAAGGTAATAAGAGCTAAAGATAATAGTTTGAGACAGAATAGCTCAAGCAAAAGGACAGAAAATAAGTAATAGGCAACAACAATAATAATAGCAAGATAGGTATTGTAAGTAAATAGCCTTTGGGTTAGCAAGGGGACTAAGTGGAATTTGCCTGTCCTTAGCACCCGTGATGCAGCGCGTTGTTCTGTGATACAGCTGTGTAGTCCCACCAATCTAGCTCTCTACGGATGGGGTCTGCATCAGTGGAGCCTTCTAAACACTGAGATTTACTTGGCAATCTGCACAGCAGTTCAGTGCTGCGCTGGCTTTCCATTGTAGCTCTGAGCTGCAGCAAGCCCTACTGAAACAGGACCACATGAAGCACCAGGTAGAGAAGTAGGATAAATTGGGGTTTTGCAGGAGTTTTTCATAGGCTCTCCTGACTTAGCTGAGTGAAGGAGCCAGCACTGATTCTGAAATAATATTTGTGTTTATGATTGCAGTTATTTTTAATCTCTCCCTAAATTACATTCTTTCAGTTTTAATGTGCACTGCTACCTCAGAAAGCATTGCTTGTGTATAATTTCACTCTTGATAATCAGGCTGATGTGACATCTGTAACAGGCCTATATCTTACAGCTCCATCTAATTTGCCCTTACAGGAAGTCATTTTGGTGATTGATTGGCTTTTGGTGTGTTGCTTTTTTTCCATTCGCTGTGCTAGAAATTAAGATGTGGCAGAAAGGCCCACACTTTGCTCAGAGCTCTTTTCTTAAAGATGCCTGGCTTTGTGATTATTTACTTTCTAAACAGTTATATCCATACGGTAACACTGCTTTGTGTTGCTTGCTGGCTGATTGTGGTTGTGTGTAAAGCTTGAGTGGGGAAGAGAGAAGCTTTCTTTCTTGCAAAGCGAAATCAGATTTTAAGAGCATTTAGAAAATGATGACTGGTATCTGCTTGCAGATCTTTCAGCATATTTTATTTTTTACCTTCATCGAATTCTATTGGGTGTCTTCTGGTTTACTGATATCAAAGTGTGCATTTAATAGCTTCTTGTGGAAAATTAGACAAAGATGATCCTGGTAATTTTTTTTCTTGATCAGCCCAAGTTTTGAGACATGTATTTCTGTTGCAATAGCTGGTCACACAGCCCACGCAGTTAAGCAATGGGTTAACTGTTTCTCTCCTTGTGACAGTTCCTCTGTTACTATAGATTAGTGGAGCTGACTTCAGCAGAACCAGATCTATTTCCAGCAGCTCAGGATATGGTCTCTTGAGCTATATTAGAATTAAACAAATTTGTTCAATTAGCAACAATTACTTTTGACAGTGAAAGGATAATAGAGGATTTTGCTTATAGGTCTCTGTCTTTGATCTTAGTCCACCGAACCATTTAATGATTCTGTTTGGTTTGATTCTGCAAGCTACCAACTACATAAAAACAATCAAAAAAAAAGAAAAAGTTCTATAATTTTCAAAGGCCTTTGCCGTTAAATGTTCATGCCTAAATCTCTTTGAGTGTGACTCAGAAGGCAGTAGCAGCAAGAGGAACTGCAATGAGAACCAGCAAAAAGCAGAGATGCGAGGCGTACAGAGGAGGCTGAAATGGATCGCTTGATGACAAAGCTGAAGCATGAGCAGTCAGAGAAATAAATCAAAGGATGGTATTGCTTATTCTGTTGGATTTTCCTGTGTTCGTGCAGGAGGCAGGGACATATGCTTAGGATTAAAGCTAATGTGCCTTTCAAACAAAAAATCATTCTCTGGGGTTTATGTTTTTTGTTCTCAGAACTCTTGAATTCAACTTCGAAGTCATTAGCAATTATACGGGAGAAGATAAATCTCCCTTCGGGTCTTCCTGGCTGGACATAAAGAATCTAGATGCAACCTTTCCCCGGATGACAGCTTGATACCACTTCTTATCTCTAGATAGCTCAGCTCTGCTGCATAGTATTACAATAGACTTTCTCTATTTTCTTCTGTAAAGCGTCGCTACATGTATATTAAAAAAAAAGAATGAGTAATGTAGGTACTGAAGAACAACACAGACATACTGACATTCTTTCAAAACTTTTTTTTTTTTTTTTTTTTTTCAGGAATACTCCATGCAGATGTCTGTCTGCTTACTTCACTGTCACAAAAAGTAAATCTGTGCACAGTAAGTCATAATGAATCGTGCTTATTAGCAATTAATATCTGATAAGATTTCAAGATTGTTCGAAAATGGAACCCACTGTTAAGGATTTATATATTCATATAAATTACATTTAGAGTGTTATTCATAATATTCACTTCTGTCTTTCTCAGAATAATATGAAAAACTTATCACAATGATTAACTATGTGTATTTCCATTGTTATTCTAACAGGCTTATCAGAATAGCGTATTTCAGATTTTTGTGAATTATTGCAAGATATGCCAGGCAGGCTAGATAGGAAAGGATAAACATCTTCATAAGGAAACATTGGAATAACTGGAATAATATGTTGTACAAGGTAAGGGAGCGATCGTGTTGAAAAGAAATTGTAACAATTTCATGGCTGTAGCCAATTTCAACTAAAGATTCTACTTATTTTTCCACTTGGCAACTATTGTATTAGCTATAGCATAGGGAGATCAAATTGAAATAGAAAACAGGAAGCTCTTTCACATTGCTGGCAACCGTAATGGGTATTGCAAACAAAACCTAGCCATTTTTATTTGTCCCTTTCATTGTGCTAATGAGACTCTCTTGCTTATAAAGGATTTCACTTGGCTATTGAGCCTTCTGCCAGCCTAGAAATTGGCTAGTACTATACAGCTGCATTGTATGTTTTAGCACCTGTTGTTATGGTCATTACTCAGGGATAGTGACAATTGCCCTTTGGTCTTTTGTACATGTTGTTCTTTCCAGCTTCTCTATGGCTTATTGTTTTTCATGCTCTGAACCTGTCATCTTCCCAGCCTGAATAATTTTCTTGCTGTAGGACAGTTAGCGTCTCATCAGTCAAATACTTCGCTATGCGAGTGATTTATTCAAAGCCGTGGGGTTTTACAAAACTATCAAGATCACTTTCCTGAATGACACAAATGATACCATCACTAAATATAATACAGAGGGATTTATTGCACTGTCTGCTTTGTAATAAAAAGCAAGCTCTGTGCATTGTATGGTATCAGATAGCAGTGCTTTCAGGTCCCATTTATGTCCGTACCTGTGAGAACACTGTCCTGGGCCAGGGGACAGAGGGGGCACTGAGTGATGGGCTAACATGGAGCTAGGGAACTGGGCTGCATCTAGAAAGTATATTCCCTAGCAGGATTTCTGGGAGTGGGAGGCTCTGTTAGGATGGTGTAGACTTGCGACAGCTTCATTCGTGCTCCATGATCTCATGCACCAAATCAAAGGATATGTGTAAATACTGAATACATGTGTGTGTTGGGTCCCCAGCTGCAAGAGAATGCCAGGTGGGAGCCAGCTGCGTCAACCCTGCAACCAGTGTGAAATACTTGGCAGGTCTGAAGCCTAAATTCAGTGACACAGTGAACGTGATTGCCACAGACTAGCATCCTGTACAATCACTGATATCTTTCAGCAGAAAAGATAGAAGGCTATAACCACATTGTGCTTACTATGCCAGAAGCAACACACAGCAAGAAAATAAACACCATCAGATATTTTTATTTTCAAATTCTCCACTAAAGAAGAAAAGAATTTAGTAATACTATTACACACAAAATTATAATAATAAAAAAAATCCTTTACTGTGAGCAGAATAATGGGTTAAAATTTACATCAGAGTGCTTTTATGAAGCTGGTTATAGCTGTCAATTTCAATCTGTAATTAATATGTTGTGCCAAATAATGATTATGTGGATGCATTTAGAGGTATTCTGGTGAGTTCAGTATGCAAAGTTTTGACTGATATAGACAGTTAAGATTTTGTCAGTGGCTATATCCACAGGGAGATAACCAGTTCTTTATGGTCTACCACCTCACAGTCGTCTGGTGGGCAAGGTTTTTTACAATTTTGATGAATACTACATTCATTTCTCCAAGTTTGTATTCATCTTTGTCCTCCTCTACACCATTTTGAACTTTCCAGTAAAGAATTTCAAGCAAAAAATGACCAAAGATACAGGAAGTGACCAGTGCTCACTTCCTTTGAAATGAAAATCAAGTTCACATCTCAGTTCTAGTCCGTAGGTTTGAGTTTGGTTGACTGCACAGTTTGGGGTCCATCCACAAACATTTTTAACTTTCCATTATGCAGAGAGTCCAGTACAAAGGTAATTTATTAGCTATATTGCTAATCTTCCCTTACTGGAGCTATTGTTTGTGAGACCACTTTAAAAATGAGGATTTTTTTTTTCTGTGTTGATACATCGGTCCTAAATTTATTTTTTCTCTTTTTTTTTTTTGGGGAATAGATAAACCAAATGTCAGGTTTTAGACAGCTGATCATCAGTTCAAAATGGACAGAGTCAGTGCAAAAGGAAATGTCATTACTTGTAGCTTTTGTTCTGAAGAGATGAAAGGTACAGAGTTTTTTTATATCGTGGTCTAAACAAAAGAATGAAAAGAGCATGAGAAACAATCAAAAAGTAGTTCTTTCCAGTGAGATATACCCCATATATCTATCACATGTATCTATGGGCTATAACTGATTAACAGGTTTGGCTGTTAGCTAGAATAGCAGTAGGTGATATGTGCTCGAGGACAAAACTTGTTTAGGACAGGATTAAAGGTTGTCATGCCAGCCATGGCAGGGGCTGGACTCACTAACACTGGAAGTCCTTTCCACTCTGGTGTGCCAAGTACTGATTCACTGACCATTTGAAACTGAATATCTGATGATGGTTGGGTTTTGTTGTTGTTCCTCTGGATTTCTTCTCATTTTCTTTTAATCATTTCAGTGTGTTTTGTAGGGGTAGCTCTTTCATTATTGTACGATTTTACAAGTTATGTACAA
The DNA here is from genome assembly GCA_013396935.1 of Baryphthengus martii. Taxonomy (NCBI): domain Eukaryota; kingdom Metazoa; phylum Chordata; class Aves; order Coraciiformes; family Momotidae; genus Baryphthengus; species Baryphthengus martii. Next base: position 14,121 of record VWZK01003757.1, on the reverse strand, counting down.
ACTAGGGGCTCCAATTTAGTTGTCTGCTCATAAAGGTACTCCATATCTTTCCAGACATCCTAGAGGATCTCAGACATCCTTAGGTAGCTGCCAAATGCAGTGTCTGGTTGGTCCTCTTTTTAAAGTGCCCAGCTAGAAGCTATGGAGCGTACGCAGAAAGCCAGGACATCTCACATGGCATTGTCAGGTGCCTGTGCACAAGTATGTGAATCAAACCTTTGCAACAGACTTCAGTTTGCAGATTTATGCATCCACAGAGAGCACAAGATCCTACAGTCCTCTCCAAAAACACAATCAGCAAAACCCCAGAAAAAATAATGGAATGAAAACCAACTTAAAGATTAATTGTGATCCTTTGCAGTAATTTTATTGCTGCTATTGTTCTCATGTCATGTTAACAACCAAATTTTCAAGAATTAATTAGCTAAATGTGTAGATTCCTGCCTGGTCGGAGTTTGAAAAACACCTAGGCAGGATAAATATGCTGGAAAAGGGCACACCTAACTCTCACTGGTATTTCTGGAAATATTTACTTTTTTTTGGCCTTTAGAAAAGAGCATGTTCTATAGTATCTATGGGAACCTACGTACTTTGAAAAACTGCTGTAATTGTTTAATTGAAGGGAAGTAATTTCTGAGCTCTGCTCAGAAATTTAAGACATACTATTGCTCTATGTAGATGCATAAATCTGCAAGAAGTATTTTGGAACATGTAGAATATATAATCATTTTAAAGAAAGACTGACACCATGATCCTTCTAGTTATGCATCATCTGGCAGATTCTTCAAAAAGCACAGTAGTTAAATATCCTCTGGAAGAATGTGGGAGGTTGGAAGGCTTTTATGTACCAGTTCAGAAGGACAGGTCACAGCATATGATTTGCCGTGCAGATCTGCCAGCGCAGGCAGATCCCGGTGGCAGAATCTGACAAATTCAAAGCAAGCAAATCCGCTCTGCTGTGGGGAGAGATAAGCAATGCTGTGATGAGACACAAGAAGGCAGTAACGTCAGGATTGTGGTCAGAGAATATCATAGCCACTGTATTTTGTATATACTCAGTTCAAGAGGGAATATATATAACAGATGGCATGAAAAAAAGCAATTTTGAATTAATCAGGATGCAAGATTATGAGGATCTAGATGACAGATTTAGTGTATAGATGCGGAAAAGCTAGATATGAGAAGTATTACAGGGGTAGGAGTAGCAATGCGTGCACACAGGCTTAGAATTTAGTTGGAGAGGACTTCTGGAGGTCATCAAATCTAGCCCCTTGCTCAAAGCAGGACCAACATTCAAGTTGCCGTGGGCAGTCTAGCTGAATTCTGAGTATCTTCAAGGATAGATTCCTACCCTCTCTGGGCCGTCCGTTCCTGTTTTTAAGTACCCTCACAGTGGAATTTTTTTCTGTGTCCACTCAGACCTTCCTTTGTTGCAATCTGACTGTTGTATCTTGTCCGTTCCTTGTACAGCTCTGAGAATAGTGTGGCTTCATCCTTTCTGTAATCCCAGTTAGGCAATTGAAAGCAGCAACTGGATAGGGCTGTCAGCCTGACCTTGCTGCCTGGCAAGGTTGTGGAGCAGATCATCTGGAGTGCCATCAAGCAGCACGTACAAGACAACCAGGGTCTCAGGCCCAGTCAACATGGGTTTAGGAAAGGAAGGTCCTGCCTGACCAATCTGATCTCCTTCTATGACTGGGTGACCCGCCAGGTAGA
>VWZK01003757.1:0-12043 GCA_013396935.1 Baryphthengus martii | reverse complement strand
ACTGGAATGGACTGCCCAGGGAAGTGGTGGAGTCGCCATCCCTGGAGGTGCTTAAGGAAAGATTGGACGTGGCACTTAGTGACATGGACTAGTTGATGTTGTGGTGTTAGTTCATAGGCTGGACTTGATGATCCCAGAGGTCTATTCCAGCCTCAATAATTCTGTGATTCTGTGATTTGCATTTATCTATCCCTTCTCAAGCCTGAATAAACCAAGATACCCCAGCTTCTCCTCCTATGTTATGTTTCTGGACCCTTAAACATTCTGGTGACTGCCTGCAGGACTTGTTGCAGTATACTTATGTCTCGCGTGTACTGAGGTTGCCAAAATTGGACATGAGTGTCAAATAGAGAGACCACTCACTTCCATCAGCCAGCCAGCTGTACTGCTGGTAGTGCAGCCCAGCATGGCATTAGCATTGTGCTGCACTGACATTCAGAGCCAGACAAGAGGGAATCTGCAGAGAAGTGCTCTTAGTAACTCTAGTTTGTAAGAACCATTGCAAAACCCCAAATCTCATTAGGACCCTTTTATATCTATCGTGATGTTGGATAACTCATTTAAACAGACAACTGAGAGTTCCCCTCGCGTGAGTGAGTAGCCTAAATTGTATAAAGGAAGCTGTAGCGGCAGTGCTCAAGGATAATATGTGGCTGGTCATCAATTATTTTTATGGCTAGCAAAACCCCACAATAATGAAGTCACTGAGGGATACAATTCAAAGACATTCTGAAATCAGAATAATAAAAGTTATACAAACCAAACAAAAAAATGTTCATTAATTACTATAGGGAAGTAACATTTTATTATTATGAGGCATCATAAAATGTAAACACAATCGCTGTCATAAACCTGGATAAATAATACATCTGTTCACATTGAGCTACCTTGTGCACATACCGTGCTGGTAGTTCTCAGCCTTAACACTGTAAGTACCTCATGAGCCAGACTGAATACCTTATCATAGGAAACTCAAATGGATCAAATGCTCATTTTTAGAAGAATAAACTATTGATTTGTAGAATTACAGTAACTTCCAGGTTTATCTTTCTTTCAATGCCCATATTTCCTGTTATGCCCACCGTAATAACATCACAGTGAAACATATGATGAAACAAAATTTGTTTGATACTCTGGAAAACATTGCTCAGGGATACATTTACATTCTATTTATATATCATTATATATTTATTCACACAGTACCTTCTACAGGATTACTGGGTAGTTTGGGGGAGTCAGGATTCATATTTCTGGATATTACTAACATGATAGTTATGTCTCCTATAAGCAAACATTTGACCTAGAATTTTTTTGGGAAAAAAATAGATGTGTAATTAAGCAGCTTCTTAAATATATGGTCTATGAAATCATATCCATTGTATGAAAATCCTGCCGTTCTTGGTCCGCTTTTCACTACAAATTTAGACTATAACATGGTCAGCCATTCTTATTCTTAATCTGAATTAAGAAAACTTCTGGGGGAAAAGAAAAATACATACATGGAAGGAACAGCGCAATTAAAATTATGTGAACAAGGGATGTTCTGAATGGGACTTCTCTTGCAACTTTCATTTCCCCAGTTGTGTGCTGAGAGTCTGACCAGAGGAATTTCCAGTCCACCCTGCTGCTGTGCTGGGGGACTGGCCAAAGCCTATCACATTGCTGGAACTGCTGGGATTCATTCTGGCCATTTGCTGATTCATCTGAAAGAGGTTCCATTGAGCTTACCGGTTTTGTTGCAGTCCATGCTTGACCATCTGTCCCATCATTCCATCTTGAGGTCCAATGACATCTTGAGGAAGTCCCATCAAAGCAGCTTGTGTAGTATCAGTAAATCCATTAGACGTTCCCATTCCTATCATCATGCTTATGCTATGTCCCATGACTGCCACCGATTGTCTCATCATGTTTCCCATCATCCCAGTTGCTGCAAGCACAGGAACTCCCATAGCTAGAAAGCCTTGAGAATGGGTTCATGATTGTGTGGTAAATTGCATAGAAGTTGACCCCATGAACATACTGGGAGCATTTTGCTTCTGCATGGTTCCTGTGCCATATAGCATTAAAATGGAGTCTTTGGAGAGTTGTTTCTTTGCTAACTCTTTGGATTTTGTTGTTTGCTCAGTGAACAAATCAAGAACCCCGGATGCCACAGACAAGGTGGCAGCTGCTGGTTTAGCAGAAGTGCTCTGAGCAGGAGGTACAACATCTGCTGCTAAAGGATTAGAGGTCATTGGCCTGAAGATATCCAGGTCATCATATAGCACTGTGACAGCAGCAGTGCCTCCATTTGTAACAGACACTTTATCTGGATCATCAAGTCCTAAAAGGTCAATAGTGAATTCTGATGACTTTTCTGGACTTGCTTTAGCTTCTGATGGCTGATCCTGTCTCTTCTGCAGCTTTTCAACTGCTAATTGTTTTGATGCTTTTTTCTGATTCTCTTTTATTCCTTTCTGTCTTTTTCTTTTTTTCTTTATTGAAGGCATTAACTGCATTTTTTATCATAATACTTCTTCCTTTTGGACTTACCCCTGATGAACAATTTCATGGCTTGAAATTAAGATTCGGATGGACAGGGTGCTGGGCCATCTTATCCAGATTGTGCTTTTCCTTGAGGTCCCTTCCAACCTGGTATTCTATTATTCTATGATGATTCTATGAATTTCATATACAGTGAGTAAATAAAAAGCTGTATATATTTTAAATTCGGCTTATCTGAAGTCTAGAACACGAAAATTCAGTAGGTTCATCATGACTAGAAAGAAACAAATACTTTGTTTTTATGAAGTTCTCCATATAGTTGTATAACAGAAATTTATCAGTGATAAATGATAAATTTATCACTGTAGGACTTTGTCTTTAATTTCAATATATATTTTGAAGGAGTATGTGAGCTCTTAAGATTCTTAGTATATTGTACTAAACATGCCTTAAAGTGTTATTCTTTTTCAATACGAAACAGATGGTAGAGAACCATAATGTACACAGAGAACTTAATCTAAAGCAGCCTTGATCTGTGTCTATAGTCCTGCCACAATTTATTTTCTCCTGTAGGTTAATTCTATTTCAGACTGAAATCACAGGGCAAAAGTCAGAGATGTTTGAAAACTTCATTTCCACTTCTAAATTCCAGCCAATAACACTTGGTCAAATCTTTTGTGTTCCCTTTTAACAAGGACCATGGAGGATATGTCTTGGGCTTTGCATCAGATCAATTTTAGGAGCTATCCTGATTTTTTCTTGACTTTAGTAGTTACAATCTGAAACAACAGAAGTTGCTGTGCTGTTAAAGGACAACCTTCTGATACTATCTATCAATCAAGCACACTAGTACAAATTCTGGAAGTATATGGCTCTCTTTTTTCTGTTGCTATTTCAGTTCTGATTAATACTAGCATGAAATCAGAGTCAGACCAGCAGAATTATGGTGGATTTGAGTTCATGTATGCATTTATTTATATTCCAGTGACTCAACTTTTAATGCTAGGTGATATACAGAGATAAAAAAACCAAAAACCAACAAACTCACAAATTTTAATCGGATATAGAACACATTAATAAAATAAAACTGCATTTGCGGGATTTAAATAAACCATCCGTAAAAGCCGTAGGAAGGAATTTAAGTCTCAACTGAGCAGAGCTATGAAAGACAGCCCTTCTCAGCCCGTTTCAGGGTCTCCATGGTGGCACATCTCCCACCTCTCCCTACTTGAAGCCTCATGGTCAGTAATGCTACAGAGTTAAAGCAACAGAGATGTACGTAAGTGTGCAGGTGTAAAAAATGGGATAAAACTGCAGACGTTTTTTAAAGACTAAAATATCTGGCCTCTGGTTAACACAACAAAGCATTAGAGACCACTGTCCAATGGCAAAGAGCACTCTGCTATGTCCACATTAGCAAGTAATGTGGTGCAATAAAAGGAACAGTTAAGAAGTAACCAGTACTGAGGCCTGTAAATCTACGTTATGTGGAGTTCAGGGGTTTTACTTCGGAGCAGTTTTTATTTGGTCCTGTGAAACATCACAATGATTGTCATCACACATGGGGTCCGAAGCTATCTGAGGTTGTGTTTGAGTTAGGAAGTAGTGTGCTGTGAGAAAAGCAGGCCTGCAGAGTGAAGTAGCTGGTGCTTAGGACATCATGTGTGTTTCAGAGGGTTTGCTTCAAGTTAGATCTAATCTGGTGTTATGCACTGAATGTCCAGTAGTAGTTGCAGTGCATTAGGAGAAACTCTTGGAGTGCATTTTCCAGTTTAGTTTCACCTACAAAGAATCCAGTTTAGGGTCTCTGAGACCCCTCTGCAGTATGAATCAAAGAGTAAGTGGAACAGCCCGGAGATCTATTTTAAATGCACGTTTGTGATCTGAGCTGAGTAGCAGGACTGTGTTTGTACCCTGCAGCAGAAAGCATCTTACAGCCTCATCTGCCCCCATTAGGGACTGAAGTGCAATTGGTGGCCATATGGAGCACAGCCACCCAGGCCAGATAAACCCTGTTCTGCAGCCCGCGCCAAACTGCAGTAAATGAGGACTGTTGGGATTTGCACTGCCTCAAAACACAACGCTAATAGAGATGCAGTTGTAGCCTTGATTTTGTGGCAGAACAAAGTGGAGCTGAAGCAGATTAAGCCTCTGTGCTGGGGCTCAGGAGGCAAAGATGAGAATTAGAAGACTTTCTGGAGATAGGTCTGAAAATCAATCTGTGTGCAGACATGACAATCGAGTACCCTTACACAGCCCTAAGCATTTAATGAGATCACGTACCAAGGAAATTTGCCCTCTGTAAAATACCACTGATGGAGGAACTTCCTCAGACTCCTGAGCCAGTGTTCCCTCTTCTAGACAGGAAGATCAGGGGCAGTGCCCCATGGAAAGTGGGGCAGTGCTTCGTTCCAGAGCTTTGAGATTGGTTTGGGGTTTTCTTTGGTTGTTTTGGGTTTTGTTTTTTTACTACACAGTTGCTAGTAGGTAGGGAGTCATTTTCAAAGATCTTGGGCAGCACATGGGAGAAGGTCACAGGTGTTTAATGGCCTACAGCTGTAGTCTAAACATAGAATCATAGAATGTTTTGGGGTTGAAAGGGACATTTAAAGGTCAGCTAGTCCAACCTCCCTGGCTTTGTGTTTAAGAAAGGTTATTATAGCTGTCATTGAGAAGACAAAATACTTTCATTATAAATTCTGTTCCTTAGATGCCTTTAAAAAGTCTTATTATAAACTAAACTCACTTTGGCTATTTTTCAAAGACTCATCTATCATTCTTTACACTTTATTCCAACAAAATACAAGCGGCCCCAAGAATAATTATATGTAAATAAGAGGAGTATTCACCTCACAAACAAAATAAATAATTTTCCTGTATCTAGACCAAATATTAAAATGTAATGAATTCTACCCTTTAGTTAAGGAATGCCATAGGTAAATTGGAAAATATTCATGTTCTAGGCCTTGTAAGAGACACCAGGTCTATCTAATAGAAAAATGTGCAATTATAGAAAGTAATGGGCAGAGACAACTGTTGTTCTGTGAGTAATGATTAGTAAGTTTTTTTAATTTTATCTAATTGCATTTTCTTGAATTCCTGATTGTTTTTTGAAGCTTTAGACTTCAAGTACTGCTAATAAAATCCTTCTGCATATCATATATCCAGCAATTTCACTGAAACCAATCCAAACAAACATATTGTTTACCCAACTCTGAAAAATTCTGAAGGCTAATTCTATAGTGAATTATCAGTTATTATGAACTATTTTTAAAATAAATTGATTTTTGACCTGTTTTGATATTTGGAAACTTTCTTTTACAAACTTGTGCAAGAGAATTTAAGAAAAGTTTTATACAATGAACATGTTGTAGCTCAAACAAGATTTTGGGAATAGTTGATGCTACTTCTTGAAGCACTTCATTGTGTTTTATAGGAATTTGCGCTTCTGTCTTAACATTTGCTATATAATGATTTTGTTTGCTTCTTTAATAGCATAGATCTGCCCCATTGAACTAAAGCTGTGAGACCTCATTCACTCTGGTAGAAATGGAGCAAATAATTTGCATACAAGTGTTAAGTGAAGACGAGTATGGAGAGAAATGCTAAAGCCAGAAACCAAAGTTGTTTCAAAACCGTAATCTTATAGAGACCCGTTTTGCTCACATACAGTGCTTTATACAACATTTTTCATAGAGATCCTGATGTTTTTCCTGTGGAAATGAATGGTAACATGCCTGTTGATTTAAAGAAATTCCAGATTAGGTCTAAGGTACTAGGGTAATTATAAGAAAAACTTGTAGGCTTAAAGTAAAAGGAAGAAAATTCTAATGTACTGATTGATACACTGTGGCAAGTGTTTAACCAGCTCACTTATTAATGTCTGTCAGCTAATAAACACCACTTTAATTAGTATAATGGAATACCTTATTCAGAGTGGCGATAGCTGGAACTGAAGTGTGCTGTGCAAGGTGAGCATGCTAGAGCTCTCCTACACACCCAGAGCGTGAATGAAGTCAGGCCAAACAAATCTCAGCAGTATGAGGTATTTGGTTTGTTTTTAACTCCCCCCACCCTCTCAGAAAGTTAAACCTTGCACAATTTATTTATGAATTTGCCCATTAACTTCTTAAAAGAAAAAGCATCCTGTATGTCTATAACGTAAAGACTGGTGTCTTTGGAGAGGCAGACACATACTTCACGTACTGTGAGTGCCAAGGAACAATCAGCTTCTGTACTTACCGCATTGGAGACGGTGATGACGTGCATACAATGCGGTGTACGGTAAGTAGGTAGGGCAGATGTTTGCAGGACTACAGGAGTGATGTGAGCGTGTGCGCTGCACATGCTGGCCTAATAGCCCAGGAAGCAAGAAAGGAGGGTTAATCTGCACTTAAAACAATGTGACAGAAACAAAAGAGAACAATGTTTGGGATCAACAGCGTAGGATGAATTTCAGAAGCTTTTATCTTTGATGAAATGTTGCTTTAATTGTTTCTTTGAAATGTATCTCATTTCTGATGGCTGTTTGTGTGGAGAAGGAACAGTGTTCAGCGCTTAATGCATTGGATGGAGAGATCTGGGATTTATCTCTCTCTGATTCCTCATGTGACCTCCAGCTAATCGCTTCCTCTCCGTGTCTCAGTTTCCTTATCTGTAAAGTGGAGTTAATAATCCTTTCTGTCTCCCACTGTGTAGTGAAGTTAGACAATTCAATTAATAGTTGTAAAACTAATTTAGCTTATGGGGCAGAAAGTGATAAAAAACTGTAAGGAATTATTCATAAATGTGGTAAGCCATCACTGTCCAAATCTGAAGAACAAATGTTCTGCTTCATATTTTTCCTAACTTCTGTTAACTTACTTGCATCAGCATTTCTCTTTCTTTCTCCCCAGCATATCTGTATTAATGTAAGTGATCTCATACCATATGGAATATTATACTAGCTAATTGCTAATATCGAACAAAATTAAAGGTGTGGGCCATATTCTCCCTTGGTAGAACACCACTAATTGTAAGTCTGAATCTGAGACCCACTGAGCTATTGGGTGAATTTGGCCTAGTCTTTGGTGTGGTTTTATTTATTTTTTAAAGCTAAATAAAATATTATCAGACCATGGACTGCAAATAGTGTTTCATACTGGTAGTAATTTAATATATTTTGATCTTCCATTGCAATAAACATATATCCTAAAGACTGCCAGAGTGATTAATTTAAACAAACCACACACAGTTTAAAGCTTTCGATTTACTAGCTAGCTGTACAGGCATCTGTAGGAGTAGACAAAAAAACATTGTGTCATTAAATTACTGTTTCTCCACATGCAAATGTGTGTATGGGAGGAGGGCTAAAAGCAAGTACAGTATTCTGTCAGCTGCACGGCTTTGATAGGCAGGTTGCAATGAACAATAATATGGGGTATGCTCGGAGAAACAGGCTTTGCTTGAAATTATAAGGCTTTGCAAAAAGAATAATTGAGCTATTGTAGGGATGTGAGGTGTAAGACTATGTGAGGAAAAACTCTTCAGAAAGCTAGGAGAATAGAGTTGCAAAATACATGATGAAAACCATTAATGAAACTTTTTTCCACCCTAGAAAATATATCAGTTAACTGTGACATTTTTTTCAGGATTAATACATTATGCTGCTTCATGACATCAGCATGAACACCAGCATACCCTGTCCGTGTCTGCAGTTCTCATAAATAGTCTAGAAGGCCCTAATGATCTAAACTGCCAGTAGGTAAAGTGTCTCCTGATGCAAAGTTGGGTAAGGATGATAAGGGTTGCTGGATTTGCCGAAGCTACTTGTTTTCCAGGCTGATTCCATGTTAGTCACAGCCTCAGCAGATGATGCTTTGTAGGAACACAGAGTTAGGTGCAGCCTCTCAGTCATGAAACATCAACAGAACTGGTCAAGATGGAAAACTTCTATGACCAGATCTAAGACTTGAGTGTGCCTCCTACATTACAAGCTGAAGGATGGAGCTTGATGAAAGAGGCTTAAGTCCTCAGTGAAAGGGACTTGTATCATTCCTGAGCTCTGAGTGACTAGAGCAGAAAGAGATCACAGAGGGTGGCCAGAGGAAGTCAAGCTGTTGTGTGTATCCAAACCTTACTGTGTCAAGAGAAGGAAGTAGAGCAATCTGCATTCCTAGTGTGGTGGTACAATGTTGGTTTTGTCTACAGCAAACAGATATACCACATCTCAAATAACTAGTTTGGTGAGAACATAGGGATATCTAATTCATTGTGCTCTAAGTGTTGTGCCCGGTAGGTCAGCAGATGACTGTGGGGCAGGGCAGAGAGCAGCACAGTTAGCAGGGTCAACTGATACTTGCCATTATAGATTCACACCCCCACCCCCAATTACTTGTAGTTTTGCGCATCTCCAGTAATTTGAGCTGAAATTGTCCATCTTGAACGGAAAAAAGATTCAGCCAGTCATTTTTTCCTTCTTGTAAGACCTGTAAATTCTTATAAAATCACAGATTGCTCATGTTCAGTAGAGAAATTTGCATTTTGAAACTAAAAAATGTGCAGATATTACTTTCTATAATGTGCTGAAGTGTCTGACAGCTTCCAAGATCACCAAGACTTCACAAGAGCTAGCTCCACAAAATAAGTGAACATGTTCTTATCAACCTGAGGGCACAGGGACAAAGCTGAACATTCTTTATGATGATCTGTACTTTGGAAGAGGTGAGGCTGAGCTTGGAGCTGGTCCTGTCCTATGTGAAATCCATTGATACCCAATAAATAACAAGGCACATGGAATTCTAGTCTGAGAAGTACTGAGAGCTGAGAGTATTTTACTGAGAAACTGGTATGTTGACTGCAAAAATAAATCCTTTTTTGGACTAATAAATATTTCATGGCAAAACAGTATATTCAGCCCTATAAGTAACATTCCAAGTCATAAGGACTTCTGAGGCTTTTTTCTACTTAAGGACTTCTATCTCTCAAACTATATCTGCTAGGTTGAAGTAGCTACTGCATCTTTGGGACAAATTTAGGTACAAGAATAATGATGGTTGTCCTGGTTTGAGTTAGAACAGAACTAATTCTGTTCTAACAGAACTAATTCTGTGATTTTACTTTTCAGCTCAGTCCCTTCTAACTAACTGCACTGTCTGAAGATAGCAGTATGTTCTCGTAGGCAGTGTCTCCTTCTGGCAGTGATAACACTTGATGTTTAGAGTTAGTACCAGGGGTTGGTGTGCAGACCAAGGCCACTGCTAAATCTTGTGTATCACGTCAGGGATGCAGAAAGTAAAAGGCCGCACCTGTGAGGAGGAGCAGCCAGGACAAGTGTCCCTAAACTGACCAAGGAGGTATTCCATCCCATGTACATCGTATTCAGTTTAAAGCTGAGGAATGATGAGGTTCAGGCCTCTTCTTCAATGGCCAGTCTGAGGAGGACTCTGTCCATTCTGCCTTCAACCCCAATCCACCTGTTCCTGAGTCCAGTTCCAGAGTCCAGCTCCTGAATCCAGTTCCCACTTGCGGTTGAGTCCAGTCTGGGACTTCCCCAGTGCCTGCTCCACAGCACTAGTGGTGATAGTGGTGTAATTGCCGTCAAAGGGAGATGAATACTGGTTTTGCATGTTTGTATATATTCCATTTTATTATTATTGTTTTCATTAAAACTGTTCTAGTTTCTTTTTCCAATCCATAAGTCTCTCTCCATCATTCCCTTTCTCTTCCCATCTCTTTCTCCACCTTTTTTGTAGTGATCTCCTAAAGATACTCTACTAATAAAGAGTATTCTATAGAATGACAATATGAACCAAAATCACAGAAGTACAGAATTATTGAGGCTGGAATAGACCTCTGGGATCATCAAGTCCAGCCTATGAACTAACACCACAACATCAACTAGACCATGTCACTAAGTGCCACATCCGGTCTTTCCTTAAACACCTCCAGGGATGGCGACTCCACCACTTCCCTGGGCAGTCCCTTTCCGTGAGGAAGCGCTTCCTAATATCCAACCTAAACTTCCCCTGGTGCAGCTTCAGGCCGTGCCCTCTCGTCCTGTCACTAGTTGCCTGGGAGAAGAGCCCGACCCCTGCCTGACTACAACTGTCCTTCAGGTAGTTGTAGAGAGTGATAAGGTCCCCCCTGAGTCTTCTCCTCTCCAGGATAAACAATCCCAGCTTCCTCAGCCTCTCGTCATAACATTTTCCCTTCAGTCCCTTTACCAGCCTCATCGCTCTCCTCTGGACCCGTTCCAGCACCTCAAGATCTTTCTTGAAGTGAGGGGCCCAGAACTGCACAGAGTACTGGAGGTGAGGCCTCCCCAGTGCCGAGTACAGGGGGAGAATTACATCCCTACTCCTGCTGGCCACACTATTCCTGATCCAAGCCAGGATGCCATTTGCCTTCTGTGCTGCCTGGGCACACTGCTGGCTCAAAATACCAACTAAACTTCAACTTTACCCAGATACTCTGCGGTTTGGGGATTTTTTTCCCCGCCTTGAATAGATAACAGTCTACTTGCCACTCCAGATAGGCACATCATCACCCCCTGAAGTATTAAAATGAAGTGCATATTTTCAAAGTCATAAAATGAAACCATTTGAAATAGAAGCAATTAAAAAGACAGCCAATACACTTCACATAAATAAATTAATTTCTATTGGCTGTAGCATTGACCTGTCCTTCCTGTTCCCTGTAATGGGAATCAAATGCCAGATGTCTGACAGCATTATTGTTTCTAGGTTGTCTCATCAGAAACAAATCTTGCTCCATTTGGTTTCTTTAAGCAGACTGATCTTTCGTCATTGCCTGAGCTGACAGTTTCCAGTGGCACTATTATAGCTTATATGCAGATAGCAGCTTTGAGAAGGCTTCTTATTCCTTAGTTTTGGATGGCAACAGCAAGAGATGTCTGTTGGACTAAGTCATCCTAACCTTCTTTGATATTCAGCTGAGAGAAAATAGATGCTTTCAGGACATGGTCCACCTGTTCTGCTTTGGGCTATGATGACTGGATTGTCAGTGCTTAGAAAGGCGGCCAGATGACTAGTTCAGATGAAGAAAACAACTCTTTTAAGTTGAAGAAAAGAATCCTCTTCTGAGATCAAAATCTGCCTGTTCTTTGCTATTCTACAGATTTTAGAAACAACGTGCTTCTAAGCAAAAAAGTAGTTTTTAGAGAATTACAATCTCCCAAATTAAAAGAAAGAAAAAAAAAAAGAGAAAGAAATACAGAAAGAAAAAGAGCTTGAGGAAAGTGCTGAAGAGATACCAAGTTTCTTTGAATTATTAAAAGCAACTACATTTAAGAAAAATATTATAATCGTAAGTGGTATATTTAGCACCCAGCACTTCCAAAGGAAAAAAAGAAAATGGATATATAAGAATAAATGTATTCAAGAGCATAGATATAATGATTCATAATGCTGATATTAGCCATGCTATAACAAGAGAAAGAATGAGTGACAGCAATTCATTACAATGACTTGTTTTAATTTTGAAAGTCAGGGCATCCTCAAAATTATACTTGCAGCTTAAGTACTACAGGAATTCAATAAGGCCAAATGCAGGGTCTTGC
>VWZK01003756.1:10562-22447 GCA_013396935.1 Baryphthengus martii | reverse complement strand
AAAAAGAAACAACAAAAAAAACCACAACAACAACAAAAAAATCCCCCCAAAACCAACCTATCGGGATCTTAAGTTAAAAAAGGGGAAGAGAAAAAGATATAAAATGAATTCCTCACGCGGAGTTTCGCAGGGCAGAATCCTGGTGTCGGGAATTTCCTGTGCGGGAGAGGATTGCTCCATCCCATAGCTAATTACCTGCTGCCCCTCTCGCTGCTCCACGCTGGAAAAAAAGCTTTTTTTCTTCTTCTCCCCCTTTCCCTAGAGATGTTTATTTGGTTCTATCCATCACCAGCATGGTTTCCAGCCTCGTTTTCCCCAGTCACCAGGGCCAGGAGCTGCTGGGGTGGGGATAGGGGGGTGTTGCTGGTTATTGTGTGTGGTGCGGACGCTGCGCTCGTGCGAGCGGAGCCGGGAGCGGGACCGACAGCCCCCGGGTGTGGAGCTCGCCTGTGCCTGGGGGTCACTCCACCCCCCTGTAGCGGGGGGTACACGGCCCATCCCTGGCCAAGGTAGCCCAAGTGGGGTGAGAGGTGCATCCCAGCGGAGATGGGGGTCCTCTCTCCATCCCTGCACGGGGCGAAGTGTCTCCTGGGGTGTGAGCAACGAGCCACCGGCTCTCCCCTTGAAATGCTGCCCCACGCCAGGGCTGCCCCCTCCCTGCCAACCTGGGCTCCACGGCCTTATCCCTGTCTCCAGCCTTCACCGGCTGCCCTGAGGAGCCAGGGACATCCTTGGACAGGCTTTTCACAGTTTCTCCACACACCACCACCACCACCATCTTTTGCTTTGGTGTATTTTCCCCTCTTTCCATTTTCTAAGTGGAGAAGGTCACTTTTATGGTCTCTAACCTGCTTCTTGCCCCCTCTGTCCCCAGGGAGAACCCCTGATCCTGGCAATGCTCCCCCGAGCTCCAGGACGTTGTCTTGGGGTGGGTTTTGTCTGGGAACGGAGAGGAGAGGAGTCCCCGTGCTCCTGTTCTCGTTGGAATCGTGATGTCTTTGGCTAAGGGCTTCAGCACCCCCAGCTCCTCTGGGTCTCCAGGCACGGCCATCCCTCCTGACCAGTGGCTCTACCATTGTCCCTTTCCTGGGGGAAAGGCACAGGCCCAGGGATGCTCCCAGCCCACAGAGGCCAACCTGCCTCTGCTGACACCCCCCGGAGACAGAGTTTCCCTGGCCGAGAAGAATGGGGACTGAGGTACCTCCTGGTGTGGTTTTCCTGGCCAAGGGGAAAAGGAAGAGGAAAGGAACAGGGAAGGAGAAGGGCTGTGCGGTGGGGCCAGGGCTCTGCTGTCCCTCCTCGCTCCGGGATTTGGCGGCGGCGGCAGCCAGCGTTGGCGGGAGCGGGAGGCCGCAGCTTCGCGGAACGTCTTGGAGGGAAGAGTCCGGTCCTAGAGGCAGCCCGTGGCTACTGCAGTTCTTTCAGTACAATTAAAAATCAATGACACTCTCGTGCGCGCACACAAATAAACATCACCCCTCTGCATCCCCGCTTCCCTGCCCGCCCTCCTCTTGAGGCCGGTGGGGAAAGGCATCTTCTCCAGAGCCTGTTCATTACCGCTCTACTTAGAGGGGGAATTGCTTAACCGGTCTCTCTCTGGTAAATCATATTAACTCCAAGCACAGCTATTTATAAAATGTTCCACAGCCCAAGAGTACGGCATCCAGATCACTTGAAGAAAATGAGGCGATTAGGCGTGCGTAATCCCAGCCCGGCGCCTCTCCGTACAAAGCCCCGCCAGCCGGGCCTGCCTTCAGCTACTCACTGACATTCAAGAAATCACCGGCTGTATTGGAAGCCCGGCCTGGGCCCGAGTCCCAGCCAGGGACAGGGAAATAACCTTTCGCAGGGCAGAGCGTTCCCAGATGGCTGGGAAACGAAGCCCAACCTGGGCAAGTCTCCCCTCCCCAGCCCCGTTTCATCCCTTCCTGCAGAAGGGCCCCTCCAGACATAGAAAACGCAGCGCTCCAGGCTGGATTTCTCCCCCCCTCCTCCTTTTGCGACCCATTAAACGTCTTCTATACATTTCCTCTTCATCTTGTCAAGGCCAGTTGCTCTATGACTGCTGGTTTCCCAGGCAAATCACACCAATTTCGGAGTTGATGTTGAAGGTCCACATTGGCTCAGCAGGGGTCCCAGCGAAGCACTCATCCATGGAGCCGGAGGTCAGGCTCTGCCCTCCTTTGCCAGCTGAATTATTATGATTTTTTTTTTTTTATTATCTTTTTTTCCCAAAGTCGTGTCGCTCTTTGAACATTTACAGATCTGTTGGCGACGGGGAGGACGACAATAACCAAAAGGAAAGGCGTCTTCGCTGCAGACGTGCTTCTGAGCCTTTCTGGTTGTGAGGATGCTGAAGGGGACGCAGCTCCTCCACTTTTATTTCAACCTCAACTCTTAAGAGGTTTTTCGGAGGAGACGAGGGGGGTGCACGCGTGCAACCCCCCCCCACCTACCCCGGGCCAGCACCAGGCCCCCGCCGCACGGCCGTGCCCCTTGGGCTCCGTCCACGCGCGTCCGAGCTCGCATTCCCAGTTTAAAACCATGATTTCCTTAATGGTCTCTGGACGCCTCAGCCGTGCCTGGGCTGGGGCACGGGGAGAACCGCGGGCAGCGTGCGCTCCGGGGCAAGCTACGGGCGGACGGGCAGGAGCGCGAGCGCTTCCCCGCGCACCCCGACGTTCAGGGACGTGCTGCTCGCCGAGGGGAAAAAGGAAAATAAACCTGGTTCCTACTTTTCCGCTCTCGCCGCTCTCGCTCCCTTTCTCCCTTCCCCTTTGCCGGCTTTAGCATTTTTAATTAAATTATGAGCCTCAATAATGTTTTCCTAACTACAGGTCCCCGCTTCCTCGTGGAGTAGTGTGCGGAAAAGGTATAATTTTGCAAACAGTTTCTTTAAGAGCTGGGCCTGAAGTACCATCAGCGATGTGTGTGAATAGAAAAAGAAACACCTCCACAAAAGAAGGGATTGTTAATGGAGGACAATCCAAAGGGGGCCCACTAAGGCCTGTCCTTTACAATAACGACGGAGGGCGATGATTTGAATGCAGGGGGCCCTACTTTCAAATCTGGACAAAAACAAAATGGTAATAAGGGTTGAATCCCTCACTGGTCAAAGCAGTGGGCAGCAACTGGTCTCTTTAACTCCCCCCACCCCCTCCTTCCCCCAAATCAGACCCCAAACAAGAGGAACTCTCCTCCTCTTTAACTTTATTTCCTTGATTAGCTCTAAAAAAATAATCACCCGGCTGGACTTCGGGGAAGTTTTTTGAAAGAGAGAGGGCTCCTCTTCTGCAGGTGGTGAGGGACGTGCCTCGCTGCGGGCAGGTAAGCACCCAGCGGCTTCTCTTTCTTACCACGCTCGGAGATTTCCGAGGGCTGCCCGGGATTTCCGAGGCGGGAGCCGGGATGCAGCTCGGCCGGGCCCTTTGCGTCGGCACGGGCTGCCCGGACGGCTGCTCCGCAGTGATGCTCTCGCCTCCCTGGCTGCCCTGTCTCCAGATGTTGCATCATTTCGCGAGGTCGGTTCGTTTCCTAACGCCGCTCGTAGCTTTCCCGTCTTGGAGCCAATTAAACCCTCCCATTCGAGGAGAGGGGTGTTGGGGGGGGGTTAATAATTACGGTGCTATCTTGAAATACAACTCACCACTTATTTAATGGCATTTCTGTAAAATATTGGTAAATGACTCCAGAAAACTGGGCGCAGGCTCTGCCTGGAGCGAGGGCCACGGGATGGGGGCAGGAATCTGGTGGTGAACGGGCCCTGAACGCCGGGCAGAGGGTTCAAGGGCTGTCCCCTCGCTGGGGACATCCTCAGCTCATGCTGTCCCCCCACTAAAGGCCCCCCGTGATTTCCTCTCCCCCTTCTCCATCCTTCTGGCTTCTCTTTCCCCTGCAACCCTCCCCCCCACTCAGCCCAACCGAGGATCTTTATCCCAGCTGGGAAGGTGGGGTGCAGGAAGGGGTTGCCCACCCCCCAGGCTCCATCTCCCTGCCCTGCTCCCCACCACGGATCTGCCTCGGGGAGGGTAAAACGGGAGCAAAACCCACCCTGGTGCTGGGAGGAGGGGAGGACACAGCCAGAGCCCGTGTCCCGCGCGTGTGACGCTGCCCACTTCTCAGGGACAGCTTTCCAGCTCTGTTTGCTTGGCTATCCCCAGTGCACTGGATTATATGTGTATCTATGTATCTATAAAACTAATACATATAGAATTGGGGTGGCACATGTATGTATAGGACCCGGCCGCACGCGTGTTTACATGTTGCGTGTGCTTGTAGCGCCCTGTGGGCTCCAGACCTTTCCAGCTGTGTTCCTGCACCTTCCGTGGCTTATTTAGTGCATCTTTATATATATATATAATTTATGGAGCTATTTAGCAGAATATATCTTTCAATGCCTGTAGCACCCGTGGGTACCGGGCTGCTGTCCGTCTGTCCGGCCACGCCAGGACACGGCTCCACCACAGAGGCGTCCGCAGATGCGTTTTCCGTCGTTTCATGCGGAATTTTGGCATCGTACCCCCTCGGCTTTCCCCGCAGAAGCTGAGCAGTGGCTTTAGCAGGGTCATTCCCCCTCTCAGGAGAGGTGACGGAGCTGGGGCCGGGCGGCATTGGGCTCAGCTCCGGTTGCTGCAGCCGGGTGCAGGCAGGGATATCCCCGAGACTCCCCCGCTCCGAATCCGCGCCCCTTCCTGAGGGTCTCTTCTACACTCGGTCCCGTGTCTGTGAGGACAGAGAAGTGTTGGGCAGTGACTCCAGGTGGGCTGTGTACGGGAAAGCCTTTTTCCTTGAAAAAAATGCCCAGAATTTCTGAATTTCTTTGCTTTTAGGGAATATATTTACCCTGTGCCCTCCCTGGGAACACGCTCCTGGCCGCAGGGAGATTATTTTACTGGAAGGAGAGGGGGGAAAAAACCTATTGCTGTGGTGGGTTTTCCACCCTCCCTTACAAAATCAGCCCAGCCCCCTAACGAAGGTCCCAATAAAGGGGAAAAGCACCTTCCTGCTCCCGCTGCTCCACTCGCCAAGCCACTGCCGAAGGGACGAGCGGTTGTGTTTCACTGGGCATCACTCTCATCCTCTTTTCCTCCTCCTTTATTTACCAGGAGTGCTTTGAGAAAGGAAAAAAAATAAAAAATAGATCCCTCTCCCCACCTCAAGTTTCACCTCTCCTTAAATATTTGCCTTAAAAATATTAGTCTCTAATTGAGGCAGGAGCTTGTTTGATTAAAAAGAGCTTTCCAAACAAATTCAGCAGCGTGTCAACAGCCCGGCAGCATCCGCGCCGGTACCGGGAGCCGCTGCGGCAGCCCCTGAGCCGCAGCATCCCGCGCTGGGGCTTTCACAGGGAAAAAAATCAAGTGTAAATACCTGCAAATACCACTCTGGCAGAGCTCTCTGCCTTGGATTCCTCTGTGACAAGCGTGACAATCCGCTGAAATGAAGGCGCCTCGGAGTTCATTACGAGAAGGAGGGGAAAACTACTGTGTCTTTGCTGCTGCGGCATCGCAGCCGTGTTTTCTGCGGCGGAGTTGGGTTTTTTTTGGGGGGAGGTGGGTGAGGGGGGGGGATCCATACACCGAGCCGTTGCTTTGGTGCTGCCTCAAACCATCGGCCCATCTAGTTGGGTTTCTGGGTAGAGGGTTTTTAATCTGGGGAGCTACTGGTGTTAAGTTGGATGCGGTAGTTTCTAGAGGGAAGAGGGTTTGTCGGCACCACCTCTGCTGCTGGAGGGACCGGTGGGTGGGACGCAGGGTGATGTACGGTCCTGGGGTTTTGCCGGTCCCGTTCTCACCGGGAAATGCGCCGGCGATCTCGTTTGAACGCCGGGATAGAAGGCCGAATAATTCTTTGCGCGGGGAGAATTCGTCTGGTGAGAAAGGCGGACTCGAGTATCCCCCGTTCGGCCAAAACAAGGAGCTGTGTAACGACGCCTCGTTAAAAATAAAGAGGAAATCTATTAATGTAATAACTAAATTGCTATTCTAGGCATCAAAGCACCCTGAAGCTTTGAGGTAACTTTATTTCCATCCGTCTTTTTAAAGAGCGCAGCTTTAAAAAAAGCACAATAATAATAATAATAAAGCAAAAATCCCTTCCCCTCCC
Source organism: Baryphthengus martii (assembly GCA_013396935.1). Lineage (NCBI taxonomy): Eukaryota > Metazoa > Chordata > Aves > Coraciiformes > Momotidae > Baryphthengus > Baryphthengus martii. Next base: position 16,342 of record VWZK01003756.1, on the reverse strand, counting down.
GCCTCACTGAAACCCTGCCATTTTCCTCATTAATTTTGTAATTAATCAGTTAAGAAGTTCTGACTTATTGGATTAAAGGGACGGGGAAATGCAATTCCGCCCAACCTCATTTTAATACGCGATGATGAAATTGCTCTTTTGAGCCTCTCGTCTCAGCTCCGTGTCCTCTTGGAGGTGAGGGGGTGGCGGCTGCCGGAGCCCCGGGGCCTGAGGGGACCCCTCCGGTGGGAGCATCCAGGGGTGGGGACCCTCTGGCGGCTCCTCTCGCTTCCTGCCCAAAGCCCCGACTCATCCCGGAGGGGCTCGGACAGGCCTTGGGGCGACCAACTGGGCCCTTCTCCCGAAATAGAGAGATAGGGACACCCCCCCTCTATCCCAGCTCCCCCAGAGCCACCCCTGCTTGTCCTTATCCTGCCTGCCCTGCCTGTCCCTGTCCCTGCCTGTCCTGTCCTGCCCTTGCTCTGCCTCTCCTTGCCCTTCCTGCCCCTGCCCTGCCCTGTTCTGCTTGTCCCTGCCCTGTCCTTGCTCTGCCTGTCGCTATCCTGCCCCTTTCTGTCCCTGTCCTGCCTGTCCCTGCCCTACCTGCCCTTGTCCCCTCCCCAGCTCCCCTCCGGCTTGTGGCCTCTGCCCTGGTCGGTGGGAACAGCAGTCGGTGGGTTTGGAGGGATGGTGGGTGCAGCTTGGGTTGGAGAAACTGCAGAGGCCACCCGGCCGTCAAGCATTTGGGGGAAGGAGGAGGTGACCTGGCACATTGGGGTTCAAGGGGATGGGGCCTCTCCTCGTCACTCATAAAAAGGCACTTGGGCCTTCGCATCCCGGCGGCTTTTTCCTCTGAGCCAGCACCAAGTGGCAACTCGCCGGTGCGTCCCCAGTGGGACAACCCTGAGTGTCCCAGTGACCTGCTCTGAGCTCTCTCCTCCAAAGATACTCCACGTCGGTCCTTCCTCGGAGACACGAGTGCAGGAAACGCCGCAGCCTCCGCTGTGGCCGGTCCCTGGTGAGCGCTTGCACAGCCCCATACGGGCTGCACAGGAGGCAGGAGCAAGGGAAACAGCCAGAGATTTCTTTTTTTTTTTTTTTCACAATGTACCCTTTGCAATTAGACACATCCAATGGATTATTCCTCTTCCTCTGCCTTTCATCTTTTGAAAACTAGACAGCTTTAAAAACACCGTTCTCCTCTTTTCGGCCATTTTGCATTTCTCGTACAATTAATGTACAGCAGCGATCTCTTTCTTTTCTCCTTCTTCTTCCAATTTTTTCCACAACAAACAGGCATTCCCGTCCACACTCTCCCCGTGAGATTTAGTTCTTTCTCCTCGTGTCGTCATAAAAAAAAAAAAAAAAGTATTTTACCGGACAATTGTGATGAAATTATGGACGAGGTGTAAACCAAATACCTTGAACCTACGACACAAGATCTGTTACTATTATTAATTAGTAAACCTGGCAAAACTTACATCCAGAAATGGATGTTTTATGCTAATTGTTTAGTNAAAAAAAGTATTTTACTGGACAATCGTGATGAAATTATGGACGAGGTGTAAACCAAATACCTTGAACCTACGACACAAGATCTGTTACTATTATTAATTAGTAAACCTGGCAAAACTTACATCCAGAAATGGATGTTTTATGCTAATTGTTTAGTGAAGGGTTGTTGTTTTGGTTTTTTTTTTTTCAGCAGTGCAGCGAATCTCTGGAGTTTCTGCATTTGTTTCGCACTGAAAAGAACTTGGTGCGAATGTAATCAGCACATTAAAGCGCATCTTTCTTTAGAGGACAGGGAGCAGGGAACAAGCCTGTCCCACCCATCTCCATGCCATCCACCAGGTGACCTTGGAGCAGTTCATTCCTGCACAGTTCTGTGTTGTATTGTTATTATTACTATTATTATTACTATTATTCTTATTATTCTTATTATATTTTGTCTTTTCCCTTCCCCATCGCCAAAATTCCCAACCTTTCCCAAGGCACTCCAGGGAAAATCCTCAGAGTTAAAGCCCCTTCCCAGGCTTTGCTGCTGGAGCTGGAGGTGGCAGGGGGTGGTGGGGATGGGGATCCACACCAGAGTCCCCAGCACCGAGGGGACCTCTGCTTCTCGTTTTGTGGAGGTGGTAACGTGCAAAGGCAGACGAGTGTTTGTAGGAGATGGGTTGGGAGGGGTTGAGGAGACCTTGCTGAGGGAACAGAGTGCGCTGTCAGCAAGCTCTCCCTCAAAAAAAAAAAAAGATGATCAGAGACCTTGTCCTGCTCCTTTCTCTTCTTGCTCTCCCTTTCCCTTGCGTCGGGCTCTGCTCCTCCTTTACTTCTGTCTGGCAGCCCTTAGCCTCTCTCCCTCTGCAAACCCTCACAGGATGTGAGCAAGCTGTTCTGGGTGGGCACGGAGGTGAAAATCCATCTGGAGACAATAAAATCCCCTGGCTTGGCTATTTCTGCCCCTAAAGATCATCCCTCAGTGAGATAAGAGGGAGAGACAAACATCATAAAGGCATTTTCTCACTCAGCTAAGCCAGGAATTTTAAATCCTCGGGACAGAGAGTGTTTCATAGGGTGTGTGTTTGTGTAGCTTCAGCACAAGGCAGGGACCACACTGGTTTTTCCCTGTTATTTCCACTTTCCTGGCTCCTACAGCGCCGCTGTGTCATCTTTGCTGGACACACGTGTATTTTTACATCCCTCTTTTTCTTCCCATGCATCTGTCTGACTTCCTTTTTGGGGTTTATGGTCTTAGACATATTGTTTATTATTCATAGCATTAATAACAGGTATCATCCTGCTACAGCAATTAAATAATTACAGAACTCATCCCAGTTTGAGCAGCCAGAATGCCCCATATGGCAGAAATCTACCTTGCAGTAGAGCTGGGCACTAAGCTTTAGGCTCAGCTTTCCATAAACTTAAATATGTGCATTTTTTCCCCAGTTGGATCCTCCACAGACCCATAAAGCAAGAGACAGAACGATCTGCTCTTCAGATGCTCGAAGAGCTTGGAGAAATCCGTTAAGTGTGCTACTTCTCTAGGCTCTTGTTACCGTGAATCGCTGATGAGTTTCATTGGCTTTGCCTTTACAGCCACTTCCCTGGGCTTTCCCGAGCCCGGAGCGGCCTCTCCTTACAAACAGGGCACCCCTTTGTGATCCTGGGTTTTGTGAGAAAACGGGAAAAGATTCGTTGCCTTTATTCAGCGGATCCCTTACGAAAGAAATGGTCCTCGTGCCGTCCTGATCCACCCCCTCACCTGCCCACGGGTCACCCAGTCTGGGGCAACCGGCCGGGCCAACGCACACCCCAGAGGGTGCAGCACGTGGGTGTTCAACTCAGGGAAGCGGTAGAGCCCAGGCTGCTGGAGAAAGCGTCTCCCCGCTCCTCCATCCTTCAGAGGCTCCCCACTTGGCAGCAGCTGTGGTTTCATTATGGCACAAGGAGCTCCCAAGGCTCAGAGAGGCCGGCGGTGGAGACCCTTCGCTGCCTTCCATCGCAGCCGTCTGCAAAGGCCAAGAGGGTTTTTTTTTTCTCCCCCTCAAGTAAAGAAGAGAGGCTGAAGATTGTAAGCAAAACACCCTGAAGATGTCAAAGGTCTGAAGGACGCTTTCCGGGCCTGAAGATCTCGATTTAGGAATAACCAGAGCTCTGCCTCCCTGCGTGTTCCCACCACCCTTCCGAGGAAGGGAGATGAGTTGAATTTCCAGCCTCTTCAGTTTGCTCCTTTCCAATGACTCGACAGTTCTAGTCCAGCAGAAAATTCATTATTTTATGGCCTGGTTTCGTTCTTGGGCTCTTTCATCAAATTCTGTTGTTCTGTGTGTGTGTGATAATTCACCTGTCTATTAGCAGAGCCAAGCCCCGAGCGGTGCGGAGCTGACCGTGGCCATCGCTCAGGATCTCTCAGAATGGGGAGCTCAATGCGGTGGCCACTGAAAACAATATTAATTCCTTCCTTTGACCTTGTTGTCACTTAGATCATGATTCCATGATTTTTTGATTCTATGATTCTGTGATTCTATAATCCTTTGAGTCTATAATTCTACAATTCTATGGTTCTGTGAGTCTGTGATTCTATAATTCTACAATTCTATGATTCTATGATTTTGAGTCTGTGATTCTATGATTCTATAATTCTATGATTTTTGGGTCTGTGATTCTATAATTCTGATTCTATGATTCTACAATTCTATGATTCTATGAATATGTGATTCTATGATACTGTAATTCTATGAGCCTATGATTCTATAATTCTATGATTCTATAATTCTGTGATTCTATGATTCCATAATTCTGAATTCCAGGATTCCCTGATTCTATAATTCTCTCATTCCATGATTCTGTGATGCTCTGATAGTTACTGCAAACCCGAGGAGAAGAATTAGAACTCACATAAGTCACTGTAGGTACCCAGTGAAGTCTGCGGAGCTAAACCAGCTCCCGCAAGTCGAGGACGGAAGGTGACACATGGACCACGCTGGTATCTCCAGGGTGTTTGATCCAAAGGCTGGAAGCTTCTGAACAGGACACAAGTGGAGAAGTGAGGGTTGTCCCTGCTTTTAGTGCCTTTTTCTATCTTGAGGATATAAATCTCTAAAAGGTTAAGAAATAAATGATTGATTGGAGTCGGAGTAAATAGTAAAGGAAAAGAGAAGTTCACTGACAGAAAGGTGAATTTATTTTATGTTTTTTCCTTTACTCTCTCTGTGTCTGAAGGATGAACTTTGTCCACACAGCAAAGTTTAGTAAAACTGGACTAAAAACCCTATGGAAGCGAACCATGAAATTATAAAAATCCAAATCGAGCCAGTGACTTTTTGCCAACTACTCTTGTTTTTTTTCTAAAAAAAAGAGAGCGAGCATTATTTTATCGTGTGCCATTTCACCAAGCCTGATTTCTACGCTCGAATACGTAAACCCCAATTTCAGCCGGGTGTCTGTGCCCGGAAAAGATCAAGCCTTGATGGTTTTTTCAGAATTCCTCTGTAGAAATTTGTATGACTAGTTTGAAAAGCCAGCGTTAGGAAAATGAAACCAAACCGTTGATGACCTAGAACGTAGACTCAGATGATAGAGCTACAAGGTCATAAACACTTGGACTATGAAAATAAATAGCAGAGCTCTTGAGCTAATGAAAAGCCAGTTGGGCCAATCGACATCTAAAAGAACACGTAGGAACAAACATCCGTCTTTTCCGCTCGTCCAACGAGCGCCGTTTACAGCTTCACCAGATTTTCGGGCCGGTGCCTGTTGGAGCGGGCAGTGAACAAGTGAATCAGGTGGCCGTGGTCCTGGCTGGATTTCTCAGCTGGCTGTAAGAGAATCCTGGCGGAAACGTGGACGGGCCGAAGGCTCGCGAGGCTGCAAGATGCCCGTGGCTCCATCCGTCCGCCCCGCGCCCTGCGCTCGGCCTGAGCTAACGGGCTGAGTACAAAGGAGAGATGAAGGGGTGACCAAAGAGAGTCCAGCGCCAACCCCGGAGGCAGAGCTTGAAACCTCCTCTGCCCAATTCATCGCCTTTCCGCACGGCGCCCGTGTGATTCGAATGGTAGCGAGTCAGTCGGGAATATCTCTGGTCCCTTCTCTCCGGTTTCTGTCTGCACGTGGTTTTTATCCAAGAAAGTGCTTGTACTTAGGTCCAGGGTTCCCCTCCGTGGTGTGGTGTCCACCACGGCCACTTCTGGGAGTCACCGAGAGGGCTGAATCTCACCCCAGCTCTAGGCAGGGAAGGGAGGCAGGCTGCAGTTTGCATTTTAAATTCCACCCCCCCCCCCCCCCCACCACTTTTAAAGCTT
>VWZK01003756.1:0-10554 GCA_013396935.1 Baryphthengus martii | reverse complement strand
CATATTTTAAGGGCTCTGCTTCTGTCTGTTCTCCAGTTCCTGAGAAAAAAACTCAGCTAAGGAAAGATTTTGGTAGAAACCCAAAAGTGACATTCGCCTGCCTTTTCCAGGTAATGCATATGCATGCATGCAAAACTCCGGCATTGGTTGTTTCTGCCTCAGGATTAAAAGCTATGGCATGAACAGAAATAGAAGCCCATCTTTACAAAAATTGCTTTTAAAAATTCCATATGCCAGTTGCATACCCTGCAAAGATGTAGAGCTTGAGGAGTGGTGAGGAACTGGGGCTGGCAGCCAGGAGCATGAGCAATAAGCTCAGCTTCCCTGCAGGTCTGTTCTTTGTCTTTGGGTCACTTCTCCTTCCCCGGCCTGTTTTTCCTTCTCTAGAAGAGGACAGGTTGCTGCTAAGTATTTGTTTGTGTCTCGGAATGGTCCTCGACACAAACACTTTGCTTGTGACCGGGAGATTGACCCCACACTCGCCCAAATCTCCTGAATTCTGATGAATGGGACTTTATGTTTGGTGTCGGCAAGAAATACAGGGGTGGCTCTCGAAGATGCTGCTTAAAACCCAGGTGGACTTCAAAGGGTTAAATGGCCCATAATGACGTAATACATGACATAACCAGGAGTTATATCAGAAGAAGATGGGTAGGAGAGCTTTTTGAAACACAGGAAAAAATTGAAATTATTTTGGAAAGCAAGTCAAAAGTAGCCTAAATCCCACTGCAATTGTGCAAAAAAAAATAAAAATAAAAATAAAAAAAAGCAGCCCTGGTTTTGATTGTTGTTAGGAAAACAACAAGCCAAGTCCTGGTTGTTCTCCATCCCTCTCTGAATGCCTTCTGGGCAGAAGGCGTCTTTTCTCCTTTGAAAATAAAGGAGAGAGCTTCACGATGCCAGGGCTGTTGAAATGTAGAGTGAACTAACACCAGGAAACGACCCGGCCTCCGATTCGTATTCCCAATATTTCCCCGCCGGCTGAGGAACACCAAGTTACGCTCTCGCCCGCGGCTCGGTGGGCAGCACCCAGCCCCACCGCCCTGCGCCGCTGATTGGAGTGTAAAAACGGGATCCAAAGGAACCATCCCAAGCAGAGGGTGCAGCTTCACGTTCCCGAGGAGCTGCCAACGGAGCGTCCTCCACAAGGTCACACCCTCCTAGAGCCTCTTCCCTTTCCCTGGATGCTGAAGGGGATGGGAGAGCGGGGCTGGGCGGCTGCTTCCGGCTGCTTCCCCTCACTCTTTGTGTATCACAAAAGAGGAACCTTCCCAGGAACGCTGGGAGCAGCGCTGAAATACAGGAAATAACTCAGCAGCTAAAAGGTTTATGATGTTTGGCAAGTGGGAAAAAAAACCCAACCCCAAACCCAACAAATAAACCACGTGAATTAAACGAGTCACGAGAACCTTGGGGATAAAATACTGAAACCCTTTGGGGAGGGGGATAGAGGGAGGCTGGAAAATAGCGGAATGATCCTCCCTTGTCCTTTCCTGAGTGACACTGAGCTATTTTGGAGTGTGATTTTCCCTCTTTCCAGGCACCTATCGCAGACAGGATTTCTTCGGGCTGGTTTGGGAGCTCTGGGGATTGCCATTTGCTTGCCCTTCAGAGCTCCTTTTGGAAATGTCAGGATCCTTCCCCTCGATTTTCCTAACCCTTCGTCAAGCCATTTGATTTAGTTAGGATGGGAGGAAAAGCGAGGCGCTTCCTGCTTATTTCTAGCAGAATCCTCCCGTCTGCTTTCGTAGCTGCTACAGCTTTATTTTTGAAAAGTCAGCTTTTAATGCCTCAAACCGGTTTGAAGCAGCGTGTTTTTTAGCAGGGCGCTTTGCAGGAGCTGGAAACAGCTTTGCCTGATCCTTAATAACGGGAGTTTTCTATTGCGCAGAACTTGCGTGATGTTTAAAGTCAATCAAAGGAAACGGTCTTAGGGAGGGATAACTGAAAACACCCTCCGCAGAAACAATTGGAAATAGGTTTAGTCTTTTTTTTTTTTTCCTTCCAAGAGATTTCAGCTTTCTGGGTTGGAGCCTCCTTCTCCTGTGATTAACTGGGGCATCGCTCTTGTCTCAGTGGAAATAGGAACTAATGCCTTTTTGTTCAAGTCTTTTCAAGTCAGTTTGGAGGATGAATGGCCAGACCCAAAGTGCTAACGGGATGCTGCGCAGTCCTGGGAAAAAAAAAAAAAAAGAAAAAAGAAAAAGGAAAAAAAAGAAAGAAAATAAGAAAAAAAAAAAGAAAAAAGAAAGAAAATAAGAAAAAAAAAAAGAAAAAAAAAAAAAAAAAAAGGAAAAAAAAAAAAAAAAAAAAAAAAAAAAAAAAAAAAAAAAAAAAAAAAAAAAAAAAAAAAAAAAAAAAAAAAAGAAAAAAAAAGAAAAACAAAGGAAAAAAAAAGAAAAAAAAAGAAAAAAAAAAGAAAAAAGAGAAAAAAAGAGAAAAAAAGAATAAAAAAGAAAAAAGGAAAAAAAAAAAGAGAAATTATGTGAGCAGGCAGCTAAGAAAGCAACCTGCTTATGGTGCTCTCTGAACAAAGGTAGGTGAGAGGTAGGAAAATGTGGGCGCCCCTCAAGGGAGCGTCCGGCTGATGGTCTTTTTTTTCTATATTTATGTTTTTAGACTTGCAGCTGGAAAATGGTTTGAAGTTTTTGTGTGGGTTGTGAGCAGGCTCAGCCAATGCCCACCTTCCAGCGGGGTATGATCCCGTCCTTCGGGTAGATGAAGTGGCAAATCAAAAAGAGTGGCCAAGGAAGTTTTCCATCATTAAGGCACGAAAGGAAGATGCACAGAAAACAGTTTTTTTCACTCTTTTCCCCTCTCTGCTTCCGTGCCTTGAGACGATTTCTCTTTTATTTATGGATGTTGAAGAAAATAGCTTCCTTTTTTTTTCCTCTAACAAAATCAAACCCAACCAGAAATAAGAGCGGATTTGAGCTCCGAAGTCAACATTTGAGAACTCGGCTGAACTTGCCCGTTCCCCCTCCTGTCGTTATTCTGCACGAGGCGGATCCATTTTCCCCCAGCGCAGCCGGTGATGAAGGGGAACTTCCGTGGCTTTCAGTAGGAAGAAGCTACAACATCTTACATTTCGCTATCTGAACCCTCAGCTGCGTTACCCGGGCGCATCCATCTGTCTTTACTACTTTATTTCGGGCGATTATATTAACAAAATTCACTGATCTGCTCTAAGAAAATTGCGCTACGTGCCAGCTCCGCGTTTGGAGCTCTCGCGCCCCGTCCGCGCCGACGTTCCTTCTCCGTTTCTCTAAACCCATCTTGAATACGCAACGGTTTTAATTCTGCGAGGAAAAAAAAAATTAAAAAATATCCTGGAACAGCAACCAACCATCATTTCTTAGATTGTGGAAACAGATTCTCTCTGTTCTGCGTCTCAAATAACACAGAGAATGCTCTGAGCTTGGCTTTAGGCTCTCAGATATTCCAGGGAAGAGCTCTGTGGGATAGTTCATCCCAGAGAGAATCTGAATTAGTGCCCTAGATTCGGGATAAGCTGGTCATGCTCCCCAGCCATGATTCTGTAATTCAAACCCCTCCCTGGTACAAGCACAGCCCAGGCGCAGCGTGTCCTTTGCGGCTTAGAAAGCCAAACGGCCTCACTGGGAGAGCTCAGTTCTTAACTCTCATTCCAATGAAAGGCTGGAAGTAGAGACTGGAATTTGTGAGGGAGCATCAGCTCTTCATCGGCCGGAGATGCACCCTCGGGACGCGCACCTGGCTGCGGCGAAGGGAGCAAATCCAAAGCGGAGCCAAATGCGGAGCTTAATCTCTCGATTATTTAAGGACGGGGAGGCCGCTGCCACGTACCAGCCTCTCCCAGCCTCTGGGATAGACCCCAGCTTAAAAATCCTCTCTTTAAACTTGGGTTAATTCTGGTTTTAGCTTTCGGTGCGGCCTGCCCGGGGCTTTGCTCGCCTCTGAATTCCAGCAGCTCTTTGCTGAGTCAGGTTCTGCTGCGCTCCCAGCTACCGCGTCTGCTGGGAAAGGGATTAATAAAGAAATAAATAATTTGCAAAAAGGGGCTTTTTTAACTGTTTGCTGCATGAGGTCATAGTGCAGCGACCGGCCGCGCGGCGACGGAGCCGGCCTTGGCCGCAGCGAGGGCACGGGCGCTCCGGGAGCTGGCTCTGTGGAGTCTTTTCTTCTCCAACGGGCAATTTAACCCTTTCAGCTTTCTGACAGCTGAATAAGCAGGCAAATGAAGCAGGGCTTAATGGAGCGTCCACCCCCTTCCAAAGGGCCTGCGCTCAAGAACTTAAGGAACTAATTGCTTCGGTAGTGCTGTTGCCGCCCTGCGCCCGCTGAAAGGCTCCTGCAGGTTTTGCCTTCGGTCTGTGCTCTGCGTGCCGGCCGGATTTTGTTAGAATTTCCTGTATTTCCCTATTAAAACAGCCAGGCCGGAGGCGGATGGGAATTTAAAAAAAAAAAAAAAGGAAGAAGAAAAGGAAAAGAAGAAGACTCATTAAAACTGCATCATGTCACCCGGCTGAACTTCCCATCCCTCCGCTTCCCCCTTCCATCAGCGGCCAGGGTAACAATTCGATGTGAAAGCTTCTCCTAACGGGTGGCTGTCAGCTACAGCGGCAGAGCCCTCGCTCATCTCACTGCTGACACTCAAGTTGCCCAAGAAGCCTCTCGCAGGCAGGACAGGAACCGTAGGGCTTTACCCCCTCCCTCTTTTCTTCCGCTGGTTTCTTTTCCGGCTGGGAGCAGGAGCAAGTGGCACAATCCAGCCCAGACTGGGGCTGAAGCTTCGAGTCCTGTCCCTGGAGCCCGGGGAGCCCCTGGCCAGGGTGGCAGCACCTCTCAGCACCTCTCAGCATCTCTCAGCACCTCTCAGCACCGTTCAGCACCTCTCAGCACTACTCAGCATCACTCAGCACCTCTCAGCATCGCTCAGCACCGCTCAGCCAGAAAATCTGGTGTTAGGAATGGGAGAAAAGGTCACCTTGGAGGATCAGAGCTAGAGAGTTAAAAGAAAGGGGCTGGGAGTGAGAGGGGGGGAGGAGATATGGGGGAAGGCTGAGGAGGGAAGGGGAGAAGGGGATGCAGGATTTCTAAGCAGGCCTGACCCGGGAGGATAAAATATCCTCTTTTCATTGGTTCAAATGAACCATTAGGGAGAGAGTAATTTGTTGACCTTTTTGCTGCCTTATCATGAGAGGAACAGCCTTCACGCGGGCTTCCCGTTTGCCTTTACCCCACCGTAGATCGTAGAAGAACCAATTTGTAATATATTTTTTTTTGTTTATTTATTTTAATAGATAAATAAATAAATAACAACCAGGAAAGCAGCTTGTATTTTGAGGTGCTTCAGCAAAGCGAGTCAGAGAGATAGGTGCCTTGGTTAGACCCTGTGGATGGCATCCCCCACCTTCCTCACTGGGTTTTGTTCTCTTTTGCCTAAGCGAGTGGGAGCCGGGGCTGTGCAAAGGCTCCGCTTCCGCTGGGAATTAAACCTGGAGGGCAGTGATTTTCCTCTTCTTTCCATCAGCCTACCTTGGCAGCAGTTCCAGTGAAGTCAGTTTACACTCTCCCAAAGCCAGTCTCTTTCCCCAGCTCCTGCAGCTCGTCTGGCACGATTCTGGCTGAAGAAAGGCAGGACCGACCCGAGCGTTTGGTCGGGATGACGGTTTTAGAGTTCGCGGTGGACCTTCCATGCAAGGTTGCCATCTGTGCAAGGAAATGGAGCTCGCCGAGTTTGGAATCTGTCAGCTGGCTGGGGGCTGCTCATCGCTGAGCCCAAACCACGCTCAGATCCTGTGAAGGACCAGCTTTTCCTGGTTTTCACTCTAAACCTTGGTTTTGAACGAGTCTGGACACTGCACACCACCAACAGGCACTCCCGCTCTGTTGCAGTAGATCCAAGCGTTTTCAAAAAGCCTTGGAAGTTGTCTGCTTTGGCATGGGAAGAGACCACCGAAAAGCTTTCCCTACGTGCATCTTGGGTTCGGGTGATCGATCCCAGGGTTTCTTGCGTTTGCTGTGAGGGATGGGATGGGATCCTGCCGGACAATTCCTGCGCTTTGAGGAAATTCGGGCTCGGCTGCAACTCCTCATCCGCGGCTCCCGTCCGGCTGAGCCGGTTCAACGATTCCAATCTGGCCGTGGCCTTTGGTGCAACTTCACTTGCGGCATTTTGTTGCCTCTCTCTGGCACACTGGGGAAAAGGAGCCGCTTTCACAGGGAAAAAAAATAAATAAAAAAATAATTGACTGGCTCCAAATAGAAAAATTACTTGAAATTGTAGGATAGCCACGATTTTTACCATAGTGACACCAGGTACGTTTTCGTGCTTCCGCCGAGTCTCTTATTATAGGAGATTTCGATAGGGAGCAGAAGCATCTGGCCCTTCAAAGAACTCGGAAATTGCCATGGGATGTTATGATAATGCTGCTTTTAGGTGACTGATCTTTTCCATTTGTCCTTTGCTCTCGAGGTAACAGCTTGGAAAATGTCACCTTTTGGTAGGGGAAGGGAGCGCTGCTCGGTGCCGGCTTTGCGATAGGAACCTCTCTTCTCCTCGTTCCACACGAGATGCAGATCTCGAAGCAGCCGGCAAATTCTTGTCAAATGAACCCAAATCAGGAAGGTCAAATGTTCTCATGGAGAATGGGAGATAAGGACGACTCCTGTGCCTGTTCTTCAAGGTAGCATCTTCTTTGATTGTTCCGAAAGATATTTAAAATTACTTTGGAGCAGCAGGCTGGGTAACAATATCCCCGTGTGTGCCAGGCTAAAAATAACCGTTGGAGGAGCATTTGTACTGTGCTCTGAAGTATGTGATCGCTGGGAGAGATTTCAAAACTTACTTTCCTTTTTTTTTTTTGCTTTCTGCCTTACCATTAATTACACTTTTCCTGCCTCTTTAACATCCTGGATGTCAGGTTTGCTTCCTCAACTGCACGTTCACCTTGAGCTTGGAGAAGAGAGGCTGGATTTTTAGTGGTGCTGTAGCTACGGGGAAGGTGGATTTTATTATATTAAGAGTTTCAAGAAGTTACTGATAGAATAAATTATAACCCAAAGAATAAATACGGAGAAATACCATTTTATAAACCCCTATAGCAGTGGCAGAGATCCCCCAAATCAATGAAAAATCAATTATAGAGCTTTCTCTAAAAACTATTCCTACGCAGTGCTTGCAAAGTAAACAGTGCAACGTGCTGTTGTAGGAAAGGAAAAAAATGTCTTAGTTAATCCAGCCTCTAAACCAAAGTGGGAAGTGAATGAAACGTGTTTAAAGTGAAAAAAAAAAAAAAAAAGCAAGCCCAGAGGAAGTGAAAGGAGGAAAATCCCTCCGAACAAGAATTCTTTTCTGTTTTTTTCCGTTTTTTTGTTTGGTTTAGTTTGGTTTTTTGGTTGTACCTCTCAGCACCTCTCAGCATTTTGTTTAGGGTTTTGTTTTGGGTTTTGTTTTGGGTTTTGTTTTGGTTGTTTCGTTTCGTTTGGGTTTTTTTAAGCTGATAGCTTCCTTCTATTGTGCGTTGAAGTCAGCCTGTGTTTCTGCCACTGGTGCAGGTGTAATCAGAAGGATCTGGAGCAGTGCAAATTGGGATAGGATGGAGATGGGAATCTGGATCTCCTAAATCCCAGGGTATTTTGTACCTATGGCATGATCCCATCCCGTTTGGGTGCTCTACGGAGCACTGCAACCCCTAGAGAAAGCAGGCTGGAAATTTTTGCCAAGGTGCAACCGAAGCTCAGTGGAATCTGGGGCGCTCGGTGCCTTTTTGGATCTTCATCCAAAATCCTTCCACCTCACCTCCTGTGTGCATGTGCCTGATGTCTACTCTGAACCTGCTGCAGGTCCACACAGCTACTTACTGTGAAAACAGACTTTTGCTTTTGTTTTCTGCATGCTGCTCAAAAAGAAGTCTCAGTAACATGCCCATGGAGAGAGAATTTCGACCCAGAAAGGTGTGATATTCACTGTTGAGTAGTTTTTATTAAGCAGCTGGAAATCTATGGAGTAAATAGAGATTGTAATGGCAGGAGGAGAGCGAGACACGTTGCTTGTATGGCCACCCCAGCTCTGGGAGCGCCCAGGGGAGGACAGGAGGTGTTCATGTTGAGGAAACTGAGGCATGAACTGCTGTGGCACGGAGTGAATCCTAAAGTAGGATGAGGACAGGATGGGGACCCCGTGGAAGAGCCTGAGGGTGCGTGAGGTGCTGTGGGCGTTGCCTCAGCCCCCGGCGCTGCAGACGATCTGCTCTTGGCGGGGACCGAGGCATCGCCGACACCCACAGCCACAACCACACGGCATCCTCAGGCCTTCCCTATGGAGCTGCCTGGATCATGGGATCACCTTCTTTCCAAACCTTAACAAAGCCCAGAAGCACAGCGGGCGGCTGCTCACTCCTTTCCTCCTAAAATGTAGCTAAGCAATGAATCCCGGCTTTCCTGAGGCTCACAGGGAACAGGGAAGAGGTTGGATCCATCCACCTCCTTCCCAGTTTCTATTTATCTGCCTATGGAAAACGCTGGGAGGTGTCTGGCAGAAGCGATATTCCGATACCGGGAACGAAGTGAACATGTGTACGCAGTTGTTTTCCCTGACTGGGCTCCCTGCAGTTCTTCCAGAAGGTTAATAAATGCTATGCAAATCCTCTTAAATGGCCGTGTTTACACCAGAGCTTAGCGGCTCCAGCCACCTCCTCTACTTTTAACTCCCAAAGTTTTAGTGCAAAAGGAGGAATTTGATTCCCCTCCCTCTTTAGAGCGGGAGAGGTTTTGGTTCGTGCTTTTGTTCGGCTATCAAAAAAAGGACATCGGCAAGGGGGGAAATAAAGTTAATTTGCCTTATGGAAAAAAAAAAAGGAAAAAAAAAAGAAAAAAAAAGGAGGAAAAAGAAAGAAAAAAAAAGAAAAGGAAAAAAAGAAAAGGAAAAAGAAAGAAAAAAAAAGGAAAAAAGAAAGAAGAAAGAAAAAAAAGAAAGAAATAAAAGAGAAACAAACCCAATGTTTTGCTTAAAGACAAGAGGCTACTGTAGTGTGCAAATGAATGATTAATAAGGATAAGAAAAACTTAGTTCACCAGGGCAAATGCTGGAGAACAGCTCGTTTAATCACCGGCAGATTAGCTGCGAACGCCAAGTGTCTGCCGCAGCGCCGCCTTAGCTCGGGCTGTGTTCTTTAATGCCTCTCTAACCTTTCGGTGTACATTTGGTTTAAAATCCAAGTCCTTAAACGTTGGAGTGTTTAATTTTTTATTTTAAATACGTTTCTATTTGGCTTCTCCCGCCCCCGCTGACTTTTAGAACGCGGGAAGGCGCTGGGAGTCGTGTCACCTTTGCAGCTATTGCCAGGCTGGCCTTGTGTCTTTGGGGGAGAATCGGATTTCCTGAGGGACGGGCTCAGCTTTGGCAACCACCGACTTCTCTCTCCTGATTTCATTTTCTGGCAGCACTGAGGCTGCCCTTGCGTAACTGTCCTTGTGAGAACCAAGAGCGTTGAGTCGGTAGCAGGAGGAGAGTCGTCCAGCTCGGAGCGAAGAGCCCATGTAAGGGCTTCTCGCGAGCAGTATCGTCATCGCAAGCGGAGGATCCCATTCGTCGAGGTGCTTTTCAAAAAATATGATTTCTCTTGCTCGTTGTCTCAAGGTTGTTTTGTTTTGTACAGGTTGTATTAACCCTTTGCATTCGGGATGGACACGGGAGTTTTGTATTACTGAGGTCTGAGCAGCTTTCCAGGTGCTCAGTCAACAGCATCACCCGTCGCCTCCCGCTTGCAAGGCCAAAAAGGGAGGCTCTCCCACTCCCTTTTACAAGAGGAGGGGCTATTTGCCCACATCATCTAAGTAGCCTGCCCTGGGTGATCCTGCTCTGGCAGAGGGGTTGGACTAGATGATCTCTAGAGGTCCCTTCCAACCCCTACCATTCTAGGATTCCATGATTCTCTGCAACTACTCGAGCTCCAGTTGACTCGCTTGAGCGCGGACAACTGCAGCTGGGCGGGACACGCATAAAGCTATTGGTGTAGGAAAAAAAAAGAAGATTTTGGCCAAACAAAGGTGCAGAATTGGTGACTGGATTAGGGCTAAAATCGATACAGAGAGCTGGGCGAGAATCTCTTTGTTATTCACAGTGGTTTCCATGAGCCAGCCCTGGTCATGGAAGCACCGTGGCCTCTTCAGCCTCGTAGCGTCGTTCCCCACAGGGAAGTTCTGTGATAACAGGATAAGCAAGAGGCAATTTCCCTGATGCCCCATCAACATTTGATTTCTGCTCAGACTCCCAACTTAAAGAAAAATACCGTTTGGAAAAGGCTGGGTGAGCGGCAGCAGAAATGTTGTCAATGCTACTTCAATGTAATGCTAATAATTGTATCTGGGAGAGAACAACCCCAGGTACCAGTGTAGGTTGGGGACTGACCTGTTGGAGAGCAGTGTAGGGGAAAGGGACCTGGGGGTCCTGGTGGGCAGCAGGATAGTCATGAGCCAGAAATGTGCCCTTGTGGCCAAGAAGGCCGATGGCATCCTGGGGTGGATTAGAAAGGGTATGGTCAGTAGGTCAGGAGAGGTTCTTCTCCCCCT
>VWZK01003749.1:0-21449 GCA_013396935.1 Baryphthengus martii | reverse complement strand
TTTTTTTTTATTTATGTGTGGCAGAGGAGTAATTGCATCTTCTTTGTGTTTGTGTAGTAATTTTCTTCATAAAACTAGTACTATGGGGGACTACAAGACTTGATTTTTAGACTAGAATTAGTATCAGGTAGAATTAACCCAATCTTCTTGAATTATCTATTTTCTTTGATATTCAACCCTATCCTTAACACAAAATGTCCTCAGCTTCCACATTGTAATGAAAATGTCAGAGACAAAGCAAGTCTTGGTAGTGTTTCAGTCCCAGAACTATGGTGATGTACACAAGTGAAAAAGTTCTGTGGTTTTCAGTTAAATGAGCTGGAGATTAGTACTCTTACTTGTGATTCCAGTTGAGGATAGTAGTATTAATGGTCTTAGTCTGAGTAACATTTGCACCTTTCAGAAGGTTATCTTTTTTTAAGATAAATTCATAGGTTTTGGAGAGAACCTTTCCTGTACTCTGCTTACTGTGGTACACGTTACTGCAGTAATGTTCTTACTTAAATAGTGTATCAGAATCAAGAATGCTGTTTACGCAAATATGACTTTTCAGTTGAGAAATTGTCTGATTAATACAGAATATCTTGATTTATGACAATATGGGATTATTAGTTGCCCTTCATTATTCCATGATAAACTATCAGGAATAGACTAAGTAGTTTTCTGCAAAACAGAGGGTAAAAGAACTGGTGTGTTAACATATCCTGACCAGATGCTATGCTATATTTGCATGAAATTCACATTTTTATTGAATCATTGATGATGCTACTTTTTTTTTTTTTAATTTGCAGTAATAAGAGAGAATGAAGTAACTATTAACTTGCTTATCAAGGTCAACAGTACTTCACTGTGCCTCATTCTGTTTTACTCCTCCCTTTTATTCCTCTTACTATTACTAGTAATACTGAGGTATTTTTAAAAATAGAACAGGATTACATCTCTCTGAAATGATTTACCATGTGTTTTCATTTACCAGTTCTGCAAAGCCTTTACTTTTTATTTCTGTTGTTGTATACTGAATGTTTTTTCCTCTTCAAAACTTTGGTTCCATCTTAGCTACTGTTTCAGGCATGGTTACATATTTATTTTGCATATATTAAAGCTTATTTATCCATAGATTGACTAAAATTCTAAACATGCATATGGGTTTAGGGGAAGGTAATATAAAAGATGGGTAAAAGAAATTTGTTACAAACCGATTTTTATTATAAAGGAACCTGTACTTATTTCCTTGGGACTGGGAAGTCTCCTAACTTTGTTCTTTTGAAATCTGTTTTGAAAACAAGCATTTCTCAGTTACTTAGTAGTTGTTCCTCTGTTGCAGATGTGTTTATATCTTCCGTTAATTGTACTTGGTCTTTCTACCTGTCTTTTGGTGCTTATAAGCTTCTGTGCATTCCCTTAAAGTGAGAGGAGTGGAATTGGGAATCCCATGTAATGTTATCAAATTTTAAAAAGCAAACGAACGCCATGACAATAATGTAACGTTTTCAAATGAAGCAACTCAATCTGTACTCCATGCATCTAAAAACTGAACTTGTGAGGTAGAAAGGTGCATCTGTTCTGCTGTTGCATGCTGTTTAACCTCAAGGCTCACATAAAATGTGTATTTCAAAAGATCCTGACACATCTGAAGTAAAAACTGTATTTTTTTCTGTTTTTAACAGTGGCTTGTCAGACTCCTTCAGTCAAAACTTTCAGTGGAGTCTAACATGAGAAAGCATGTTCAGACAGGACTGCAGCCACTCTAAACAAAAAATCATACAGCTGCCTTTCAGTTTGAACAGGTGAACTATGCTTGTCGATCCAGTTGTATTTCACTGTCAGAAACATGGTTTTGGGACAGGGTTTCTTTGTTGTGTGTTTGTTTTTTTTCTTTTGGTTTTGTTGTTAGTTTTTTTATATAATGTGGACGATTATGGGGACTAAGGGAAGCTGAAGAAGGAGGAGAGGTTCTACAATTGACAATCTCAGTTTTCCACCTGGACACTTTTAATTTTCTTGGTTTTGCTGCAATTCTGCAAGCTTCTGGAAATAGATGAATACTTCTATAAAAGTGTGATTGCAATGCAAAAAGAAAAACACATCCTAAGATTTTAATTAGAAAAATATTTACTTAAAAGCACTTAACTATATTACCGTTATTCTTGGTCATCTCTTTTTTTTTTTGAGCAAGTAACTACATATTGCATGTGATTTAGGTCCTTAATATGAAAAATATCCTTTCTTAATACTTTTTCTACCTTTTTTCTCCCCGTAAGATGAAAGTGTATTTTAGCTATGGTTTTAAACATCGGAAGGTTGTATCTATGCAAAAAGACTCATTGCTATAATCTGTGGTCATGCTGTGATCTAGGTGTTGCAAAGAGAATGAAAGGTTTAGATAGTTGATGAGATGAGTTTCTTTGAATACTTCATTTGCTTTAGTAACTTTAAATGGATTTGCATATAGTAGCTGTCTAACGTGATTTTCAAACTGTGCTAATCAGCTTTCGGGGAAAAATTACTTCGCTAATTATGAGTGGCTCTTCAAATTCAAGTTGTGGTATTATTCAGTGTCCTCCACACATTTCTTGTTCCCCTTCTCTTTTCTTTTTTTCTTTTTGATCTGTGACCATGAGTACTTTTAAGAAAAATATTTTTGGCTGTAATCTGTTTATCCCCCTATTTTTACTTTGTTAAAACAAAATCAGATGAAGTCTTGGGGTTCCTGACTAGTGCGTTCTGCTTGGAAGGAGCCATGAAACAGTGGATTCAAACTGCAGTAAATATTGACTAGATCTCTGAGTTGAGCCTTGCTCAAAGCTCACTCTGAAGACTTGAAAGGCTCCTATTGTTTCTTCTCAGTCAGCACTTCATAGCCAAGGCTAAAGTATGCATGTGTTAGGAGAAGACGAAAGGCAGTGAGGGAAATTAAACGATGAACACAGCTGAAGGCATAACTGCTTAGTGCAGAGGAAAGGGAAGCCTCCCAAAAGAAAGGGAGCAAGAACTTGCTGTGGATTGCATAAAGCTTTGCAGAAGTTGAATACTGAACACCATCCATCCTCTTCCTGTGTGAAGGGCTAGATGGACACAGACTTAGCATCATTTAAGCAGCATATGAAGAAAGGATACTGACTTTTTCCTTCAGGAGATGGTTCCTGCCAAAGATTCTGCAATCCTTTGTGAACAACTAGTCAATGAAGGTGGATCCTTGGGCAACTGTCTCTCCCTCACTGTTTGAGGCTCTAATCAGAGCAATAATGGATGAAGTATTTTGGAGAGTTTAACCGCTGCGGTTCTGTTCCATGTAGTTGTTGTCTTGACTGTACATAAGGAAGGCAAGATGCAGAGGATGTAGTTAAATTAGGCCACTACTTTTTATTAATTTATTTGGGAGCACAGCTTGATAATAAAACACAGGCTGCAGATTGTTGTGCTTTGGTTGACCAGTCCATCCTCATCAGAGAAGCTTCTGCCAGCCAGTGCAAGGCACATGATGGACCCTTGCTCTGAGGCAGGATGGGGAGCTGTCTCATCAGTTCATATCCTCCTGTTCCTTTTCTGTTTTCCTTAGGAGGATTTTTTCCTAAGTTCCTTTCAAATTCTCTTTTTGCCAAGATATTTCACCTCTTTATAGGTTGAGTGCTTGTGTTTGATTGGGTGGGTAATACTGCCTACTGCATTACATTCACGTGAACCAAATCTCCGTATGCATGTAGATCACTCGCGGTGATGAAAGCGAGATTAATCTCACCAGGCTTCCTAGCTCCCTCCCTCCCTTCCCACCCAAGAAGGCCTTTTAAGAAAAATGTGATTAATATTGTACCTGCCATCACTCTTAAGAAAAAAAAAAAATCTTTCCCGCTGATTCATTTTTGCTTCTAGATAGGTGCTTGTTGAATGTGATGAAAGAGATATGTCTCACACATTTCACAATGGTCAGCTGTCCTCCTCCCTTGCTGTTTTGTCTCAGTTGTGTTCTCCATTCCCTCCTGTCCTTCAGTCTAGATGATGTAAAGGAGCTTCAAAGGACCCATGACCTCCTTTTCTTCCTACTTGCTTGACAAAGCCTTCCCCTCTGTGTTTAAGATTACGGAAATGACAGTGTATCTATCTCATTATTGTAAAGCATATTGGGATAGTTTGAATATGAAAGGAGCTGTATAAAAGCAAATTCTGTTTACTCTCTTCAGATAGGAATAGGATTGTCTTGTTACTGCACTGCTCCTTTATGTAGAAAGAAGTGCTTGACACTGTGCTAGTAACAACGAGATTACGCTGTGCTTTGCTTGCACCCTCTAGCAGCACTATAGCAGGAAGAAATCCAGTCTTCAAGGGTAGGGTAGAAGTTGAAACAGGCATGAGAATTACCTGAAATATTACCTGAATATACTGTTCATAAGAAACTTCAAATACAGTGCCTTAAAGCTAGCACAAATGCATAGTTTTTCAAGCTGATAGATACCAGTATTATTTCAAAGCCAGAAAAAAACACTTTTGATAAATAGATAACACATTATTATAAATTACTGTGGAGCAATGAGATTGAATTTTAGTTAACCAGGATTTTCATTTCACTAGAGATCAGCTGATTTTGTAGAATATTTAAAATATAAAATCTGTTGGGTTGAAGTAGACTCCCACCCATCCCATGCAAAGATTTTTTTCTCTAATGAGAAGAATGCTTTATGTAAATATTGTATCCTACTCACCAGATCCTGTTCAAGTTCCTTTACTTGAAGACAGAAATATTTAATTGAGGCTTTTATAGTTGTTATGCAGAGGAAGGTTTATGAATTATTTTTTTTGCAGTGAATCTGTTTGCCATTGAACTACTATTTTAGACACATAACAGATTTACATCTTGTTAGTTTTCCAGTTTTAACCATTACTATATTTTCTTCTTTCTTAGAATTTAAACCAACATCTGGAAAGTATATTTTACTGAAAACCACTGCATCGCAGGCTCCAACTTGAAAAAGTTAAACATCGTTAGAAATAATTTTTGTGCATGCCTGAAATGCAAAGTTACTTTCAATAAAGCCAGTGTAAGGAAGCAAGTAACGGGATTCTTGTCTAGGAACTTTTCTTTCCTTTTTTAATATCATTCTCATTTGTGTGTATGGCTCCATTCCTTCTTCGTCATCTAACACAACAATTCTAATATTATGATTGATATTTTACAGACAGGAAAAATCAGAGTTACTGCTTCTGCAACAATCAGAACAATTCTTTGTTACATGAACCACAAAATTTTTATTTTAACCTTAAAACATGTGTATATGAGATAGCATAAAATGCCTGCGTTTTGAAACTCTTTATTGTTCCGACTTGAAAACAACATATTGTACAAATTATCCCTCTTTTAGCTTTAAAATTTAGTGTAGTGTTGTTTCTTTGTACTTGCCAAATCAACTGTTCTGAATGACACTTATTTGTGAATTGACTGGCTTTTATTGAAAAATAATGACCAATCAAAATTGTAATGTATTTACGTGCTCTTTTTTTTCAGCCTCATGTTAAAAAAACAACCCAGTGATTGTGTTCCTTCACTACTGTAGCTGATATTTCAGCTGCAACCATGACTTTTTTTAGAAAGCTTTTAAGTCTTGGTAGGAATACGGTCTTAGGGATTTTTTGTCTCTGTAATGCTACATTTGCCTGACAGCTTCATAATGCAGCTTTATTTTGTACACTAAAATTCTAACCACCTTTTTTTTCCCATTTTAGCAGAAGTGAGTTTGAAAGACAGGTAGTTGTTGGTACTTACCTCTGTTCATTGAGTTGCATCTGTTTTCTTTAACATTTCTTGTTTTTTCTTTGTTCTGTAAACATCTATCTGAATTTCAAATGAGTATGCTAACTGTACTGTATTAATGCAAACTATTCTCCTTCACATGCAGTCTTTCCCACTGTTTCTCTTAGAAGTTCTACATCTATCTTTCCTGTTTTATGATAACAAAATTTTATTATGTACAAATATTATCACAAAATTGAATGTGTTGGGTTTTTTTGGTTGTTATTATTTTAATCTAATTCTACCAGTATTTTCTTAAAAGAACTTAAACAATTATGTTGTAAGGGCTGGGAAGAATTTAATTTCTCCAACACTTTTCTCAAGAAGTGTGCTTTGTGTCATAGTAGTAGTCTGCAGAGAACAAAACAAAATCACATGATGACCTGTTAGGCATGTCTTCATGAAGACTGAAGCAATGGATGCAGGGCCAGGTGGCAACATAGAATTGCCTAGTGCAATTGCCTAATGCACTGTTAACCGTTTACACCTTTCACATTGAAAAGACCTGCTTGAGAACAAAGGGAAGAAAACCCCTCATCGTGCTTGCAGGTACTGATTTTCGGTTCAGTTTCACTGTAATCAGCTTCCCAGTTTGATTGGAACAGCCTGTTTCCTATGGTATTGTAGCCTTTCTATGAATTCATTGAACATGATGAAAAGCGGTTCTCCTAGAGCACAGGGTTTGTGCCCAGAGAATCTGTTGCTTTACATGGATTAATCAGTCATGTACATGATCCCTTAACTGAACTCAGGTGTCTTTGTCTCCTGTGTTTTAAATTCAGAAATGAGTTGAATTCTATGTTCTTCTATCTTTGTCTCTGAACCAGATTCACTTGTTCATTTGTGTCTAATGAGAAATGTAAAATTGAGGTTTAGCAGAACTAGGCTTAACTTGGTTTGATTGGTCAGAAACAATAGCAAACAATGTTATTGTAATTAGCCAGCATAATTTTATTTCTTGACAATCCAATGTTGAGTTTCATTGCTATATTTTTATTGTAACAAGAAGATAATTTAGGATATGAAATTCAGGACAATATATAAGTGTACATTTTTGTTATGATGCATTTTTATTATTCTTAGGAAGAATTACTAAAATTTGTGCCTTTGCCCACACTGGGGATAGGTGTCTATATCCTGTATGTATATTTAATATATTCATTTGAAAAAACAGTTGTGACTTAACACCAATGAGATAAAAGCAGTTCTTACCAAACTGCTATGTCTAAGCCAGGTTCCTTCTATATTTTTGTATTCTTCACATATGTGTGGTATGTCTTACTTCCATATTTCTTATCTAACATAGAAGTTTTAATATTATGATTGATGTTTTACAGCCATTTACATCAATGAATGTTCCTTATGAAGCAGGTTTTTTATAGTACGGGGTCCAAAACATTCATGGACATTTTCTTTTGCATGATTATATATCCTGTTGTAAAGTATTTGAGTGGCTGTACCGAACAGCATAACAACGTATGAACTCCATGGATTCCTGAAGATCTCCATTGTAGTCTGTAGTCTCTTATCTGAACTAAAAGTTCAGAACATGTTTTTTTGTCCTATTGTGCACAGAACATGAAAATGCTTATTTAATTTCTGCGGATGTTAGACACATCCAAATCATCCTTAAAAAGCAAATGCCTTGAGAGGGTATTCCCTGGTTTGACATAAGGTTCTTACTAAAGTCTGTGGTAACTGCCTTGTGGACCATCAAAATTTGTACATATTTTACAATGATCTGTGTGAGTTTCAGCATCTGAGATTCATGATATCTGGTCTAGCACTCAGCCTTAATGGAAAATGAAGAAAATGATACAGACTTATGTATGCACATTTATGCATAAGAGTTACTCTTATTGGTTGTATTTTTGAAAAAACGTCCTGAAATTCTGGTCTAGTATCTGTAAAAATACTTAGAACTTGTCATGTAAGTGCCTGTCTAATCGGACACCTCTCTAAAGAACAGGGACATTGTAGCATTTTAGAAAAGTATGAAATTGTGTAAAGCTGATTTTATTTGTATTAATTGAGATATTGTCATATTTACGCTTAAAATAGTTTAAAGAAATGTGTAATTTATAATAGACTTTGTCTTGATTAGTAAGGAAAGAGGTAAAAGTGATTTGATTTTTCTGTCTTTGCTGGGGCAATCAATCTCTGACATACTTGGAAATACATTTACAAAAGTGGATTTTGCAAATATAATGCCTCAAAATACAAAATTTGTAGTTTTCAGATGGAGAATAGATACATCATTTTATCCTTAGATGATGAATTACATTCATTCATAGTATTTAAGAAACCAAATATATGTAATGACTTTCAACTTTATTAATACAGAATTTTAAAATTCTGGCCTCTAGAATATTTATTTAAATCCTGTTTAAGCTATAACATTTTCTGAAGATATGAAAACTGCACATTCAACTTCAGTTTTGAGTACGTTTTTGTTCTAAAATACTGCAACTGACCAGGTCATAGTCTTCATTTTCCACAGCCTCAGTTTTCCAGATAGATGTTCAATAATGCCTTTTCCACAGCTTGTTTAATTGCTGAAATGAGAGAAAGTTTTCACTTTCTTGGTGAATTATAAAGCACAAACACAAAAATCCCTACATTTTGGAAGGGTTAAAGATCTTCATGAAGGATATTAGAATATAAAGAAGTGTAGCAATGTAGTGCTTGTTTGAAGAATTCGAGCCAAGGTGTCTATTTATCTCTAATGGAGGATGACAATGAAGGATTTAAGAAGTCATCCCACTTATTGTCTCCAACACAAAAACCTTCCGGCTACATCTTTCAACTTGCTTCACTACTTTTGAAGAAGCAATAGGCAAAGTGCTGAATTTTTATTAATCAGCTTAACCTAATGAGATGAAAAGACCTTTTCAGAATTATAGGGGAAAAGATAGGCACAGAAAGATGGTTTTGAGTTCTTTCGCCTCTAGAAATTTTCTTCGTACAAGCTGTGAAAAGGCAGACCACTTCTGCTTCTGGTTTCCTCACCTGCCTGCCTTGTTTTGCTTTCTTATCTAATTTTAGCTGTAAGAATATGTTTGTGAGATGTTTCTCCACTTCCTCATCCCTTCAGGAATAAGTAAAAGGAAGAAGACTTAATGTGGTTTTGGGGTGGAGATACGTTTGGGAACAGAGGCAAGAAAGCCTAAGCTGATAAAACGTGACTCTTCTGATGGGGGCCCTGTTTGGATAACTTGCCTCTCCTGAATTCTTCTTTTTTTCTTTTCTTTGTCATTCCCCCCCAGCTCCCTCTCCTTTTCTCTCTCTTGTCAAGCCCACTTCATAAATGGTAGCAGCTGGAGATCTTTTTAGTGGCATTCAGGGATTACTGCCCTTCAGGATTTTAATAAGCCTCACTGCCTGAAATGCCTGTGAGGGTGCACTCTGAGACAATTGCCATTCAGGGCTGGGATTGAGAGCCCTTCATGGCCCAGATGGCCAAGGAGCTGTGGACAGGCTGATAGCATTCCCCAAACAACAGATCACTGGAGCAAAGAGAGGGGTTTTTTTTGGTGGTTGTTTTGTTGTTGTTGTTGTTGTTGTTGTTGTTGTTTTCCCTATGGTTGGTTAGGGTGAAGGGTGGCGAGAAGGAGAAAAGGAAGCAAATAAGGGGTTCTATCACCTCGCAGTTAATCAAAGCTAAGTTTTCTCATCCTCCTATACAAAACTGGATTTAAACTGTGATCTCTTAAGAGCTGCAATTTGAAGTTACATATCCCTATTCACTGTAAAGCAGCTGCTCTTTGTAATTTAAAAGCACAATACCCCTGATTATAAGGAGTATTTCTTAGCTGCCTCCACAGGAAGAAATAACCTGCGAAGGGCTAGAACAAGATCTCTTCTTACTTTAGCACTGGGAACAGAGGACAAAAATTGCAGGCAAAACTAATGGGTAGCTGTGGATTTCTGGGACAGTCTGGAAAATATAGCTGATTAACAGACAGCAAATGTTTGGCCAGAAGAAATTGCTCATTTAGGTTTGCTTTAACCTGTGGCATGACATGGCTTCTAGATGAAACACATGGAAATGCAGTAGTGGACTTCTGAAAATACTTTTTCCTTGGATGAAATTTTAGCCTCTGAAATAAGGATGTGCAGGATTTAGGAAAGAAAGATTGGAGTTGTTTTTACAAGGAGCACTCCTTAGTCACTGAAGTGCTTGCAAAGCTTATTTCAGTATAGCCAGAGCATATTGGTCTTGCAGTCCTGTGCGAAAAGTGGGAAATGTAGCTTATTAGCTGAACAGCTGTTCTCTGTCTGGATGGACAGACATTCATTTTTTAATCTTTGGACACCCTGATGGCAGAAAAACCAATTTGTGCCTCTTCATATTAAAGTTAATATTTATGATACAGAGCTCAATTGCTGCCCATTTACTTTTGACTTCATTCTTTTAAATCATATTTAATAAGAAAATAAAATGCATCATGTCATAAAAAGAGAGAAATTACCTTAAATAAAAAGCATACAGCTGGACTGTCTTATGGCTGAATAGTCTGGATGAATGGATCTAATTCTGTAGTTATTGATCTTGAGGTTTCTTCTCCCATACCCTAGTAAGCTGTAGCAAGTTAATTTGTGAAATGGCTGAAACTCCAAACTTTTTTTAGAGTATTTTATTACTCTCTGAGAAAAAATAATAGATATGAATTGGTAGAAGAAATTTTCATGTTGTTAATGTGTATGTAAACAGCTCTGCTTCATAAATGGTTGATTTCAAAGAATTACACAAAATTAAAGTAGAATGGTAATTTCTTACTCTAGATCATGTGGCAACGACTAGGGCACAGAGAAAGGTCCTTCTGTTTGTTTTAACCTTACTGAACTCTTCCTCCTTCCTCTGAATATTCAGGTTCTCAAGTAGTGTAGCTATGTTGAGGGACACCTTTGTTGTTAAGAAATCACTTGTAACAGAAATACTAATACAGGAAAACAGTTCACATGAAGACGATGTTTCATTAGCCCCTTTGAAACTGATAAATATGATTGCTTGGATATACTCCCATTATGAAACTGAATGATCAGCCTTATTTCTCTCCTGCAGTTCCATCACATCCTTTTTTTCCTCTGCACTTAAGTTTTACTAGGATAATAAAATAATAAAAAAAAATAAATTCATAAATCAGAGAGTATTTGACTTTAGTAATGGATGCAGGTTGCTCTCATGTTAACAACTCTGGTATCAGTGGCCAAATGAACAAGACAGTCCAACTCTTGTAGAAGTTTCTGTGTGTTACAGATAATGAAAAAAATTCTGATTGGCATACTTTGATGAGTAGACTTACTGAAATAATTGGCATAATCATTAAAGTGGGTAAGGGGAGTAAAATTTGTGCAATTTTAAGAAATAACACCATGTTATGTATTATCTTTCGAATCTTCAAATTCCATTTGCATGAGAGAAAACATAAATTAAAACAATTATTTAACATTGAAATGAGACCTGTTCAATTTGAATTCATAAGACTGGAAAAAGAGCTAGAGATTACTTGTGTATATAAATAGCACTTCCAACTGTGGTATGTGGTCTGACACTTCTGAGAACATTGAGCATTATGCCCTACTACATTTCGGCTGTGGGTTGCAGGATGTGTAGTTTCGTGCTGAAACATCTAGACTTTTATTTTGATAACAGGTACATGTGTTATGTTACATGTGGTAGTAATTGTGCTTTTCAGGGAAATCAGTGTGATTCACTGATTGTCCTAGAATTGGATGAATGTAAGACTGGACTAACAGTATCAACACAAAAGAGGCTAAAGCTTTAATTAGGATGTGTAGAACTAGTTAGAATAACAGTACAGTGGTTCTATGTGTCAATGTGATACTAAATTTGTTTTATAAGCTCTTGGCTTTGCTTATAATTTTGGATCATTTCAAGAAAATTCTGGTTTCTGGTATGTGTGATTTATGTCAGGAATGGTGTATTTTCAGAAGGACTTCTCGTCTGTAATGTCCTATGTATCCTCTCATCTCTGAGCATTGCTGCAATGTTCAAATATTGATCAAAATAAATAGTTAAGCTCCTGTATGATATTTCTTATAAAAGATTTCTCAGGCCATGTTCAATATCTAGGTCCCTTCTCAGTGTTCAAGGTTTTGCCAGATTTTTTTTTGATCTCTTTTTTTTTTTTTTCCAATACTACGATAGGTCTATTTTTTCATACATTAAGAGGTGAATTTCTTACTCTTTGTCCTCTATCAAGAATCTTTGTTGTAGCAAAGAATGCTTGAGCTACATGCAGACACAGGATTTGAAATATAGTTACCCTATTTGAAGGCCTTTTTGTAACATATAAAAACATATAACACTAGAATATTTTTATTTCCGTTCTTCTATCTTCCAGCATGATGTATATGATTTTAGCCTTTTTGAATTTCAGTGCCAGCAGACAATGTATGCAGAATAATTTACCTGGCAGTGTCTACTGCTGCCAGGTCTAGAAGCTTGATGGAGTCATGGAACAGTGTTACCGTGCTTGTCATTCTAAATGTCATGGGCATTTAGCTGAGGACTCCTACAGCCTGAAAGGATTCTCTCAAGTTTTTGTTTTAAAAAGAGGTACAACCATTATTTAGAATTTATACATTTTTCCTAATTAGTAATATATGCCATGAATTAGTTTTTGGATCCTAGTATCATAAAGGCAGATGCATAAAAAATTGTTTTGCTTTCATTTATCAACAATGTTGACAGTCCTTCTGTGTGTTTTGTATTCCTGAATAGTTGCAGAAATCATTGTGGAAATACTTAGTGGAGATCAGATGGATAAAATAAACACAGTTAAAAGATGTTTGATAGACCATTGCCATAATCTGTAGATACTATTTATAAACTTAACCAGCAATTTTGAATCTCTTTCTAGTGGAAGTAATAGTTTAACATTCAAATATAAATTATTTTGTTAACATGTATTTCCTTCAACTATTGTTCTGTTAAGTACAGAATGCTGTTCTGTTAAGCGATAAAAAGTGTAATTTCACGTCAGAACTAAGATTTTGGACTTCTGCCTCATGTCTTTTAAGTCTGTGTTTTTAGATTTCTGTTAACAGAGAAGGGAGTTGCTATCTAAGTGTTTCCGTGAGCACATCCAGACCATGCTGTTCAAAGCGCTGTCCCACAACACAATCTGATACACTATAAATGACCAACATTTTTAGGTGTCCTTCAGTGAAATGAGATGATAGTGTTTGTCTCAGTGTGTGGGAAAATTAAGGCAATCCTAAAAATGTGGTGAAAGTTAGCAGTTAATATGACTCTTTTTGAAAGTGTTCTATGGATATAGTTCCCCGTTGTATGTTAGGAGCGATTGTTAAATTAGCAGTGTTTTTCTCTGTTTTATGAATTAAGCACATTTCCTCAAAAAAATAAAAAAGGAAAATATTTTTTAACATTTAAAAAACTAGAGGAGAAAACATTTCAAAGAATCCATCGAAGTCAGGCCCTTGACATTGAGTCTGGTTTTATACATCAGTGAATGAAAGGCACTTAATTGGTGTTTATTCACTCCAAGTGTCCCAAACAGTAAACAGGGATAAAAGTGTTCAGAAGTGTCTGCACGTCATTTCCTCGCAACTTGCCATGACTCCCTGGTGCTTCTGGTTTTGTCGGATTATTAAGTCTGTGAAGGAAGAGATAAAGCATTTCCTTGTATTGAATTTGAGCACGCTCTGTGCTTTGGGCTGAATGAAATATTAAAGGCTGTTTGCGATCTCACAGATGAGTAGGGCAGGCAAACTTTCGCACGCACAGGGTAGAGGGGGTTGAACTGAGGTAGAGACATCCATCATTCCAAATTTTTTAGCAGAGCTGTTCATGAGTGCTGATACTGTTTCCTTCCCGCATACAAGGACACTCCACACATAGAGTTGTGAATGACTACTTTTAATTGCTTTTGAAAGCATCTCTGGGCCATATGTAATTATTAAACCTTCCATTGACTGTGGCTACTTAAACTATTTCATAAATACAGTAAAAATCACTAATTGTAATGAATAATCTCAATTTAGCATTCCTCAAGCTGTGGAACCTGCAAGACATGCTTCTGCAAATGAAAGGGTGAGGATGATACTGCTCTCATTTTCATCAATAGAACAGATTAATTACGGGTGGGAAGGACAGCAATAAATGATAACAGTCCATATGGGAAAGTGAAATACTTTAGGATACTGGAGGTGCTAAAATTTTATAGGGTTAAGCTTATCATCCATCTTTATTTCTCGTTTTTTATGAATACATGTACTTTGTATACATGCTTACATACTAGCATACTGTCATGACGTACCTAACAAGATGGCCAGAGGATTTCTATAGTGTTAACTAATATTTTTAATACTGTCTAATACTACACAAATGGTAATTGTCCTATAATGTTGTCCATGGTAATTCTTCTTGATTAAAATTACCTTATACGTTGGCTCATTGCAGAGACATTTCATCCCATGGATGGCTGGTTTGGCCTTATCTGTCAACCTGTCTGTGTGGAACCAAACTGAAATGTGTCTATATTACTTAATGAGAAACATTGTCTTCAGTGTAGGGAGGTCTCCCACTATGAGGCTGTCGGCTATCTAAGCCCTAAAATGCATGATAATTACCGTGTCTATAGAATGCCCCTCGTTATGGCATATAAAATGCTTGGCTGCAAAGAACTGCTGTGTAAAGTTTGTGTGCTTCATACCAGTCAGTGTAAAATAAAACTCCTGGGTGAAAAATAAATAAATAGATATTATATTTGGTTTCATTTGCACATTTTTTGATGAAGGAGATTTCCAAGTTGTCTGGCAGCGGTACAGCAACAATTTCATGCATGCAGTCTTCACCACAGACAAACTTAGTGGCACTCCTACAGTCTGGTGTCTCCTATTCTGTTACAAATAAATGTGCTGGCCTTGGGAGAAATTTTGCACAAGGAGTTAAGCAAGGCTATTTGCTGTCGATCAATACTGGAAAAAATATGCTTTAAGAATCTAGTAACCTTCCACAGAAGTTGCTTTGAAATATTCATACAGCAATAAAGGTGCAAATCCTCCTTTATTTGAAGGGAACTAGGCAAAGATGTATCTAACAGGAGGAAATACGAAAACACTTTTTTTCTCAATTACCAATTGTTAACTCAGAGCAAGTAATGAAATTGTTTCAGAAAATAACTGCATGAATATTTATTGACTTTGGCCACACTGATTTGCTAAATCATATGGATGCTATTAAGGTTTGCTGTTTTAAGCAGCAACACCCACTGCCCCCCCTTCACCTCTTTCTTTCAATTGACATGGTCAAATCCCAACACAGTATTGAAACCACAGTTTGTGTATTTCAGTCATACATGTAATGGTTTCATATTTCTTAATTCTGTCCCCTTGGCCATCTCCACCCTTTGTATTTTGGAGTTTTAATGTGTATCATGACCCTTGGCTACGATGTGAAACTATGAACTGTGTTATTGTCTGTGCACTTTTGGTTCAAGCCTCATTTAACTGGAGTGTGGGCTATGTTTTTCAAGTGGAAACATTCCATGTATACTACATTACAATGTAAAATTATTAATGGATTTTAAAAGCAAACAAAAAATGTAAGTTAAAGCTATCTGTCTCATCTGCAGATTTTTTAACGGTCCCCTGGTTGTTTTAAAATAGTATATGCTAGAGCTGTCCCACATCTTAATACTGTGAAGGCTGGTGACAGAAATGCTGAATCATGCAAAGTATATTATGGAAAACTCAGAGCACATCTAAACTAATCCAGATATTGCAAACTTTTCTTTAGCCAATTTTATCTGAGGAGGGCCCTATTTTGACCTTTACCTATGCATTTTGAGGGAGATATCAGGTGCTCTGAGTCATGTACTAGGAGCAAAATTAAACTCTCTGGAATAAAAGTTGTAAAATTTGGTACATTTGTCTAAATGGTCTCATCAAAGTACTGGATGGCTGAGGAGAGAAAAATGGACTTTCTGCAGTTAAAACTACAAAGTCAAATTTTCTAATATGCTGTTCCTTAAAAAGGCAGGTTTCTCTTCCACTCTGAAGTAGCCTAAAGTTGTTTTATAATTGCCTTTTATAACTTTAACCTTGCATCCCTCACCTGAAAACCCATTTTTAATGTTCCCTTTGAATGAGTTAGAGGTGAGAGTGTCTATGTACCAGAGATGTAAAGAGTTTGACAACTTCCCTGGACCATAGACTGTGAAACTTTCATCTTCTTGCGTGTGTGACTGAGTGATTCTGTTTTCTAATTAAGAAACTATTTTTTAGCCCCCCCCTGTTGTTAGATCCAACAGCAGCATTGTGGCAGGCCCTCCACATCATCTGAATGGAGGAACTGTCAGTACGTTAAAAGGCTGATCCTTCCCTATGAGTGCATCGCATCTGCCAGCCACGTATCACTGCTAAAAGAAACATGGCACGCAGGTGTTTAAATTATTTACACTCATAATCGGCCTTTATGTTACATTGCTGAGCCAAGCCTCTGTTATTCTAGTGCATAATTGATGGTGCTTAGTAGTGGAAAAGTTAGAAAAGCAGAAGTAATGTGATGTGAAAGTTGAGCAAGGCAGCTCCAGCTGGCTCAGCCTGCCTAGGCTGAGCTGCCTGCACGGCTGCCTGGAGAAGGCAGAGTGACGGCCCAGGACTAGACATTGATTGTGTCAGGGACTTGATTTGGCGTTTGACAGTGAAAGGATTTCTTGAGCAAAGCTGCATGACTAGTGCGGACTTGAAGGCTTTAGTAGTTTGTTGCAAACCACTTCAGTATAGCTTTCAGAGGAATTAGAAGTCTGTATTCTCAGAAAAGGGTAGTTTACTGTGAATCTTGATTGATTTTGGATGGTATGATGACAGGTGCCGATGGATGATGAAAGGGTCATAGCTCCTTAGTCATTCTAGTAGAGAACTGTATAACCAGAAATCCTTCAGAAAAGCTGCAGACCTACAGAAATTCTGATCATTTTGTTGTACACAGGAAATCTTTCTCACACAAAAATAATCCAAAGACTGCGCCATTTTGAAATTATTTTTGTAATATTCTGGCTATCTTAGGTGCAAATTAGTCCAATATAGAATACACCAAATTATTTGAAAATAGCAATTATGTTATTTCCAGAAGATTCTGCTGATTTATAAAGCAACTTAATATCTCATTTCTGACAAATACTTAAATATTATTTAAACATTGTGTGTGATTTACAAATATGAGCTTGTTTTAGACATTCATTTCTGTCCTTCTTCCCCTTTGTTGCACTTTTTATAATTTTAAGTCAGGAGTTTTGTTTTTCTGTCTCTCCAGTATGCTACATCTGTCTTGCATGGTAATGCACCTCACACCATGATATGACAGAGGAGAAGTGATTGCTTCTCCAGTATGAAAATAAATAACCTTTTCTTAGAACAATAATTATCGCTGTTTTGGGCTTTGGCTTGTATCTAATAAAATCTGTAAAAGTTTAGTGCTAAATTATTTTGGAACAGCAAAAATTCCTTTGTTGCTAGTTTCTCTAGATGAATATCCTAATCAGCAAAACATCTCACATTTCTTTGTTGTTATCATCAGGACAAAAAGGATATTTCACCACAAAAACAAGGAGAAGTGGTCATAGTAACAAAATAAGTTAGTCAGGAAGTTACTGTGTTTTGTATTATTGATTTGTAGATACATTGAAATCTAGTGTTTAACTACCTGATGTAGTTGCAAGTATGCAAGTAGACCTCTTGTGTAACTGACAATGAATAGTGTTAAGAGCAGGACTTTCTTCACTCTTGTGAAAAGAAGGGCTGCAGCTTGTGTAAGCACTACCTGTGCCGCTGAAATGGACAGACATACTGTGGCGATGACTGAAATGAAACATTTCTGCACCTCACTTATTTTGATGGAAATTAATGCACTTCTGATAGTTGGAGAGCTTGACACAAACACAGTGTTTTAATGCACTTGAACTGATAATGTATTTTTATACTGGGTAGCACACTTTGTGTGCATGTTGTAAATGACCACACACTATTTAACTAAACTTCTTCTTCTATTACCATCGTACACAGACGTAGTGCTAATGCTGGCATTTACATGCTAAATGCTCACTCTGTGACAATCATTCAGGTGATAAAGTAGCTAATAAATTTTATTATTTTATCTGAGCAGAGAAAATGCATGTTTCATCCCCATTCATTGTTAAGAATAGTGCAGAGATCCCAAGTAATTTAATCCCTGTGCTTTAATAAGCTTGTCTCATTAATATTTCCTACATTAATTCTACCAAAAAGACCCCAAAAACCAAAGAACAAGGATAGAAAAGTGAATTAAGAAGACCTTGCAAAGATTGTTATGACAATAAAAATGGCAGAAAAATGTACAGAATTATACTTCATACAGAAAACATAGCCTTGTAACATTTAATGAAGCAATACAAATTCTTACAGCTTCTTTGATGATAGTGCTATAAAATATCCTAATAAGTTTTAAAGAAGGAAACCTGTGTCCTGTTAAAAATAATGACTATAGCAAAGTCCAGTGCCACAACATTAGGGAGGCAAAAAAGAGAGAAAGGTAATTAGACACTGAGTAAGAAAAATCCTCAAGCAATCTTTTTGCTTGGCACTGTATTAACCAAAAGCTGTAAGCACGTGATATTAAGGAGCATATTTTTTTCAATTAGAAAACATTCTGAAGAATTTGATCTTCTCAAAGTTACTCGCACACTGGAAATTACTTTTGTATTCCAGAATAAGGAAATCAGTGTTTTCAGATATGTACATGGCATTTGTGTGTTTATATCTAGTTGTACAGATACATGCTCATGCTTTTGTGTGTATATAATTGCTGTCAAGCCTCACATTTTTGTAGACTCTTTCTGTATCACAAGTGTATGAGTATCAGTATCTGAATCAAGAGATCAACCTACCTTTGGCTTTGGAAGAGAAGGTGGAAGAATTTGTGGTGAGAACTGGAGTCTGTTCTTCTTTGGCTTCCGCATTCTAATTTGTTGTTCAAAACATATACTTTAAACCAAAAGATTTGTACTCCTCTAGGTGAGTGAAGGATTTAGCACTGGCAGAAATTCATATCCTGTCTGCAAAAGTGTAATGGCAATGGTGACAGGCTATGTTTTAAAAGTTCTGTCAGGGAGGATCTCACGTGCCCGAACTTCAAAAATCCACATGTGTAGCCTGCTTCAGTAACTCAAAGTGCAGTTACTGTTTATTGTGTATTGTACAGCTTAGCGAGTTAGCAAATATAAGTAGCTACAGTTTAAGAATCATAGAATGGCTTGGGTTGGAAGGAACCATTAAAGGTCATCTAATCCAACCCCTGTCTAGTCTTTCTTACAGGAGTAACTTTTCAGCTCCAGTTTATTATGTCCAGGAACAATTCCTGGTAAACTTGTTTTCTTTTGCTTTAAAAGTAGCATATAATGGAACCTAGTTTATTTGTCCCTGAATTCATCTGAATGAGCGATAACAGCATTTTAGAGGGATTAACATATAAGTATTTTGAACATATTTATTTCTGCTTCCTTAAGTGCTGTAAACTGACATACTTCCTCTGGAATCTTTTGTTGCAAAATATATGGAACTGGGTTTTCTACTATTTAAGGATCTGGCTTTATTTTCAGTCTATCACTAAAAATCCCCTGGAATTCTCTGAAATGAGAGATAATCATGGCAGATCTCCTCTCCTTCCCATTAAAATTCAAATTCTTTACTAAAAATGTAAATCTGTGGTAAATCAGATGAAAATAATTTTGAAATTATTTGATGGATGCTTTCAGGCTTCTAATAGTAACACCCTGTGTAGACACACTTCTATTTCTTAGGTCTCTGAAACACATTTTCTTAACCATATTGTAATCTCTTTTGTGCCATGTATTACAAAAGATGTGGTTGGAAGCTCTGGTCCACAGAGAAGAATGGTAACAGAGATGAATGTGAGTTTCAGATATTTCAGTTTTGATTGAAATAGTATTGAAGTTAGGTATTTGATCCAAAGTTTTTAAAATAGCATATATCAATCTTTGAAACATCTTCAGGTATGGGCAACTAATATGTGTGAGTTTCTTAAAGCATCATTTACATCTCAGGACTTAAGCACTCTGAGGTTTTGTATCTTATTTTTGTGTTAACTTCTGTTTCTGGAACACTTTTTGTAAGACAGCTATATGTATATTATTCATAGTAAAAATTTTTATGTATGTAATGTGTATTTATAAAATAGCTATATATTTAGTAGCTATAAATATGTGAGGATACGAAATTAAAGAGTCTCCTTTCTACTTCCCCAGAAATAAAGATGGGCTCTGTTTTCGCAAATCTCTTTAGCCATGTAGCTTGTTAGACTGTAAGGAGAAGGCTCCGATCCTTTAATGCTTTGATGTACTTGTTATTTAGCACAAGGTTATCATGAATCTGTCTTGTAGAACAGCGTTTCTTATTTATCCAAAATTAAACTGTTAATCATAGAATCTCAGAATCATAGAATCATTTAGTTTGGAAATGACGTCTCAGATCATCAAATCCAATTTTAACCCTAACACTGCCAAGTTCCACTAAAACATGTCCCTAAGCACTGTATCTACACGTCTTTTAAATACCTCTGGGGATACTATCACTTGTTAC
Organism: Baryphthengus martii; assembly: GCA_013396935.1. Classification (NCBI taxonomy): domain Eukaryota; kingdom Metazoa; phylum Chordata; class Aves; order Coraciiformes; family Momotidae; genus Baryphthengus; species Baryphthengus martii. Next base: position 1,042 of record VWZK01003749.1, on the reverse strand, counting down.
TTGGGAAAAGAGACTGACACCCACCTCACTACAACCTCCTTTCAAGGAGTTGTAGAGTGCTATAAGGCCTCCCCTCAGCCTCATTTTATCCAGGCTAAACAACCCTAATTCGCTTAGCTGCTCCTCATAAGACTTGTGCTCTACACTGCTTCCCAGCTTTCTTCGCCTTTAGACATACTCCAGCACTTCAGTGTCTTTCTCGTAGTGAGGGCCCCAAAATCGAACACAGTATTTGAGGAGACATCTCACCAGTTCTGAATACAGAGGTACATTTGCTGCCTCAGTCCTGCTGTCTGTACTATTTCTCATACAGGCCAGGATGCTGCTGGCCTTCTTGGCCACCTGGGCACACCGCTGGCTCATATTGAGGTGGCTGTTGACCAGCATGCCCAGATCCTTTTCCACAGGCAGTTTTCCAGCCATTCTTCCCCAAGCCTGTAGCATTGCCTGGGGTTGTTATGGCCCAAGTGCAGGACCCAGCACTTGGGCTTGTTGGAGCTCATGTGATTCGCCTTAGTCCATTGACCCAGCCTGTCCAGGTCCCTCTGTAGAGCCTTCCTACTTGAAAGGCAGATCAACACTTCTGTCCAACTTGGTGTTATTTGCAAACTGAGGGTGTACTTGATCCTCTTGTCCAGATCTTTGATAAAAATATTGAACAGGAATGGTACCAATACTGAGCCCTGGGGAACGCCATTTGTGAGCGACCACCAACTGGATTTAACTTAATTCATCACTCTTTGAGCATGGCCATCCAGCCAGTTTTTTACCCAGTGAAGAATATGCCCATCCAAGCCATGAGCAGCCTGTTTCTCCAGGAGAATGCTATGGGAAATGGTGTCAAAGGCTTTACTGGAGTCTAGGTATACAACATCCACAGCCTTTCTCTCATCCATGAAGCAGATCACCTTGTCATAGAAGAAGATCAGGTTTGTTAAGCAGGACTTGTCTTTCATAAACCCATGCTGACTGAACATGATCACCTGGTTGTCCTGTACATACCATGTGATTGCACTCAACATGATCTGCTCCATAACCTTCC
>VWZK01003748.1:29849-40400 GCA_013396935.1 Baryphthengus martii | reverse complement strand
CTTGGGGGTGCTGGTGGATGAAAAACTGAGTATGACCTAGCAATGTGTACTCATAGCCCAGAAAGCCAGTCACATCCTGGGCTGCATGAAAAGAAGTGGTCAGCAGGTCGAAAGAGGTGATTCTGCCTCTCTACTCTGCTCTGGTGAGATCCACCTGGAGCACTGTGTTCGGCTTTAGGGCTCCCAGCATAAGAAAGGCGTGGACCTATTCAGGTGGGTCCAGAGGAGGAATACGAAGATGATCAGGGGTTGGAGCACCTCCTCTGTAAGGACAGACTGAGATAGTTTAGGGTTGTTCAAGCCTGGAAAAGAGAAAGCTCTGGGGAGACCTTATAGAGGACTTCCTACTTGAAGGGAGCCTCCTGGAAAGGTGGGGAGGGTCTTTTTCTCAGGGAGTGTAGTGATGGGATGAGGGGTAACAGTTTCATACTAGAAGAGGGTAGATCTATATTAGACATTAGGAAGAAGTTTTTTACTAGGACAGTGGTAAAACACTGGAACGAATTTCCCATAGAGATTGTGGATGCCTCCTCCCTGGAAGTATTCAAGGCTAGGTTGGATGGGGCTTTGAGCAACCTGATCCTGTGGAAAGTGGCCCTGCCCATGGCAGAGAGGTTGGAACTAGATGTTCTTTAAGATCCCTTCCAACTCAAACCATTCTGATTCTGTGATCATGTCACTTGAAAACTTCTCTAGTCTATGTTTAGGAAGGATCTAAAGGATTTCCATGGCATTTCTTCTAAAAAGACCCCTTAATCCAAAACAAGAATTGATGCCAATATAATGCACTTTATATTGAGGTCTCAAAAGTAAATGGCATTGCATTTAGTTGCCCATAGGTCATTGTTGGCTCTGCCTTACAGTATTAGAGTAAAACCTATTGGTACTGTGTAGGTCTCTTTGCAAAAGCCTATCACTCTTACTGAAGCTCTGCTTCCACTGATAATTGGAGGTATGTCTGCCTCTGCTCTCTTCCTGTGATTTCCTAGCTTTGGTGGCTTGGGGAGTTTTTTGTGGGGGAATGGGGAATAACGATGGAGTGGAGAAGAGGAAGGAAGACTAGTTAAGATTTTTTTCCATCTTATCTACAATTTGTATGAAAATGATTTTCAGAAATATGATTCCTGCTATGATAATATGTGGTACATTTGTGTAATGCAGATTTCAGGGCTTAGTGTAGTGTTCTCCAGGTTCTCCCATTTCTCAAAACAAGTGGTCCCTTAGAAGAAAGTGAGCAGTATTTCTTAATTTTGCTTTCATCATATTCTATTATGTTGAAGTAAATAATACCAAAATCATTCTTTAATGACAAAGAATAATGCAATTGGCTTTGGATACGCAGTTCTTTCTTAAGCAAATAGTCCTGTTGGCTTCATCTGAGCTTCAGGGAGGAGTGAAGATCCAAGGGAGAGTCAAGCTCCCAAAGGGTGAAATAAGCTCTGGTCTTTGCAGTAGTCCTATAGGGAAACAACATAGTGAGGGCTACCAGGGGCTTGGATGTGTTTGCCAGGAAAGTTCTGCTGAAAGTGAGCAGAAAAATGTATGACAGAAATGGACCCCGAGGTCAGTCAGGCCTTGTGAGAGGGAACAGGCAGGTTAAAGGGAGCTTGGGAGACCTCTGGAAGACTTTTGGAGGGAGGGTTAGAGCTTGACCGCAGCCAAGGATATGAAAAATTTGGAGACAAGCTTAAATAAACACTCTATTTCGGAGAAAGAAAGCGGAAGAGTCTGTAGGTTGCATAAGGTGCCTTGTGTGGTTTTTTCGTGAATTTGCAGGGCTGCCTAGTGAAATGTCAGAGAAACATAGAAGTCTGTACGTGTGAGGACTGCTGCTGGAATGCCAGTGGAAGGCTGAGCTTAAGGATAAATACAGGTGTCTTCTGGGGCGGAGGCAGCTGAGATATTGAACTGTAGTTCAGTATAGACAGTAGGTCTGCTCTGTGTATGCTGCTCACTCTTAACAGTACCAATTTTTAATTTTAATCTACTTTTTTTTTTAACAAGGAATTTGGGCTTTTGTGTTATTTGAAGCACTGATAAAGTTAACACATGTCATAGCATTTCCTGTGAGTATTTCTCTTACCATGTTGTCATGACATCTGTCTGTAATTTTGTATCTAAGTAAAAGTACCTGAAATTCCTCCTTGCCCTCCCAATATTTTGCAACTCTCTCAGTGTTTGTTTTGGTAAATTACAGCAGTGGGATTTTGGTAAAGTACAGAAGGAAGGTTACTTTTTTTTTCCTCTTCCCAAAATTATGTAAATGAAAGAGTAGTTCCTGTGTAGTTTCATACTAGAGAACAAAGTGTATATACACAGATTCTGACTATTGTTTTTAAAATTCTTTTGAGACATGAACTCAGTCCACAGCTTGTCAGAGACACAGGAATCTCCAGTTTTCTGCTGCTTTAGCAGTTGTAAAAATAAAATGTATGTGTGTGTACTTATTCCATAGACAATCTCTTGTTTAACATTTATTGAAGTGGATCTTCTTATGCTTGATGTGTATCTCGTGGACAAGCAACACGGGAGCTTTAGGGCCAGAGCTGCTCTCCCAGAGGGTTTGGTTTCATTTTATCACTTTTCTTTAATCTGAGTGCTGGACTGGTTTTCATTTCTCTGGTTTTATTGTCAAAATTGGGTGTTTGTTTATGCTCTGATTTGGTTTTGTATTTTTGAGAGAGGATGTAGCATATTGTTTCAGTGAGCCTATTAGCACATAGAACAGTTCAGTTCTGGGGANTAAAAATAAAATGTATGTGTGTGTACTTATTCCATAGACAATCTCTTGTTTAACATTTATTGAAGTGGATCTTCTTATGCTTGATGTGTATCTCGTGGACAAGCAACACGGGAGCTTTAGGGCCAGAGCTGCTCTCCCAGAGGGTTTGGTTTCATTTTATCACTTTTCTTTAATCTGAGTGCTGGACTGGTTTTCATTTCTCTGGTTTTATTGTCAAAATTGGGTGTTTGTTTATGCTCTGATTTGGTTTTGTATTTTTGAGAGAGGATGTAGCATATTGTTTCAGTGAGCCTATTAGCACATAGAACAGTTCAGTTCTGGGGAAAAAAAAAACAAAACAAACAAAACAAAACAGAAAACAAGACTCAGAGAAAATTTCCAGTAAGCAGGTAAGTAAGTTGAAAAGTATTTGTGCTGGATGTCTATGTCTAAGTGAACAAGTTATATTGTAAGCTATGTATTAATTTCCCTAGCTACGGTTTTGCTAAAGAGCTAAAGGAAATATGAATGAGAGGAATGGGGGCAGAATTGTTGATGGAGTAGGAAGGAGAAGACCTGTCCTCTGCACGAGTTGGGAGCTGGAGTAGAAGTATGGAGGCATACTTGAAAAAAGTACTTTGTGCCACAGAGAGAAAACAGTGTATGCACCACATGTGCACAAAGTGTGTTTACGCAACTGTGTATGTTTATGCTACTATGAAGGGCTGGTGTATATTTATGCTATTGTGACAGGGGAAGGTGTTGAATAACTGTCAGTGACGCACAGTTTATGAGATTTTTTTCCACGGGCACTACTCTTTGTTACTAGATGCAGTAAAATATGCTTGTCTCCTGCAAAACAGTCCTTTCATCTCCAGCTAATGCTGTTTAATGGGCCGGGATAAGGACAAAATAAGCAGAATCTCTGTGATTTGTGTGTGTGTATGTGTATGTATTTAGCTTCACTTCACTCCTCTCCTTTCCTGCTCTCCCTCTCCCAATGCCCCACCCACCTTAAAAAACGTTGCCTGGAATGGAGGAAATGCCTTGTGTAGCTGTCATCTCTCACCTGTTTTTTCATACTTTTACTTCAACTGCATCATTATCTTCTCTTAAGTTTCATTAGAAGTAAACACAGCACTGCTGGAATAAGAGGAGTAAGTCAGCTGTACCTCTGTATTTGCTGATTTCCATGCTAAAGCATGGGGAAAAAAAAAGAAGATGATCAGGTACAGATACTGCCAGCTAATTTTTGAGAAGATGAATTTGAAGCATCTAGTTGGGAATGAGATCTTCTGCCCTGTTATTTACTTTTCCCGACCTTGAACTATCTTAACATTTTTACAAATAAAACAAAGTCTGGATTCCATTCTTGACATGGGTAAAGTTTAATAAGAAAACAGAATATTTGCTGAGATCTAAAAAATCTCCTCCTGCATCCTACTTTGTCATATACACTAAGCTAGTTGAAGTCCAGCAATGAAGATGTGTCTGCTGCCTTATTGATATTTCTTAGAAGGACAGAGTAATTCAAGTTCTTCAGAGATTTTCGTCAAGTTCAACTGAAGGTAACTAAAAAGCTTGAAATACAAGTTTATGCTTTATCTTTTTGTGTATGCTAAAGCTGAGGATGCAATCAGACCACAGAAGTCATGTGTGGTCAAAGAAACTGCCTCTGTGTGGTGTTACTCTTGTTTCTGTCTATTCAGTGTCTTAAGCTGCAGGTAATAGATTCTGGCCCCCTGTGTGAGGTGTATCTATTTCTCAATGAGTCTCTGGTCTAGTTAGTTGTTTCTGCATTTATTAAATGACATGGAGGATCTCCTTTTGCAAAGAGTTGTGCCTTTCTCACTCTCTACAAAGATGAATTAATAATTTTCTCTCTTAATTAGGTTCCATCTGCTGTATCTGTCTTGAATTGTAAAGGTTATAGTTATTACCATATTCATAAAACCACCCAACTGTGTAAGAGAACTTTAACAACAATTTTAAAGCCAGGTTTCTCTGTTATGCCTCATTCAGTGTATATTTTGCTGTCAGTAATAGGGAAGCTGATCATGTGGGGCAAGTTCTGCAAATGCTTTTCAGTTGTCTTATAGCAGAAACATGCCACCCTGCCAAGAAGTATGTCTGTATTTCAATAAAATTCATACAAACTAAAGCCTCCAAACACAAAATGCTCAAATATCTGTAGCTCTTGGATGAAAATCTTTTAAATATTCTCACTACCTTTAATTCTGTAGCATTCAGTATCCTGTTGCTCACACTTATAAATTGAATGCCTAAGAATATATAATGGCTTTTGCCTGAGAGTGGATTTGGCATGAACAGACAGCCTTGGCTTTCCGACTCAGGAAATCTGAAAAGAAAGCCTGATAGACCAAAATGAATACTATGTGAGGGTCAAGTAATGATTTATTTTTCCATAAGGGTCGAAGGCCACTGGGGATCTGATCTTAATATGTGTGTCATTTCGAGTACAAGACCTGCAGCTACAAGATAATCACATTGCAGTGTTTGGCACAAGGTTAAATTTTGCTTCTCTCATATCCTACATGTACATACCTTTTCTTGCTTTTCTCTACTTTTCTCCCCTGTGTTCACACTTAGTCTGTGGCAAGTACCTGAAGGTAAAGATTATTTTCATCTGCTTCCCAGCCATCTTCTGTATCTTGTGATACACGCTTACACTGGTTATCTTTTAAATGATAGTATGTTTACAAGAAGAAAGAGAATAAAGTCATCTTTGTATTGGTTGCTTGACATAATCCCTTTCTTTAAGAAACACTTCATTGTTCCACTGATAGCTAAACAGTATGGTCACTGTCTGAAATCAGCTTTTGGAAATCAGTTCTTCATCTTGCCTTGTGGATGATTCCTCACTTCATCCAGTGGGTGGATGTTTTTGTTTCTGCTCTGACCTCTCTTTCCTCTCACAGTCTGCAGTCCTGTGTAATATGCTGTGCTTCTAGGTCGATCTGAATGAACATGCAACATGACAGATTATCTTTTCTGTGAGTATCAGACAATTCCTGCAATCAGAGATTTCAGGATCTGAGAGTTGAAATCTAACAATTCTTCTCTGGTCAATTTTAATAAGTTGCTTCCCCTGGCAACCTGCTTAACCCCTTCACTCAAAATTGCTTGGCCGTTCGTTCAGTGTGGTTTATTCACTTACCCCTCTGCCAGAGGGTACCAGCTTTTCACCTAAGTGCTAAAAGGGAATGTGTGCCTCTTCCCCATGCACAGATCACTGCATTAGTCTGAGCTGCTGAGGAAAGCAAGTGCACTGAAGACTGTGGGTGAAGATAGCTGAGAGGTTGCTCAGTGATGGAAGGGCCAGCGGGCAGCTGGTATTCAGCCGTCCCAGCATGGTTTGTCAAAGACATCTGTCAGTACCCTCCACCCTTTGTTATAAAAGGTGGTAATTTTTTTGCCTCCCTGCAGTGATGAATTACAGTGCTCAACCCCTGCCTGTGTTCATGTTTGACTCTATTTCAGAGGTTTTGTCTCCATGATTTGAGAAGGACCAGGGAACTGTGGAGCAAAGAGGGTTAAATGTTTGTTAATCACTGCTAATATTATTTTTGCAGTTGAAAATGATGCACACTTGATTCCTCTCTACCTTACATCTCAGCTGGTTCCCTAACATGCTGCCTGCCATGTTCTTGACAGAAACAGGCAGAGATATACTCATCATTGCTGTCTCTGGACTGAAAGCCAGTATGAAGTGTGTGCACGTGGTATGCAGACTGAAGCAGTTTGTATACTCAAAGTGACAGTCCATTCAAGTATTGAGGTACTAGAGAAATAATCTTAGCTGTGTTGCCATTTAATTAACTCTTGATGTAGCTGGAAAAGTGTGCACAACTGTGTGATTTACATACTGACATCTATTTCAGAAAGTAGTAATATATTATGGGAGTTAAAAATGGGACTGTGTCCGTTTAAGGGACAATTTCAGCTTCTGGTGATAGCGATTTTTTTTTGAGTCTGTTGCTAATAGTACAAGAGCTATGAGCACCTCTTCAGTAGATTTGTTTTTGTAGCATAAATTTTACTCACACTTGCAATGAGAGCTCTGGGACATGAGTATTGGACACTGAGCTATAAATTTCCTTTATCTAACAGACATTTGAGTATATTTCCTTCTCAGTGTTGCCCTTAGAGTTTCAGATTTTGAAGAAAAAATGCATCCCAGGAGAAGGGTCAAATTCAGTTTGCATTTGTGAAGATCAAATACATATTTAGGGATTGGTAACACTCTGCATTTTGTGTCTGATTACTTTTTTTAAGCTAACTTCTTTTCCCTAGCACCTTTTGTGGATGGGTAATACTTGCCTCTCCTTCTGTCTTCAAGTGACACAGTATATTTAGATTCCCTTTACAAATTAGTCAGAAGAGTCTGTTGCTGATCTCTTTGGCAAGTTGTTGCATTCATCCTTATCTCCTTTGTCTCTTGCTGTCTTTAAGGACCTCTTGGAATTACAGTAATTTTACGAAGTATCTCTTGAGGGGTGGGGAATAAATAGAAAGTACCTTAGACTCCCTGCATCACCTTAATTGCAATTATTCTCAGGATTTCGATTTTGCTGTGTGTCTTCTCTCTCCAGTTTATTCCAGATGGTGGTGATTCCAGATTTTGGTGAGAAGCTGCTTTAGTTTTTTCTAGGCATGTCTGGATGGGATTTCAGTGCATGTGTATGCAGGCAGCTGATGGCTTTGTATTTCTTTCTGAATTCAAGATGCTGCAGTAGCAACTACAGATGGAATTTTTTTTTTCATAGAATTATCAGCTCCATAGTTCAACAGGATGAAAAGATGTTGAACTCATAATAGAACAAATATTTTAAATTTGGATACCTTTTGTTAGAATTGAAAATGCTAGCAATTTAGGTCTTATTTGAAATGTAATAGCCAAGAAATCATAAATTAACATGCCCTCTTGTGTGACTGATATCTTTTTCTTTTTGTGTGTAAGATGAATGGATGAAAAGCAAACCAGTAACAAATTTTTTTCTTTTCCTGGCTTGGCTCATAGATCTAGAAAGTTAGGAATTAGCAACTGGGAAAGACTAAGATAATTTTTGCCTTACTTATTGGAGGAATTGTGGTGTGGATGAACTCCCCACTCAGAGTGAAATCCTGCTCTCTTGAATTAGTAGCAGTTATGGAAGCAATGAATAAACAAAGAGTTAAAGGCTGGTAATTTCGTAATGGTTTAGAACAATAATGAGGAAACAACAGCACAGAAATTAAGTCGTTGCTTAACAAATCCCCTCCTCCCTTCTTCTTGCAGTTGTGTACAATGTGTTACCCAAAAGCTGTGTAGAAATACGTGTTTGCGTTGCACACTGAAGTATGTTTATCTGAAGTTATAATGTATTCCCTGCCATAAAGTACTCTTGCAGCTTTAGCTTCTATGTATAGCTTAAGGTCTCATGTGAGACTGCACATGTTGCTGATCATAGGAGAAAATAAAATTGTTTCCCTATGTCCTTCAAATGAAAGGGAATTCTGATGCAGAGCTGGTCAACAAAATGCTGCCTCTGCCATAAAAGCCAGAATAGTGTATGCATTAGTGCCATAGAGGCAAAGCATTTATTTCATGAGTACAATCAGTGAAGTTACTAGGCATAATTGATGTTTATGCAAAACAGAGACCAAGTGGTTTTTTCCTTCTTGTGGTTAATGTTCAGTGTGATAACGCAAATGACTCCTCCATACCGCTCCTTACTCTGTCCTGTCACGTGTACTTTTTATCTTTTTCCTTTGTCTTGTATGTACTAGCAGTTGCTCAATGGCTTTTATGGCGTGTAATATATTTAGGAAGCAATTTCCATTTGAGATTTTTCACTGCTGCCTCTCCCTCTCTGTGACCTAGGGAGTGGAAGGCTTATATAATACAGTTATCTTTCCAAGTTGAGTCACTTTAAAGCATGTGCTTGTAATATGTGGTTTGTAATAATCTCTCCTGCCACAGAGCAGAAACTGGTCTCTGAATGTGGACAACCAGATGAAACTTGCTTCCATGTAAACCTGGCTTGGGCAGAATCAACCAATTTCAAGGTGGATTACTGTCAGCGCAGTGAAAACAGGATAAGGAAAGTATGAATATGGGGAGAACTTGAGCATCACTTGTAAAAAAAAAAAAAAATCTGCATGAGATTGTTTCCTTTCCTCAGTCCCTCCAACTCCAGAATCTTCTTGTCCTGTCTCATGAGCCTTTTGTGCTTTAAGGGTAGGGCAACACAATAGGACACAAAAAATAAAGGGAGAGCTGGCCTCTTGTGCAGGTGAGCAGAATGTAACACTGGCTACTCTTGTCCTGATCTCCAGGACTGCAGGTCCAAAACAACAGTTTCTCCCAAGTGCTGCCTCTGTTTGCTGTCTTGTTTTTGACCAGCCTGGGGGTTTTGTTCTAAGGATGTTGACGTCCAGGCTGAGGAAGATACATTTTAAAGAAAAAAGGGTCTTGTAAGGTAGCATATTTCGTAAGATTTGTACCTGCTGCCTTGGCAGACAGTTCTTAAGCCTGGGATATCTGGGCACCTGCAGAAACCTTTTTCCTTAGGACTCTATCCTTGAAATAACCTTTCACTGGGAATGTTTGGGCTGTGTTTTGGCTGCAAGTGCACCTTTTTGACTCTTGGGAGAGGTCCCAGGAGCTGCTGCTCAACTTGCAGCAGTGAGTTATATAAAAACTTGTACATATTGCAAACTTACCTGTGAGAACTTGGCTGAGTAGCCTGCAGCCCATGTCTAATTTTGTCTTACCCTTTTCACCTTTTTCACCTGAATTGTGATAGTCCAGGACATGCTATGTGGTTAGGTGTGTTTCTGCTGCAGGTTTTGTGTGTGATGCTGGTTTAACAGGGCCGCTTTATTATGCCAAGTACATAATGTATCGGAATATTTTCCTTCTCCAAATTATCTTTATTCATGTAAACAGTAAAAAGTGCAATTTAACTTGGAAATCTTATTTTATGGGGTTTGCAAACAGCTTACTCATTCTTAGTACTTCTCTCAGATGTGATTTTTTTTTTAATGGCCTGCTAAAATTATCTGAGAATGCAGCTATAAAAAGCTGAGGGCTTGCACATCTGAAATGATAAAGAAAATGAAACCTGCAGAAATTTCTTTGTGATTTACATATCAAGAGTGATAGCTGGGTTTTTGCCTTCAGGAACGAAAGATTAGCAAGAGGCAAAGCTTTTGGTAGGAGTTTTAAAGTAATGATGTTGTTGTCCCAGCTTGCAGCAGCGTATTGAAAAGCGTAAAATATATTTCTGAATCAGACTGCTCCTAAACTATGTAATTTAGGATAGCATAAATGTGTTTCATATTAAGTGGTATCTTACGTTGATTTATTACCTGACTAATGTCATCCTTTCTATCGAAAGTGGTGTGTTTCCAGATTCCATTTCCTACTAATTGTTAGTACATCATTTCTCCAGGGTTATACTGTGGAGGGAGTTTCTCTCAGAATGAAACATTTCTGGAAGCAGGCTTCTTTTTGTTCAAGATCCACATGTTGATTGGAAATGTTTTCTAAGCAGGTTCAGCCAATAGCATCTGCATATTTGAATCTATACCGATTTCTGTGAAAGATAATTATTTTCAACAGTTGCTTTCAGTCCCATCAGCTTTCATTTTGCTTCTCTTTGCAAATGTAAATAATTCCAAAAGTTCCTTATTTTTTTTCCCCTCCTCCTATAAAATGCATGCAAACCAAGAAATGAGGCATTTCTGGTGTAGTATTTTGGATAAGCTTCCAGCTTTACTAACCCTGTTTTATTTTCATCTTCTGTCACATATTGTAGATCTTG